>JANHMN010000012.1:1960608-2025557 GCA_030674055.1 Rhabdomys pumilio | reverse complement strand
GAAACATGTATCCTCCATCCCAGTGGAAACATGTATCCTCCATCCCACGCCCTATACATTCCATGAAGCTCTGAGGAGACACTCCCAGGATCCTCCAGGTGACAAGTTCTCTGGGCCCCCCACAAGCTGGGAATCTTCGTTTCATTAACATTGAGTGGCAGGCTCAGGGCCCGTCCTCGGGAGAGTGGGTGAGATGGGACGAACAACAGACACCCACGGTCCCTCTAGAGGATGACTGGGAAGACAGGATGGGAGCTGTGACATCCGGATGGGGATAAGGGGGATCCTGAGAGGAGGCTCACCAAGTGGAGGAAAGAGGAGTCACAGAATCCTGGCGGAAATAACACTGGGGATGGTCGGGAGACTAGGTTGTAGTTCTTGGTGTGTAAGGGGTTTGGCAAAATGGAATCCCAACTAGGAGTGTAGCTGGAGCAGAGACTTGGGGCTCCATGAGTGGCAAGGGAGAGAACTTTTTCAGCAAAGCCCCCATTCAAGCAGGGTGGAAGGAAGGGAGATGGGGCAAGGACACACTTCGGGACTTCCATTGTGGGTGATAATATGGACACTCTGCACCACATAATTGTTTTGCTGTCAAGTTCCCTGCTTTGACAAGGACACTGGGGTCTGAGTTGTCTCTGCAGCTTGCTTGCTCTAGTCTCTTTGCAGGATGAAGGGAGAGGCCACTTACTTTTTCTTATAACCCTCCAGTGCATCCTGGAGGCTGCAGAGCTCAGTCTCCAGTCTGCCGTGGTCTCCAGACACACAGTCCAGCTGTCGTCGCAGGGCGCAGATGTAGCCCTCGAAGAGCGGCTCCATGTTGCTCTGGCAGCTTCTCTGCTGCTGCATAAAGTTCCACTTGGTCTCCAGAAGCTTGTTTTTCTGTTCCAGGAACCGTACCTGCCCCGAGAATGGGTGTTACCATATAGAAAGGACCCAGAAACCATCACCAGGTCTCTGCAGAAACTGATACCCCAAAAGATGTATATTTGTGTCTCCTTGGCCTTAGGGACCTTAAAGGATTCTCATCTTCCCCCTCAGTGGTCCATATTGGGGTGGAAAGACTGCTGTATCAAATGCATGGGCAGTCCACATGCAGCTTTTTGGCTGGCCGCTTGGAAGCCCCATGACCCGGACCATGCCTCCTCCCCTGTGAGCCTCTCTTTGCCATAAGCACACCCACATATGAATGCCCGGATCCAAGGGCACAGGTCAGGTCAGGTCAAGGGTTGTGCCCTAGCCCTGCTGACTCTGTCTCTGCTGCTCCACTTTCCATGGTGGTGTCTGAAGGGAGTGGACTCCCAGTGATGAGCTATGCTCTACCTCTTGCATTTCTGTGGGTTGGATTCACGATTGGAAGCAGTTGCATGAGTTGATCTGGTCACCTGTGTGCCAGTCACTGGCACACAGAGCACAGTCTGAGCTTTGCTATGGGGTTCTCATAGAGGGTCTCTTACGATAGCTGCCAAAGGGATGTTTCTCTAACTGTGGTCAATACTTATACCAGCAGCCTTAATGGAAGCTCATGGCTGAGTTCCCCTCATGAAGTGTTTATAGCCAGAACACAGCAGACTTTAAAAGTAAAGCAGTGTTGATGGAACAGCTCCTTTCGTGTGTGTGTGTGTGTGTGTGTGTGTGTGTGTGTGTGTGTGTGTATCTGTCTGTGTGTATGTGTCTGTGTGTATGTGTCTGTGTGTGTCTGTGTGTGTGTCTCCGTGTGTGTCTCCGTGTGTGTGTGTGTGTGTGTGTGTGTCTGTGTCTGTGTGTGTGTGTCTGTGTGTATGTGTCTGTGTGTGTGTGTGTGTGTGTGTGTGTGTGTGTGTGTATGTGTCTGTGTGTATGTGTCTGTGTGTGTCTGTGTGTGTGTCTCCGTGTGTGTGTGTGTGTGTGTGTGTCTGTGTGTATGTGTCTGTGTGTATGTGTGTGTGTGTGTGTGTGTGTGTGTGTGTGTCTGTGTGTGTATAGACTAGCGGTCAGTTTTGAATGTTGTTCCCTAGGACACATGTGGAAGTCAGAGGACAACTCGGGGTAGTCAGTTCTCTCCTTCCACCATGTGGCCTCTGGGGATCTAGCTCAGGTTGTCGGGCTTGGCAGCAACTGACTTTACCCTTTTATCCAGCTACTAGCCTGTGTTTTTGGGGAGTGGAGGTTGATACAGGGTCTTATTATTTCAGACTGGCTGTACACTCACTATGTAGCTGGGGATGGCCTTGAACTCTGTTCCTTTTACCTCTACCTCCCATGTGTTGCAGGCATGTACCACCATGGCCTGGCACCACAGACACGTTTGTGTAGATCACCTCCTTTGAATATCCCACTGTATCATCTGTCCATCCCCAAACCAGGCAGCAGAATCCCTGGGGCTGAGCTGTGAGCAGTTTCCATAGAGATTCAGAGTAAGAGGAGTGGGCTGTACCAGGACTCAGGGCTTCTGACTTTGGCTCAGGGATGTTTGCCCTAATCCTTGGGGTTTCCAGCAACAACAGGCTAATGCTTGGTGTAGATTCTGAATCTCCAGGGTGTGGAGACAAACCCAGGGGAATTAGGGATGACAGACAGCTCAGTGCTACTTAAAGGTAACCTGTCACTCAGCCTTGTAGCTTCCCAAAGCTTTGGTTTGGGGGCTGCCAAGTGCAAAACTTGTGTGTCAGTCACCTTGTGCTCTGAACTCTGCTCCACTTTTGCCTCACTCCAGGCCTAAACAGGTGGAAAATTTGGGGTTCATGGTGCTTATGATCTCTGCCTTCAGACCTAAGAGTCTTGGAACAGCCAAGGTACACAGAAGGCAGTTTTATTCCTCAAGGGGAAGGCCGTTAGCTCCAGAGCCTTTGCTATTCCTTTCATATTACTTTGGAAGACTTTCTGACAGTCTGCTCTCTGACAACCTAGATGATTTAGTCAGATGACATCCTGAGAAAGGCCATATTCTTAAAAAAATGGAGAGTGAAGAAGGGCTTGGATTGGGTGTGGTTATGTGCACCCGTGATCCAAGTACTAGGACAGAGGCTGTAGGAATGCTGCAAGTTTCAAGCTAGTCTGAACTGGGAAGCAGGTATTTTCAGTGACAAACGGTCACGGAATGCTCCAGAGGCCCATGGACAAATGCCTCTTCCTGTGCTGCCCAAGACAGAACAGATCCGGGATGCTCTCTGCAGCAGCTCTCTCCCCACCCCCACCCTGGCTGCCCCTACCTTGTTGATGAAGGATGCGAATCGGTTATTCAGGCACTTGATCTGCTCCTTCTCATCTCTCTTCACCCTTTGCACCGTTGGGTCAATCTCCAGCTCCAGGGGGACCAGCAGACTCTCATTGATGGTGACAGGGGTGATGCAGGCAGGAGATCCGCAGGCTACTCCGGCTCGGTACCCGAAGCCCGGCATGCTGCATCGAGAGGCCACACGGGGCCTCCCGAAGCCCACGTTGCATAGGCTCCGAGAGCCAAGGCAGCCCAGGGCTCGGAGGCCCCCGCCAACCCCGGGTCGACAGGACCCCTTGTTCACTTCATAGTGGGTGACCATCCGGGGCATGATGGCCGAGCACGAGCTGAAACTCCGGTTGCTACATCTGGAGCTCAACTGGAAATTTCGGCATGACATGACTGGGGAGGTAAAGGTGAATCCCTGGAGAGGAAGGAGAACGGGACGGGACTGATGAACCATGGCTCAGCTTTTCCCCTTTTATTTGGTGGAGGCTGGGGGACTGGACTGGTCCAAACCCCTAATCACCACTAAATCAGGTTTATGAGCTTGGGGTATTGGCAGCTGCTAGGTACAGGGTGCAAATTAGGGTAGCAAAGAGCAGGACGGAGCCAGTGGTCAATGCCGGGATGGGGGAGGGTCCCATAAAAGTCCATTGTCCTCCTTCCTTGTTTATGGAAATGATGAAAGGGGCCAACCAGGCACTTATGGATGCTGTATCCAGTGCTTCAGCCTCCAGGGAGAGAGTGGGACTTTGCGTTGCTCATCGAAGGGGATTTCCCGAGATGGAGGCAGGACAGAGGTTTTAAAGACTTTGTTTACAACAGGGCTGTATCAGTGTCCTTCTATAGATACCTCACTACTCTATGGGCTTCCAGACACTCTTAGACATACCCATGGAGGAAGAAGCTCCCCATGGTTTACCACACCTTGTCCCTGCACTGGAAGCCCTCATGCTCCTGCACAGCAGGCTTACAGGGTCTTCCAGGCACAGATACTGGATCCATCAAGACAGTCCTCTACTTAGGGAAGGGAGAAGGAGCATGAGGAGAGAAGAGGAGAGAGGAGGAGAGGGAGAGGGAGAGGGGAGGGGAGGAAAGGAGAGGTGGCAGGAGAGAAGAGGGAAGGGGAGAGGAATGGAGAGGAGATGGGAGGGAAGGAGAGGGGAGAGGAGAAGAGAGAGGAATGGAGATGAAAGGGGAGGGGAGCAGAAATGGGGGGAGGGGACAGGAGAGGGGAGGGGAGAGTAATGGAGACGAGAGAGAAGGAAAGGGGAGGGGAGAGGAGAAGAGAAGAGAGAGAAATGGAGATGAAAGGGGAGGGGAGGGGAAAGGAGAGGAATGGAGAGGAGAGGAGGGGAAATGACACCACCTCCTACCCTTTGTGCCCCTGCCAAGCATGATGGTGTGAAGTCTGCTCTGTCATCAGCCCCGCCCCGCCCCCTCAGATGGTGATGAGGCCTGCTCCAACCTGGGGGTGTCTGTGGGGATAGTATTGTCCTTTCGAATATTCCAGATGGACCCACGCTTTTTTCTTAGCACAAGATGCTCAAAGCCCCCTCAACCTTTTACTCCCCTTTCTACCCAACTGATGGGCCAAAAGGTTTTCCCTTTTCAAACCCATAGTACGGATGTGTTGGTTAGGGCCTTTACTACAATGCAAGAGCATCCTGGGCCTTTCGTATCTGTGATCTCATGAAGTAAAGAGTCTCATGTGGGGCTGGTGGCAACAAGGCTGGGCTTGGACCCCGTTCTGTCTGCCCTTATGTACTCTGTATTTTCAGAGGATGAAGCCTGGGTTCAGAGCCTGTGTCTCTTGTCTTGCCACCTGTATGTCAGCAGACTGGAATGTAAAACTGTCTTGGGCCTTGGGAATTCTTGTCTAATGGGGCCATTTCATGCTGTCCTCTTAGCTTTGGGTCTGAGAGCGAAGGGTGTAATTAGAGGTCAGGTTGGGAGGCAGATGGTAGAGTGGGCTGGGGTATTAGGAGGTGGAGCTGGGAGTAATAGGGCCCAGGAAGTGGTGTGAAGAATAGTGGTAATGCTACAGGAATGGGTAATGGGCTGAGCCACTAGGGATTGCTGAGCCACGTGGATGCCACAAAGCTACCACACTCCTCCCTCTGTCTCCAGGGCGGATGCTGGTCTCAGAAACGCCTGGCTCAGGGCAGAGGGTGGTGTCCTTCATTGCACTTGTGGGACTGTCTGTTCCCAGGGGTCACAGTTCTGAGCTTGCCGCTGGGTGTGAGACACAACACACTCAGTGAAGACCATGGGTGCTCGGTGACATTTTATTGGAGCAGTTCTAGGAAATAGGCACGCGTAAGAGGAGCGGACGGCTAGGGAGGTGTGGCTGCTACTCCGAAGCTGGGAGCTTTCTTTTCCACACGGCACAGTGGCAGACGGACCAATTGTCTTTGGTATTTTGGTCTTGAACTCTGTAGCGGGTATTTGAGGACTCACAACCCTTTAGACTAAACCACCGTGAAGACCAGGTTCCCAAAACCCTCTGTGTAATTCCTTCCTATAACCTCACACTCCCTCTGTGCAACCAGGAGCACCCCTGTGTCCCTAGAGCAAGAACATGCAGCAAAGATCTGCCTTTCTCTTCCAGCTTCCTGACTGGCTCTTCCCTGAGGGATTGGAGAATCTTCTTTTCACCAGGACAAGGGATGCATGGTTATCATAGCTCAGAGTCACTCAGAAACTGGGAATCAAAGAAAGGTGACTTTGGGCCACCAAGGTCAAGTTTAAAGTTCCCACGAAGGACTAAGAGCCTCTTGTGGTTGCAGGGTCCAAGCAGATTGAGAAGGACTTTCTGCATCCCCCTCCCCCACACTGCTTAAGGGGAAAGGTATAGCCTACAGCAGTTGAGTCTGTGTGGGTAAAGGAGGACTCTGAGATCAAGCATAGGTGGGATATCTCTGTGGAGACCTGCCTGGAGGCAGAAGGATGATAACTTTAAAACTCACAGGCCACTTGGTATCTGTGCCTCTTGCTGGGGACTGTGGGCATGGGTTAAGCATCAGGCCTTAGTGCTGGGGATCTGGGGGCCCAGGGACAGTGCCAAGGTGGGTGGTACTTTAACTCCTGTAACTCTTCTTGGTGGATGATGTCTTGGAGACAATTCGCATGCTTGAGCTGCTGCCGCTCACACTGCGGCCACTGGTGGAGCTAAAACCTCCGCTGCCTCCATAGCAGAGGCCGCTCCCACTGTAGCCGCTTCCACTATAGCCACCGCCACTCATGCACAGGCCACCACCTCCACTGTAGCCTGTGCCCCCGGAGGAAGAGACCACGGCTGAAAGAAGAAGCCACGGCTGTCATTGGCAGCTGTCAGACATCCCTCCCACTCTCCTCTCCAGGCTGCCTCTCCTGTACAGTGCTTTGCTTTTTCCCCAAGGAAGCTGGGAGGACAGACAGTTGCCTCCTGAAGTAGCAGGGGGTAGGGTGAGCCTGACTTCAGGTCTTACTGCCTGTCTGAATATGACCATCCATGCAGGGCTCTGTGACTTTTAAAAATTTCACAGCTGTGATGTACTGTTCCCCCAAGGTAATATCATTGTGGTAGGGATACCCCCCCTGCACCCCCTCCCCCGTTTAAAGATGAAGAGAGCAACATGCACAAGGTCACCTCTGCCTGAGACCAGGTCTTAGGCTCCTGGGCCATGTTATCCCTTTCTCTATCAGGGCTCTCACATGGGAAGGAACATAAGAGCTCAAATTTGCATGGGGATTTTGGACTCCCATATCAGGACAGATCCAATGGCCACCTAGATGTCTCTGCTAACTATTAGAATCTCCTCAGCTTCGTTACTAGACATGTTAGTGTCTGCCCTAATGCTTCAGCAATAGTGAGCTTGGTTCTGTGTCCCAGACTGTCGAATACTTGAAGCAGTGGCTAGGCCTCCCTCTGGGAGTCTGTTCCTCTTGTGAGGCTTCTCCTGATTCTTTCTCTAGTGGCCCACAGGCTCTAGCTTCCCTGGTGTTCTCTGACCCAGCAGAGACCCAGGGGCTCTCATCTCCAGGACCAGGACTCAGTGCTACCGTACACCTAAGTCACCAAGAGATCACTCCTTCTGGTCTCCTCCTGGATGCCCAGGCCATGTAGAGATGGCTGTTTTACTTGCCCAGCTAATTTGCTTCAGTTCTATGTACTCGATACAGGTCTGTAAGTGGCTCCATATTTCTGCCAGAATAGGCTGGGAACCCTGGCTGCATGAGGAGTCCTGTCCTATGCAGGATCCTGAGGCTAGGCTAGACATGTGACCACATCACAGTCTCTCAGGGATAAGAGGTCCTCTGCAGTATCTGAGGACATTTTCCCAGAATAAGAAAAAGACCCTGGACTCCTTCCCCTGAGACAGAGTATGCTACAGACTCAGTGCTCTTGACACTAGTGGGGAAGAAAACCAAAGGAAAGAGGAGAGGGGCTTAATGGCATGTTCACCCTAGTTGTTCATTTTCAAATTTCAGGGATGCTAGGGACTCCCATTTGCTGCTCCTCCCCCTCCACTCTTCCACCCCCCCAAGACATTTACTCACAGATGTTCACGGCACCAACACCTTCTCCAGTGAGCCTGTAGCAGATAGAAAGAGAAGGCGTCTCATTGCTGAGAGCTGAGAGCTCTGGGTCCCTTGCATATGATGTCACCCGTGCTGAGCACACGCTTGTGCCAAGCCCTGTGTTTAACAAACTTGGCATTTATCTCATGAGCTCTAGAAGCTAACAAAAACACAGAAGGAGAAACCTAGAGGAGGAACCAAGTCAAGGCACAGAAAGAAACAGAAACTGAGACCCATGCCAATGAGGCAGACTGGAGCAAAGTGCAAGACATGTCTGTATGATTTACTGTCCCTGAGGTGGATGGCACTTGTGAGTGTTATAAGGCCCAAGTCACAATGTCCCTGCTTAGAGTCTTCTAGGAGACTGTGGCTACCTTTGCCTCACAGCTTTGACCCTGGCCCAGGCCCAGGCCCAGGCCCAGGCCCAGGCCCAGGCCCAGGCCCAGGCCCAGGCCCAGGCCCAGGCCCAGGCCCAGGCCCAGGCCCAGGCCCAGGCCCAGGCCCAGGCCCAGAAGCATCTGGAGAAGGAAATCTCTGAAGGAATAAGCAAGTGTCTGACCTTGGCCTTTCTGAGTAAGGGCACTGTAGTGAGTAGCTCAAATGGCCTCTGTAGAATACTATCTTGTTATGGTAGCATCTGATTGGTCTATGATGGGCACCTACCTGCACTCCTCGCCCTCCAACAGCTTTCGGTAAGTGGCGATCTCTATGTCCAGCGCCAGCTTGACATTCATGAGCTCCTGGTACTCTCGAAGCTGACGGGCCATGTCCTGTTTGGCCTTCTGCAGGGCATCCTCCAGCTCAGCCAGCTTGTTCTTGGCATCTTTGAGAGCCAGCTCTCCACGCTGCTCGGCATCAGCAATGGAAGCCTGGAGCGTGGCACACTGCTCACAGGAGAAAGGAGGAGTCTGTGATACTGTGCACGGATCATGTGTGGGTTAGATTAACTCCCCTGGAGTATGTTAATGCAGTGGAAGTCAGTACTGTGTTTAAAAATAAGATCGTTCTCAGTCCCCAAGGGTAATGCAGGGTTATCTGGATGAGAAAATGACTTTCTGTGGTCTTTTTCTGGGCAGTGGGTAAGTACATACACCAAGACACGATTGACCATGTGGCCATGGTCAGTGGAAAGGCCTGTTCCAGTGTGCATCTCTAGTCCTGAGAGGCCCTCATTTGAGAGATTTCCATCTGCACCGAGTTCAGCCCATGTACTGATGGTTTTATGTCAACTTGACACAAGGTAGAGTTATCTAAAAGGAAGGAACCTCAATGCCTCCATAAGATCAGGCTATAGGGGATTTTCTTAATTAGTGATTGATAGGGAAGAGCCCAACCCATTATGGGTGGTGCCATTCCTGGGCCGGTGGTCCTGGGTTCTATAAGAAACCCAGGCTGAGCAAGCAGTAAGCAGTACTCCTCCATGGCCTCTGGCATCAGCTCTTGCTCCAGGTTCCTGTCCTGTCTGGGTTCCTGTCCTGACTTCCTTTTGATGATGAACTTTAATACGGAAGCCGATTTCCCCCCAAGTTGCTTTGGTCATGATGTTTCATCAAAGCAATAGTATCCTTAACTAAGACAGCCCAGATCCAAGTCTTCCTCGATGCAGGAGCATGGATGGAATGGCCTTTGAGGTATCAGTCCTACCTGCTTCTTCAGGTTATCAATCTCAGAACGTAGCCTCTGCATGGCCCGGTTCAGCTCAGAGATCTCCATCTTAGTAGTACGGAGGTCATCCCCACGTTGGCCAGCAGACCGTTGCAGCTCCTCATACTATGAAGAAGAAGGGACGTTGGGTAAGGAATGTGTGCAGCCACCAGGGATAGCCAGCTCAAGGGGTGAGGGCTGTGGCTCCCCTGTACCCTCTAGACATTTGGAGCACTGCTTGGAGGGTCCTGGATTGTCTCACCCCACCCAGTGAATCTGTTGACATTGTGTCTTGCTCTGAACTTGTTCTCCATATCCACACATGTCAGCCATCAGCAGACACCTGTGGCTCTTCCCCCTTCTCCTGTTCCTGGCCTCTCTTTCCTCATTTCTGTTCCATGGATCTGACCCTCCCAGATCAACATGATACACGTGAGGATGATAGGAAATTTTCCTTCACATATATTTGTCACAACACCAGAGCGAACTGTCTCCATGACTTCTAGCTCTGGTAGAGCTAGGAGTATCTAATTATATATATATATAGTATATATGTATATATGTATATGTATATATATATAATATATACATATATTATATAATAGATACTCTGAGTATCTATTCCAACTTGGGAAATCTCATTGTGTGATCTATACCAAGTCTTTGTGCCCAGAGCCCTGATTCCAGCTGATTCCAGCTCTCTTTTTGCATCTTCTGCCCTTTTCTTGAAGGCATTAGGCCTTGATCTTGACCTCGCCCTTTCCCATTGGCATGGTGGCTGCAGCTAGCTGACCATGTATACCCGTTTCTCTGATGTAAAGCTTTGGAGGTATATGTCATCTGTCCTGGATGGAGACCTGACATTTCTGACTATATCTGACTATTTCCCCTGCTCCTGGTGGATTTGGCCCTTGGTAATGCTCAGAACATATGTAAGCTCTAAGTTACACTCAGGTACTTTGGTCCCCACTAGGCTGAGACACTGGAGAGGGTAGGCTCTTATCTTATTTGCCTATGAAACCTCTAGTTCCTATGGCTGGGTAATTGGATAGATCTTGGAACCTCACCTTGGTCTGGTACCAGGATTCAGCCTCAGCCCGACTGCGGTTGGCAATGTCCTCATACTGGGCCTTGACCTCAGCGATGATGCTGTCCAGGTCCAGGCTGCGGTTATTGTCCATGGACAGCACCACAGAGGTCTCAGAGATTTGAGCCTGAAGCTGAGCCAGCTCCTGTGATTGAGCCCAAAGAGGAGAGATGAGACAGGACATTTATGCGTGTGCATATGTGTGTGCACTTGTGTGCAATTTTTGTGCATGTGTGCAGATATGTGTGTGAGTGCACGCATGTGCTTTGGAGATAGTGATCCCTTGGGACAGGATTTGTCATGGAGATTCTTGCTCTGAAGGCCTGGGAAGGACACTTGGGAGACCATTGAGTTTATAATTGCTCTTCAGCGCCAGCACATCTGTACCTGAGAGCACAGCACAGGTAACTCTAACTAGAATTCTCCAGAAGCCACTCCTGTTGTCCAGGAAGCCCACTGACTGTCAATATTGTGATGTCTCACTCTCTGAAGAAGACCAGTCCTTCATACCCAACTGAGACTGCACCTTGGGCAAGAAGCCTGAGTCAGAAGGGACCAGGCACCACTCAGTCGCATGCTTTCCATGATTGCCCTGTGCTAGGAATGGGGCACAAAGATTAGCTAGAAACAGCAGAAGGAGCACCAGAGAAAAGTCCAAAAAGCAGAATCTTGATTATGTCTGTGGTGTTGTTCCTGCATCTCACAGAAGAGAAACCTGGTGCTCCATAAAAACATGTCTTCAGGAGAGGCAGGCCATTGTCATAACTGGATAGAAAGCACCAGCGGGCTGGGTGACTTCTGTTGATTGGTATAATTGCACCAATTTATTGTGCTCTAAGAACAGTGGGGCGGGGCTGAGCCGGGCTAGGATGGGCGGGGCTGAGCTGGGCGGGGCTAAGTGGCCCGTAGTGCTCAGACAGTCCTGTAAGAATTTAGTCCCTTGAATTTGATGACATGCGGATATTCTGTTTGTTCAAAAGAACACACTTATTCTAATTATTCTAGTTGGCCAAGATTGAGGTTTTCACCCTTGGAAATTTCTTGTTACCTCCAGGAACCTCACTTTTTCTCCCCTTCAAAGATGTGGGGAGGGGCAGAGAGGAGGCCAGGAAAGAGATGACAGTTTGTGTGCCCCTTCCCCGGTACTCCCAGTCTCCAGCCTTCCAGACAGGGTACCAGGGCCTCACCGCCTCATAGAAAGCTCTCAGGAAGTTGATCTCGTCCATCAGGGCATCCACCTTGGCCTCTAGCTCCACCTTGTTCATGTAAGCAGCGTCCACATCCTAGGCACAGAGAATGAGATCATTGTGGGTCCTACCCTTCCTGGGTTGCCTAGCAGCCTCTGGAAATTACCTCTGAAGCTAGTGGGACAGCTTCAGCTCCCCGGGGAGTACATGCCTTTCCCTGAATGTTATCGAGTGGTCCTGGAGAGATGGGAGGTTCACATAGTACGACCTTCAGGAGTGCCTATGTGTTGCTCATCAGCCAGGACCATTTGCAAGGGTCTCCTACATCCCCTTCCATGGTGAAGATGCTCCATCCTGGGCCATAGGCTCCCATTGCCTACAAGCTCTTCAAGACTCTCCCCAAAGACTGCATGGCCTCTCTCCTCACAACTCTGCACATTCCATTTCCTTCCCCTTCTCTCCAAGCTGCTGCTCTGTTTCTTCTTTAGTATAATCCTCAGGTTTTTCTCTTCCATCTGCCATTCTCAAAGCAGGACAGTGAGACCTCTAGACTTCCGCTGCCTAATCCTCTTACTGCCCTGCTTAAAGATTGGTTTTGTGTTCTGGATTCCGAGCCAAGGTCCAGACCCAGCTGGCTTCCCTCATCCTACATTGTCCTGGGCAAGGAGAGGGGCTGGTGCCATGACTCACATAGCTTGGACATGGGAGTCCTGGATCCTGAATTACGTCTAATTAACTCTGTACAAAAAATGAACCTCCCCAGACTCCAGTATCCTCATGTTTAAAGTCAGATATGCCTCGAGGAAACCCATGGGCTTCAGTGAAAGTTCTGCCTCCCCCAGGAACCCGCCATGGAGAGAGTGCCCTTGCACTTACTTTTTTGAGTACCACAAACTCATTCTCCGCTGCTGTGCGTCTGTGGATTTCCTCTTCGTACCTGCAGAAAGGGCGGAGGAGGGTGGGTGTTGGGAGTAGGGCTTGAGAGTGAGCTTGAACTCACTCTGTCTGTCCTGGTTCTTGAAGTCCTCCACCATTCTGCAGCTCAGGGGTATAGCAGGTGGGCACACATGGAGAACATTGTCTTGTGGTGTGGCCTCCCCTCATACATGTGTGGCCCGGAATCCCAAACCAAACACCCCTACTTCTACCAAAAGAAAACTCAAACCGAAAGTGGCAAAATGGTATCATCCCTCTTCCTGTGATGTATGTTTACACAGCCTAGATCTCTAAAGAAGCATGCCCTTCCCTGACTCCTCCTCCTCCTGTTCCTTCTCCTTGACTGGCAGCCACTGGCCTCTAGCCTGGCTCCTGCCACCCTGCCATTGCCCCCTCCCCCCACATGTCAACCATACTGAACTCTATAATGAAGATGGAGTCTTCAGGCTAATTGGATCCCCAACCCCAGATTTCTCATCTTCGATTTGGCTGTACTGCTTCTGGCACCCATGGCATGAAACAGTTCTCCCTGTACACCATCCTTTGAGAAGGGACCTTCCCTTCCATTGTAGTGGCTCTTGGCCCACCCAGGCTGCCTCAGCATTAGGACATCCCATGTTCCCTGCTGGGCATTCATGGAGTTATTAATTGTGACTGGGAAACTGCATGTGGTCCTGGGAGAATCTTTTTCTTCTCTATTTCTCCTGCTTTCTGGGTAGGGCTGGGGTGAAGACATAAACCCTATAAGTGAACACTTAGTTGAATAAATGGGAGGGGTGGAGTCTCTGGCTTTAATTCTTAACTCATGAGTTGCTCTTCATATAATCTTGAGTAAGTGAGTGGATAACTCAGAGCCTGTATTTTCTGTCTGCCGAGGTTAAAGGTTATTACATATGGACAGGCCTTTGGACTCATATGGCCATTTCCTTGTTAAGTCCAGCCCTTCCTTCTTCAAACCCCAACATTCTGGACCAAAGACTTCTATTTATCTTATGCCCCAAGTGCGTGTCTCACTCCCACCAGATGAGGCAGTGTGGAGAACTGCTGAATGGATAGCATCACTTCCTCTCCGTTAGCCTGCCCTCCCCTGGTCCCATGACTCTGAGGATCCACTCACTTGTTCTTGAAATCCTCCACCACATCCTGCATGCTCTTCAGCTCCGTCTCCAGCCTGCCCCGCTCCCCTCCCAGGCACTCCAGCTGGCGCTTCAGGTTGGTGATGTAGGCTTCAAACATAGGCTCTAGATTGGTCCTAGTTGTTTTGTGCTCTTGGAGGAGACTCCATTTGGTCTCTAAGACTTTGTTCTGTTGCTCCAGGAACCGCACCTGTCCCGGCCAAAGGTACGAGAGTGTGAGGGCTTCCTCCCTCAGCTTGTCACATGCTCTGTGATGTAGAACCCCCAATAGTGAGGGACCCTGCATGACCTCAAAACCCAGGTGGTGGCTTCTGCCCTCTCCCCTGAACTGCAAGGGGCCTGGAATGTGGAGAGTCAAGTCAGTGTTGGTACATTGGGCTTGGGAGGCAAATGATAGGTCCAGTGGGGCTGGAAGCTATATGAAAATACCAATCATGTTGGCATATGGTAATTTAGGAAAAGAACATTGTAGCTAACTGAGACCAAACTGATTCCTATCATATGGGTGGGAGGGTTATGGCAGAAAATTCTATCTGTCCACTTCCTTTCTGGGAGGATTTTTCAGGATCTGGAACTTAGACTCAGTTGCCTGTCATTTTAGAAATGTTAGTGTAGGTCTGGAATTGCATTGAGGGCCTGAACGCAATCCCAGTCATGTCTCTCACTAGTTAAGTGGCTCCCTGGAATTGCTCCTGAATCCTTTGTGGTCTTGAGCTATTATTTGGTTTCTGGACTTAGAGCCATCTGATCCTGATTCTGGGAATTATGCATAGCTTTTTCCCCTCAACCTGAAGTCTTTCCACTGGGAGGAACTGGAATGTCACTTAGCTTCCAAGAATAAGGGAACACCTTCATGCCTTCAGAGATAGCGGTGTCCCCATAGGGTCTTTAACAAATGTCTCTTTCCCTTGCCACTCCCATAGTGAGAGAGAGAGTGCCCTGGCTCCAAGTCCTACCCAATCCACCCACCACTCCCCATCCCTCCCCTCTGAAAAAACCAGGAAAAGGCAAAGTCTAGAATCTCCCCTTCTCAGCCAGGTTCCTGGAAGTCATGCTCCTGTTGGATAACCCAGGCCAGTGACACAGGTCATTGGAGTGAGAAGGTGACAAGGTTTAAGAACTGGCACCTGAGCAGCATCTTCGGTTGGGTCACCCAATGATCTGCAACCCCATGAGGAGGCATTTGTAGTTCAACAGAGCCACAGTGGTACCTGACCGTCTGTTCCACCCTTCTGGGGCTTGAGAAGAGGAATGACTTTCCTCTCAGTAGTCTAAACTGCAGCCTGAGCTGGACACCTCTCAGCTCCACACTCTTCTTCTTCCCAGGGATGTGTATAGCCTGAGGGGTCCAGGGCTGTGGTGGAGCTCTTTCCCAGCAGAGGCATGAGATAGTGCACGATGGTATCAGGTCCCACAGGCCTCTCTCCCAGAACATTTAGGACCCTTAGGAGCCCAAGTCACACAGCCGTTGTGACTGAGCTGCAGTCACATATGCCATCTTAACACCTACACCGCTTCCTAAACCCAGGCTATCACCAAGGTGCACCAACAGGGAAATACGTGGGAAAAAGAAAGGGACCCCAACGCACTTTGGCGCAATACAGCCTTTGTTTCTTTACCACGTTCCCTCCAAACTGTCTAGCTGAGCCCACGATCACCGACCACTAGAATAGCAGCTTCGCCGTTGTGGGTCTGAGAACTCTCTAGCTGGATGGAGGTAGGCACATTTCAGCTACCCCATCAGCAGACTGCCTAGCCTCCAGGTGCATGTGTCCTGGGAAGCCAAAGGTGACCTCAGAAAAGCCCAGAAAGCAGATTTCAAAAGGTAGCTGTCTTAGCAGTGGGGACCCCTCTTGCCCCTCACCTTGTCTATGAAGGAGGCGAACTTGTTGTTGAGGGTCTTGATCTGCTCCCTCTCCTCCTTTCGAACTCGCTGAAGAGATGGATCAATCTCCAGGTGCAGGGGTGTAAGGAGACTCTGGTTGACAGTGACTTCATGGATGCCTCCAGCTCCAGGGGCCATCCCGCCTCCAAATCCATACCCGCCATAGGCTCCTCCAACTCTGTATCCTATGCCACTGACACCCAGACCACAGGCAGCGCCCCCAAAGCTGGCTCGGCTGGAGCGGTAGCCCCCGCCAATGGAGATTCTCTTGTTACCTCCAAAGCTGTGTAGGCTTCTTGTTCCAAAACCACCCCCTATGCCACCTCCAAAACTCTTCCCGCTCTGGGACACAGAGACAGAGCTGAAACTGGGCCGACAGCCAGGAAGGAGGCTAGCCGAGGAGGCACTGAAATTCCGCGTGCCCCCAGACTTGATGGTCACTGAGGATCGTTGGGTCATGGTGGAGGTTGGTATCAAAGGGCAGTGGAGCAAAAGAATGGCAAGAATGGAGAGCCTTCGAAGTCTGGCTCGCCGGGGCTCACCTTGAGTTTTATCCCTTTCAAGAACTGGGCTTGGCCAGAGTAGATCAAAGACCACTGTGTTGTGTTCACCCCAATGGCATGTCTGGCCACAACCCATCTTCCTGCCTGCTAATCATGGTGGGGAACACCCTACCCTGGGCAGGACCAGGCCTGGGGAGTCCAGCCCGAGGCACACCTGGGTCCAGAGCTCTCCACTTGCCCGGGTTCTGTCACACACTCTGGACCGCCCCTGCACCCGAGGCTTCCATCCACGGCTTTCCCCTCCACACCTAGTTCCCAGACCCAAACATCTGACTGTGCCCATCTCACCTTGGTCACTTACATACGTATTTTAAAAATCCATTTACCAAGGGTCGAGTCTGTGCCACACCATGTAGCAGGTCTACCACAAACATTGCTACATTTTATTTTTGTAACTTTATGAAAATGGATGACGGATCATTACCAGCATTTTTTGAGCAGTATCACGGGAGACAAACTCCAACTGTTAGCCTGCCAATGATGGCTGGTTTTGCCCTTGGTTTCTACCTGCAACCATTGGCACACAGGTCACATGGCCAGGGAATGCAGGAGAAACACTAGAACCCAGTGGCTGACTGGGCTATGTGCCCAGAATCCCTGTACTTCACATAGCAGGGGAAAGTGAGGTCTCTGGTCCTTCCTAAGAAGTAGTCTGAGATTACCCCAAATCTCTGCCCTCTTCTCTTCCTACCTGGTCTTAGCTAGTGAATCTGACAATTATTCTCAGAGCTTTTCCCATCTACTCTGAAATCGTTACCCTCTTAACCATTCTAGACTTTGGTCTCTTATTTCACATCCCTCCCTTCTGACTCCTATGATAAAACTTTCCGAGCATGAACAGTTTTCACAAATCTGGTTGGCAGCTCCTATCATTAATCCTAAGTGATGAGCCCACTCTATGCAAACACCTGGACCCTACTCACAATTTGTCCCATCATCCCCTTAGGTCCTGGGAGGAAGGGTCCAGGAGACTATAAACTCAGGAATGAGGAGCAGCTTCCTGGGTGTCTCCCTGTCTTGCAATTATGGGCTCATTTGCTCCTTGGCCTCGGGGCTGACTTTTAACTCCTCTCCTGCCCTGTTATTTCTCTGCTCAGGTCTACAAGTTTGTAGCTGTTGGGGAACAATCAGCTCCTTTGCAGGCTAGTGCCTTGACCACCCATCCTACGTCAGTGCTGTCCCAGGAACACAAGCTGATTTGGGGAGGGTATGGCCTCACCCTGCATGACATACTGAGCAGGAGGCTGGGCAGGGCTCTGCCCAGGAGTTGGGACTTCCCAAACAAGCATTCCAAAGAAAAGCAAGGGACTTAGGAGCTGCTAAAGGAGGAAGACTATTGGCCTGCTGCCTTTCCCATGCTCCCCCCTCCCCAACTCTCCCCTCCAGCTCCTCTGGAAGGGGCAACAGCTGCTGTGCCCTGAGTACTGCTTTTATGGAACAACACTGGCTGGGGCTGCCTGAGAGTCAGAGTTGCTCCAGGCTCATCAGTACTGCACACAGAGGACTGAGCCAAACACATGACACATGCATTTAATAGGCAGATTCCAGAAGGAAAACAGAGGAGCGTTGACTCTTGCTGGCAGTTTATAAGCAACCAGAGATGGTCAAGACAGCCTGGCGTTGAGTTGGCCTGGGAGACACAGACTCCTCCATCGCTGCACCTGGAGGAAAGGGGCAGGTGGCACAGAAGGGACATTTGCAGATGCCTGGGGGCATTTGCAGATGCTTGGGGGGGCATTTGCAGATGTCTGGAAGCATTGCAGATGTCTGGGGGCATTTGCAGATGTCCGGCCCTGCCAGATCCATTGATTGTGAACTTTGGAGGGGCGTGAGCTCTGGGTCTGTGTGTCTAACACAAAGAAGTACCAGGAGCAGCCTAGGGCTGTCAGGAGGCTGATATAGGCCAGGGAATGGGTTTAGCCAGGATGCCAGGATCCCTGGCAGCTGAGGAGGGGGCTATTGTGAAGAAGATATGAGAGAAGGGCCCAGACATCCAGTTATAAGTGTAAGGAGGCTTCGGGGCAGTGGCAAGGGGGACTGCCGGCTGGCCACCTCAGTGCTTGTAGCTTTTCCTGCTGGATGATGTGCTGGAGACAAACTTGATGCTGGAGCCACTTCCCACTGGTCCCCGGCTGCTACTGGTGGTAAAACCAGAACCTCCCAGACCTGTGCCCAGGCTGTGTCCACCATTGGTCGTGAAGGAGTAGCCACTGTTCCCACCGAGACCCAAGCTTCCTCCTCCAATGTTGGCGCCACTACCATAGCCACTGGAAACTGTAGAAGTGACCACAGCTGTGGAGAAGAGGAGACAGGATCAGAATTGCAGGCAAGAGAGAAGGTGCCTGTCATGAGTACTTGTGCCCTGGAGCTTCTACAGTCACAGATGCTGGCCCTCCTGTTTCCTGCTTGCGCTGTGAGATCCTGCCTTAGGTCTCCACCTCTGCTGGACTGTGGTGCCTCTCATTTGCTGCCCAGTGCTTCTCTTCCAGAACCTATTGGAGACACTTTCCTCTCTGCTATGTATGACCACTGCTGCTCTGTCTGAGCCTGTCTGCCTCTTCAGGTTTGACTCTGGAGTCTCTTTCCTTCTGGACACTCACAGGAATACACATATCCTTCCCCTAAAGTCCCCTTGGTGTGGTATTCTAAACCCAGATGGTAGCTACTGAAAAGCCTAGAACCTCCTGTTAGCAACACTCTATAGTAGCAAACTCTCACCAGACTGTTCAGAGCTGGCAGGGCCATCTTAGTAGCTATGGTTTGTGTCTAGTGTAAGTATTTTGTCTAAGGGGCCTAGGCAAAGCTAAGAGTCCTTGTGTGTCCCGTCCCTGTCAAATGCTCATCTCCAAGCTCTTGAAACTAGACTTGCAACCCCAAGGAATCCTGTAAGACAATCTCAGAACCTCCCCGACCTGTCCAGAGGTTGACCCCTAAAGATTCTCATCTAATCTGGGAACCACATGCAGGAAGGTGTTGGAATTAGAAGCCAACCCGGGTCCCATTAAATCTGTCTTAAAAAAAAAAAAAATCCCTCTAGTTCTGAACCCACGATCACTTAAATGGCATGGATTTCAACTCAGTGGGAAACACAAACAAAACACAAAGACATGACTGGGAGCAGAGCTTGTTAGTATGAGGCAGAGGTAAGACAGAGCGGGCATATGGGAGAGTAGTCAGAATACATGTGAGGCCCTTAGATTCAACCCCCAACACTACAGTAAATAAATAAATAAATAAATAAATAAATAAATAAATAAATCAAGCCCTTTTAATCCACTATGACTTTTTCCTCAACAAACTCAGGCCCCCACACTTTCTCAAAATGAACTCTGCCTGCAGAGTTCTCACAGTTGGCTTGGATCCACCCTTCTGACCACACGAGCCCCAGGCCACAGGGGTCATACTCACAGATGTTCACTGGGGAAACGCCCTCTCCGCTCAGCCTGGTTAGGAGGAGAGGAGGGAAGGTTACTGTCCAGGTTGTCACTTGGCAGGTATTTGCAACGACAAAATTTTGTGATTGTTTTAAAGTGCATTGAAAACTCCCTTATTATTTTTTTTTATTGCAGAAGTCATGCAGGTTTAAAACTCTAAAAATACTTGAGATACTAAAAACAGTAAGATCCTCATAAACAGAGCCTGTGGTTTGGAGCCGTAGGGTCTGTAACTTTAGAAGCACAGTTTGGGTTTAAACCTGAGGAAGTGAAAACCAATCACAGACTAGAGTTCATTAGAACGGCAGGCCATTGTCCATAACCAGATTTCTCTCTCAACAAGGGTTGCTTGTCAGACACCGAGGCTTTTATAGGTGTGGAGAGGTATCCAACTCGTGAAAATAACAGTGGTTACAATTAGTCTATTGTTGTCTTAGTAACTGGCCTTCATCCCCAAGTGCTCACTCAGAGCTAACACTAACAATATTGAGAACCTGTTACAGTCATTATGCCGTTCTTCTCAACAGTCTTCAACTTCTCTCAACAGTCCTATTAGGTAGGAATTACTATCTCAGTTTTACAGTGGGAAATTGAACATCAGAGATCACAGGATTTGAAACAAGATTCATCTGCCCTCAAAGCCCATTTTTGGCCGCTAATCTGAATGACAGCAAGTTTTTTATTTTTTATTTTTAACTTAAGTAAAACATTTTTTTAGGGGTATAGAGATACCATATGGTTAAGAGCGCTTGTTCCTACAGAGGATCCAGGCTCTCACAACCTACATGATGGCTTACAACCATTGGTAACTCCAGCTCTAGGGGATCCAATGCCCTCTCTGACTCCACAGGTTCCAGGCAAAACACTCATACATATAAAAATAAATAAACAGACCTTTACATTTTGCGTGTATGTCTATGTGTGGGTATGTACATACAAGTGTAATTGACAGAAGAGGTCAGAAAAGGGTGTTGGATACCCTGCAGTTGGAATTATGAACTATTATTAGTCACTCAATGTGACTAAACCAAAAAAACCAACTTTGGTCCTCTGTTAGAGCAGCACATGTTCTTAACTATCGAGCCATCTCTCCAGCTCCAAGAACAAAACAAAACAAAACAACAATAATAACACCTAAATAAAAATCACAAATACTTGTCACATGCCAGGAGTGGTCATGATATTGCCTTATTTTAAACCTTTTAAACAATACACAACATAAGAATTATCACTACCCTCATTTGACAGATAGGAACACTGAGATGTGGGATGGTTAAGTAACTTGCCCTTAGTGACATAGCCATCAAATAAGAATAGCAAAATCCTATGAGCTTTGGGCGTGTCACAGAATATAGTTCCTTTATTCTTTTTTTTTTTTTAAATTTTATTTATATGAGTACACTACAGCTGACTTCAGACACACCAAAAGAGGGCATTGGATCCCATTACAGATTGTTGTGAGCCACCATGTGGTTGCTGGGAATTGAACTCAGGACATCTGGAAGAGCAGTCAGTGCTCTTAACCTCTGAGCCATCTCTCCAGCCCTAGTCCCTTTATTCTGCCCCCGAAGAAATTAAGGGCTAGAGAGAGACTAACTTTTCATAATGAGTGGGGACCTATAAGCTCAAATCTAGGACCATTTCTTTCAGTCCAGAGCCTTTTACCCCAATTTCTCAGGTCCACTATGTAACCAGTCCTCTCCTTTAATAGGATGTGATTGCTTAGACCTGCTCAGGTCTTAGATTTCTATGGGGTGCACCCAGAACGATGTAGCAGCCTGGAAAGAGATTTGCACCTGCTCAATGCCACAGCTCAGACTGCTGAGGTAAATTCTGTTGGCTTTAAGGACAGACAGCTGGTCACCTCTCCCCTCACCTGCACTCCTCGCCCTCCAGCAGCTTCCTGTAGGTGGCGATCTCCACATCCAGGGCCAGCTTGACATTCATGAGCTCCTGGTACTCACGCAGCAGCCGGGCCATGTCCTGCTTGGCCTTCTGCAGGGCATCTTCAAGCTCCACCAGCTTGGCCCGAGCATCCTTGAGGGCTAGCTCTCCACGCTGCTCAGCATCAGAGATAGCAGTTTGCAGGCTGGAGCACTGAAGAGAAAGAAGGTTCATGAGTCTGTGGACAGACCCTGGAGGCACTGTGATCCTTGGATAGGAGTCGCTGGAGGTGGTGGGAGTGGCCAGAAGAAACGAGCATTCTTGTGCTCATTGAACTGTACCTGCTTCTTGACGGCATCGATCTCAGATCTCAGCCTCTGGATCATCCGGTTCATCTCTGAAATCTCTTGTTTGGTGTTGCGGAGGTCATCACCATGGCGGCCTGCTGTCACCTGCAGCTCCTCATACTGTTAGAAACAGAGCAGACTACCTAGTCAAATGCCTATGAGCCGAGCAGATGCTCACTCACTGGCCAGGTTCCCTTTCCCACATTCTTTCCAGGAAGTTCTTCCTGAATCCATCTGCTTGTTGAGAGGTAGCAGGCTCTAGAAACAGCACACAAGCATGAGCTGATCCTGGTTCTCAGATGCTTATACTGTTGCCCGTGTGTATCCAAACTTGTAAGCATCCAGTGGTAAACAAACAGGGTCTTTCAGAGTGCCACAAAAGAGGACAACTTGGGTTTGAAGGTGGGTGATGTCGTGGTGGGGGGCAGTGTGTGTGGAAGGAAAGGGACTGAAGGGGAAACGCTGAGCTGCCATCTGCAGTGTAGGTAAGAAGGGCCTACATAGTCAGCTCAGAGAGAGAACATTCCAGACTGGACAAAGGAGAAACTCCGAGGCAGGGGAAGTGGTGGTAAGTTGTAAAAGCGAGGGGTAGCTTGCTCACTGCCACTGCGCGGTGGGGCTTCTTGTACCAGGATCAGCTACGCCATGAGTTTTGGTAGCTTTGTAGTGTTGGGAATCAGAGAGGAAGGGCAGGAAACCATGTGGACATTGCCAAAACTACAGGAGGCTTAGCGTTGACCCGGTGGAGGCTCTGGTCTCAGAGGCGCTCATGCTAAAACCAGGGCAAGTTTGTATACAAGGGATTGCTACACCCTGCCTCCTCCAGCCTATTCTGTAGAAGGGCTCCCATATGAGTCAAGAACCATTCTGTTTGGAAAGTGCTGGACAGCTCAGGCTTCCTCTGCTGCCAGATTCTCAGGATTAGAAGGAATGACAACCCCAAACTGCAGGGAAATGTCTGCTACTACTTTCACATCCTGCTGGGGCTAAATGTTTCCTAACTTTCATGTATTGTCAAGGAGCTACAGTGGACCCTTGACATTGGAAACCTCCTTCTTTTCTCTCACTTCCCACCAGAAGGGACTAACAAAGTGCACGGGTCAGGACAAGGGATGGGGGTCAGAGAGCTGTAAGCAGATGCCCCTGTGACAGGCCTGGGTTTGGCAAGGGATGGCTCTGGGTCTGCCACACTGTTCTAGGACAAACCTTCTGGCCACCCAGGCTTTCAGAGGTATTTCTCTAAGGTCATCGCTCCCTCCTCCTTGTTACAAGTACATCCTTGTCTTATAACTGCTTGCCAGCACAAACTCCCTCTTGGGCCCTCACTGTCCTTTACCCTTCTCTGCTCACCTGCTGGACCGAAGACCTAGATCTTGCTGGAAGCCCTGTGGTGTTTTTTTCCCTTCTGCGAATGCCCACCCTCTTTCTGAACTTCTAGACCCCGAATTCTCTGATTGCAGTTTCTGTACTTATAATCCTAGACCTCTGTTTGGCAGAGCGGAGAAGCCCAGATTATATGAAGAGTTCATAAGCCCTTTAGGTCTGTGATGCAGACTTCTTTATCATTTTGGAGTCTCACCCAGTTCAATCTATCATGAGAAATGTGGACCAGGCATGTCTTTCTGAGCACCCTACACTTCCTGGGCGACACACTGGTGTGTGCTTAGACTCGTGTAAGTGTTTAAGCTAGATTTCCCTGTGTCAGGGCTGCACATGTGAAGTCTCAGTGAGGGAAGTGAAGGCGTGCAGCCTCAGAGCACTCAGCCCAAGAACAGTGCCTCACCTTGGTCTGGTACCAGGACTCAGCCTCTGCCCGGCTACGGTTGGCAATGTCCTCGTACTGGGCTTTGACTTCAGCGATGATGCTGTCCAGGTCTAGGTTGCGGTTGTTGTCCATGGAGAGGACCACAGAGGTATCACTCACCTGGTTCTGCATCTGAGACAGCTCCTGCAGGGTTGTCAACTCAGAGTCACCCAGGAACAAATGAAAGGGGCCTTGCACTTCTGAGGTGACTAACTACCTAGGCTAGGAATCACTTCTCCAGCATCCCTGGCAGAAGTCCTTCCTGGTGCCCTTCCCCTCCCCCAGTTCTGTTAATCATGTCCCTGGAAGTTTCTAGATGACTCATCGGTGTGGCGGTGGGACTGTTCTCTCTGGTTCCAGTGATGCTTTCCACTGGTGGCTACAATTTTGACATGTGGGGTGATTTCTCACAGGGGTGTTCTTTGGAATCTAGCCATCCCATCCCACAGTGTGACTTCAACACTTCCTTCCTGTCCCTCCACAGACCCAGGTATCCGCTTTCCAAATAACAGAACCCCCCAATGAGGCCTCTTCTGAGGCCAAGCAGTCATCTGGCCACTGAGTTGAGCTATAGTTGAGGGGAAAGACTGGGTGCAGTCTTTATCCCCTCCTTGCTAGGGCTGTCTTGCCATTTGTGCAGGGTAGGGAAAGGTCTCATAGTTGATACTGTTTCATAAGGCAAAGTTCCCAGCATTCCTCTCTGGCACCAGCTTTCCCCCAGGCTTCCTCACAGGATGCCCTGGGGAGAGATACCAGCTCAACTCACTAAGTGAATGACACCCTGAAGCATCCTTTTCTTTCTAGGCTCTGGTGCCAGGACCCACAGAAACACTCGCAGACTCTTACTGCCTCATAGATCATCCGGTAGAAGTTGATCTGGTCAGTCAGAGAGTCGACCTTCGCTTCCAGCTCCACCTTGTTCATATAGGCACCATCTACGTCCTGAAATGACCCCAGATCCAAACAGTGAGTCAAAAGAAGCTGAGAATATCTAACCTGGATTTCTAGGGGATTGGGCTAGGTGGCTAACAGAAACCTGACCAGAAGTAGGGATATGTACTGATATACGTGCTATATTCTGAAACATTTGAGCTCATCAGATGATCTCATTATTGATGTGATTTGATGTATCTTGGGGGAGCCCAGGACCAGACTGCCTCATATTCTGAGACTGGATGTTAAAGCTCAATCTCTTTTTCTTTCCCCTCCACCCTCCTCTCCCCACTCCTCTCCCCCCTCCTCCAGCCTCCTCTCTGAAGCCCCTCTCTCTGCCTCTCAAAGCCAGCTCTTGAACTCAGGGCTTGGCAAATCCTGGATACATTCTGCCCCTGCTCTACATACCCAGCCCTTCTTTCTTTGAAGCATGGTATCACCGTGTAGCCTAGGCTGGCTTTAAGCTCGGCTCTTCTGAGTGCGGGGATCACAGGCTCATAAATCAATCTCACTGAAGAGACATGCCTCACTCACCTTTTTCAGGCCCACAAACTCATTCTCGGCAGCCGCACGCTTGTTAATTTCGTCTTCATACCTGTAAGGATGAGGGCAAGGGGCTGTGAGGTTGAGCAAGGCTTCTGCTTAATTCTCCAGTGGCTGTAGCAAGAGTTAAAAGGCCTTCCATTCTTTTCAGCTCTTTGGTGACCTGCGCATGACTCTGGGTGATTCACTTAACCCTTGTTTTCTTCCTCCATAAAAGGTAGATAATTCCTTCTGCTTTTTATACGATTAGAAGGTGAGCATAGACTCACGGGAACAGAATCATGTGCTCAGGCAATTTTATCACTATATAGACACATAGTCTCAATCACCAGAAATACACGCTGCTTCAGTAATGCTTGCTGAACCGGCAAAGAAAGCTGTATTTGTTCCAGACAGTCTTTTAGTTACATTTTGTTTGAAATATTTTCACTGGGCCTCAGGGAGACCACTGAGATTTGTACTCAGTGGTCATTTGTAATTAAGTAGAGCTTAAGCTAGCTGTAGCCTATGCACTGTAGCCCAAACGATGAACAGCCAGTGTTCACCTCCACAAGGAAGGACAGAACCCTTCCTTGCTTGCTCCCTTCCTTCACTCCGAGCTTATGCCATCTGGGAAATTCAAAGCATCTCAGCCCCTAGGCTCACATCCAGTGGAGATGAACAGCATGCCAAAGGTGAAGTGACACTGTTTACCAGAATGAGCAGCAGTGTCCATTTTGACAGCTGATGCTGGTGCCCATTTCAGTGGTGTAGACAGATAAGAACAGGATCCTTGTTAGCCCTGATTCTGAGCCAAAGGCACCTTGGTCCCCTCCATCTTCTGTACTCTGGGCTCCCTGCTCATCCAACAGTCCTGGCTGGTGTGGCATTCACTTCTTTGCATTTTCTGGACCTCAGAGGAAATGACCCCAGGGATGGTTGTGTGCAGCCCGGAGCCTGTCTCCCACTCACCTGACTTTGAAGTCCTCTACGACCTCCTGCATGTTCCTCAGTTCAGCATCCAGTCTGCCTCTTTCAGCCATGACGCCATCCAGCTGCCGGCGGAGGTCATTGACATATGCATCGAAGAAAGGCTCCAGGTTCTGTCTGACTGTCCTGGAGCCCTGCTCCTGCAGGAGATTCCACTTGGTCTCCAGGACCTTGTTCTGCTGTTCCAGGAAGCGCACCTACAGGCGAGAAGAGAGAACGAGCCTCACTTGAGAAGCCAGGGAGGCAGAATCAGGTACACCCACTAACAAAGAGGCGAGCACAAGGGGCTTTTACGCCATGATCGATCAGCAGCTATGTAATGAAAGCACCACCTCCAAATGAGAAAGCCCATGAAGGTACCCCAGAGACTCTAGATTTTTCATGGACTGGACATGGGGACGAACATAGCCTCTAATGATGGGAGTCATGGGGTCTGGGTTGAGTTTCTCAGTGCTGATGATACTCTGGGTCAGGGTAGGGGCACAGTTAGAACCCCTCTATCTGGAGGGGGACTCCCAGAGAGGAGGAGGAGGCATCTCTACAAGGTCCTGTGGGCCAGATGGCCTGACTTGAAAATGTCTCTGTCCATGGCTGGTATTGGTTGGTTCTCTTTGTGACCCCACCTTGTTGCTATCTCCAAAGATGAGCCACCCCACCTAGTTACTCCGTGCACTGGGAGCTTGGATGGTGAGCACAGGCCCCACCTTGTCAATGAAGGAGGCGAACTTGTTATTCAGTGTCTTGATCTGTTCCCGCTCTTCTTTCCGAACCCGCTGGATTGTGGGGTCGATTTGCAGGTTGAGGGGAGTCAGGAGGCTCTGGTTGACAGTAACTTCTTGAATGCCTCCAGAGGGACAGACAGAGAAACCAGGGCCACCAAAGCCCCCTCCAATGCCACCTCCATAACCAAAGCCACTGCTGCCCCCAAAGCCACTGCTAGCCCTGCCACCAAAGCCACCCCTGAAGCCACTGCCAGCACATCCACCAATGGAGACACGCCTGGTCCCTCCCAGGTTGTAGAGGCTACGGCTCCCAAAGCCAGAACCAATACCACTGATCCTGCCCAGTCCCCCACTGTTTCCTGAGGAGCGGGCCACAGATGCAGAGCTGAAGCGGGACCGTCCAGCGGTAGGCGTGGTGGCTGAGGCTGTGCTGAAGCCCCTGCGGCTGCCGGAGTGGAAGGTGATGGTGGACTGCCGAGACATGGTGGGTAAAGAAGGCAGCTCGGGAGCTCCGAGGTAGATGCGTGAAGGGGATAGAGAAGCCAGGCGGTTAGGGAGGTGCAGGTCCTTCAGCTTTTATGGGTCTCCCCCAAAGGGCGGGGCTTGATTAATGAAGAGGCCCCTGCTGATGGCATCCTCTAGGCATCTGCCAGCCCTGAGCTCACCCTGAGTACCCCGCAGAAAATGGCATTAAAAAAAAAAGCCACGGGTTGGTTGGTTTGCTGCCTCCCTCTCCCCTCCCCCATGTGGAAACTTCTTTCTAGTTGTAACTTGATCAGCAGACCAGTGAGAATAAACTTAATTGCTTTCAGTCATGTCCTAACCATGCATCTTCTAATGGAGTCAAAAACACTGCCTCATTTTTGAACCGCTTTCTTAGGCCCAGGACCAACTCCCTCTAGTCCAAACATCTTGTGTCAACACAAGCGGCTGCTACACTGTCTCCTGTTCCTTCCTGTGTTTCTTAGCCCGAGCATTTTCTCAGCAGTTACCCCAGCCTCCCCCAACCACATCAGGCTGGTCCTCCAAGTCTGATTTCATCTTTCTTAGGCTTCCACACAGCATGAGTGGCTCTTTAATTTGCTCTAAATCATCCATGCCTGCTGGGTATCACATGCGACTTCCTGGAGCACGTGTGTCCATATGCACACACATGAATATCATGTCTGTGATGATCTTTGCCTTTGAAGGTCATTTGTCATTCTGTCTTCTGTGGACAGGAGTGGGAACAGAAAGACTTGGGTTTGGATTCCAACTTCTCTAGTGGCTAGCCATGGGTCCCTGTACTTGTGATATGACTTTCCTGGGGCTCATTGTGTCTCTGCGAAATGAGTTTATGGAGAGTATTCATGTCTGAAAAATGCTTTCACAGTGTCTCAGCCTTATAAATGCAAAGAATATGCCCACTGTGTCAGCCTCCTGCAGATAATACAGGTATCACTGAACGGCTGGCCACATGTCCATCCTAGAGTGAGTCCTGTGAGGATTGGAAAGAAATGTAACATACATTCTTGATCTATATCAATAAGCTCATGGTCCTGTTGGGAAGACAAAACTGAAGCATGCTGGGTAACTTTGAACAAAATGATACACAGTAACACTATCTTTGAGTCTATCTTCTTCTGGAAGTCTCCCAGACGATCCCATTCTGAAGACCTGTATCCCCAACTCTTATTTCTCTCATCAAAATAGTGTTAAAAGATACAGAAGAAGCCCTTATTCTATTATTATTATTGTTGTTATTATTATTAGTAGTGCATGTGTGTGTGTGTGTGTGTGTCTGCTGCACACACATGATAGCACATATGTGGAGATCAAATGACAATTTTCAAGAGTTCTCTCCTTTGACTACTGGATCTAGGGATCGAACTGAGGTCATTGGGTCATCAGGCTTGCAGAGCAAGTACTTTTTCTCAGCGCCATGTTGTTGACCTCTCATTCACCTCAACTGCCTCATGTTCTGCACCAGGGCATGGATGTACAGGTTGTTTCCAGTGTTTCTCATCCTCTCTTTCTTCCTGTATCCCTCTCCCTGTCTCTGCTATGAGGGGTGTGGCAGATGGCTCTTCCTCCTAGGTCCTGCTTGTCTGCTTGCTTCCTGCCATGATTTGGTAGAGTGGGCGAGTGTAAGAGGAAATGATAACCAGGTGCTTGTACTCCATATTTGGATAAGGAAACAAGACTCCTAACAGCTCATTTAGAGATAGACTGATACAGCCTGGTTGTGGGAAACAGCGACAGGTGCCATGGTCTTCTGGGGGCCCCACAGTGCTTGGCTGATGTTCTCACCTGCCTGGAATGGCAGCTTGGCACTCAGAGGGCTGATCTCTGTCCTGGGAGCCATCTGCTACCTGGGACTCTGACCAAGGTATGGGCCTCTCCTCTTGCTGCGTTTGGAAACTCCTTGTTTCTACAGGGAGTCTGTGAATCACAGCTTTTGTTGACACGGGGCAAAGCAGAGCATGGGTTGTTACTCTGTTGCCAGTGTACCTAAGTCTGGCTCAGTTGGTGCATGCTGATCTTTGCCCATAGAAAAAAATAAACAGCTTTGTGTTCTTTGCTTCTCTGTGTGTGATAATCTGTCTCCCAGAGGAAGGGCTGCTTTGTCTTCTGAGCACTATAGACCCTTCCGCAGAACAAAGGCAGGCGGCCAGCGTGGGACCTACCCACAGGAAGGAATGCAAGCGGATGGCTTGGCACCTTCCCTCTGAGCTGCCTATGGCAACTCAAGGTTGTCATCTTGGCTGCTCTTTTGGTCACTCCTTTCTCATGTGCTCTCCTGGTGCCCCCCTTTCAGTTACTGTAGCCTTATTGTTTCCTACCCACAACCACCTCTTCTTTGGGGTAATTCAGTCAACTCTTCCTTCTTCCTTCTCTTACTTTCCCACTAATGTGGTGGCTGCTCAAGCTAGGTCGCCTCACTCACTTACATTAGAAACTGAATTGAGGCAGGTGAATCTCTTCCTTCACACCTCAGGCCTCTTCTGTGACTTTCACTGAGATCTTTTCTTGAGTTGATGGTGAGCACCTAGGATAGCCACTGTCCCCGACATAAACCTTTATCCTGTTATCTGTACTTATTTTTGTTGTGTTGGAAGCCTTGCTCATGCTAAGCCTGTCCCCTATAAAACCTCAACATTGTGGCTCTTTTAGTAAAGTAGAGTCTTTATTTATTCTTTGTATTCATACTTATTTTATTCATATATATATACACACATATTCATATTGTGTATATATATTCATATTGTATTCATACATATTTCATTCATGTATAAAATGTATCTTGACCATGTCCACGCCTCACACTCCTCCTCTCCTACCTACTCTTTTTTTTTTGTTTGTTTGTTTTGTTTAGGGAACAGATTTTATTTTAAAAATAGAACTTAGTAAAAACCAAATACCAAAAGTTGGTCATTGTGATAGAAGAAAAGGGAAGAGGAGTTTGCTCTAATTTCTTCCCTGAAGCTCCTACCCTCTCTTAATACTTTTCTTCTTTGCTTTCTACTAAGGGAGTTAGTTGGAAGTATTTATTTATTTATTTATCTATTTATTTGTGTGTGTGTGTGTAAAACACATGTGCAAGTGTATGTGTGTGTATGCGCATGTGGAGGTCAGAGGTCAACCTTGGATGTTGTCCTTTGGGAGCCAGTCACCTTATTTTTTCAAACAAGGTCTCTCACTGGGAGCTGGTACTCACTGGTCCTACTTCATTGTGCTAGAATTATAAGCAGGAGCCTTCATATTGGTCTTTCTAATGTGGGGATTCTGGGGATAACTCGAGGCTTCATGATTCTGTGATAACACACGCACTGTCTCCCAGGCCCCTGACATGACTTTCTAACTTCCTCTGCTATTAACTGAACACTAACCTCCAAGAAGCCTCAGATAAGCTGGAGCCATGTGCTAACTTCCTTTTGACCTGTCCTATGGAACACTTGAGTTTCCATGTATTGGGCTTTTAGTGGTCGGGATGTTGGTATATCTCTGGGGTTTGGGGTGTTTCTTCCCCAAGATGTGTCTCCTCAGATCCTTTGACAGAACAGCAGCAAGAGTTCATATGATGGAAGAGGGGGAACAGAGAGGAGGTGCACGATTCCTTCTGTTCTCTGGCCATGCTACTAGGCTTATCTGGACTTTTCTTGTGGACTGGGGTGTGGTTCTCCTAAGGACACTGTGTGTTCTGGTATCCAAACCTGAGACGCTGGACCCTGATGTTTGCTTCATACTTGCCCCTTTGGCTTAGGCTGACTGCCATATCCTCAGTAGAGCTTGAGGCCCTTGGCAGAGTGTTGATCCCATCAATAGTGTCCTGGCACCCATTGAGACAGGCCTTCAAAGGGTAAAGAGTTGTACCTGAGAGCTTTGGCTTTCAGTCAGGCCATGGCAGAGGAGTAACCTAGTCAGAATGCAATTGGACCAGGAGGAATGGCTTTCTCCCTAGATCAGGCCATTCTGGGGGTATCATAGGACTCAAACCACAGCCACAGCCTGCCCCATTGCCCTGAATCTCTTCTCTCAACAGCATCTATCATGTGTTGACTGCTCATTGTTATAGTCATGGGAGGCAGAGCTTGGGGTAAGCCAGTGAGGCAGCAATTGTCATGGCTGAGCACATGTGTTTTATGCTCTGTCAGTCAACCTCAGGGTTCTGATACACGAGCCTATGTGTCTACTCATTGTTGACTCCTTCCCATGGGCTTTTCCTGTGGCCTGGGTGATGGTGAATGCAGAGTCCTTGAGATTCTCCCAGGCAGTTTTACTAGCAAAATGGCACAGTCTTTCCATCTGAATTCGTACTTCTAAGAAACAAGACATGCCTTCCTCCATGACCAAGAACATTAGATACACCCAGAGAAGGTACCAATGTGAAAGTCTGCAGACATACACATCTTAGCATTAACTTACCCGACAACACTACATAGAGACATGCTGGTGACTGGGCACAATAGCAAACAAATAAAACAAAGGAACAGAATTGCTCTTTTAGAGCCCAGAGAAGCTATGCAGATCTTGGGGTCACAGAGGCAACAAACTTGTTATCAATCATCCAACCACTTGGCAGCAAGCTACTTAGTTCTTTCTTTCTCTCTTCCTTTCTTTCTTTCTTTTTTTCTCTTTCTTCCTTCCTTTCTTCCTTTCTTTCTTTCTCTCTTTTGTTTGCTTCTTTATTTCTTTGTTTCTTTTTGTTTCTTTGTTTCTTTGTTTCTTTCTTTCTGCTGGCCCTCATATGCTTAAGCCTCCCTTAATCCTGTAGACTACAGAGGAACAAACTCTGTGTTGTCTGTGACACACCATTAATTAGTTCCCTTTCTGGGGGAGGAAGGAGATGAGATGCCATCATCTCATGGGCTGGGGGAGGGGAATCCAGACAAGTTGGATTTGAAATATATCTTGGTCATTGACCTCCAACCACTTCAGGGGTCTTTTTTGTCCCCAGGATGGGCTGTCTCATCCACTAAGTCTCTCTGGCTCCTGTCAGGAGGCTACGGGAAGAAACAGTGAGGGAGGAAAGAGAGACATGAATGAGATGCTGCTCTGGCTGGAGGCGGAGACCCAGAAGTCCTCCAAAGGACAAGGAGTATGTTATATAGAATCCTGGAGTGCTGAGCACTGGTGTGGAGACATAGCCTGTAGGCAAACAGTTTGGGTGGGCTGGGCGATACTGCTGCACTGAGGGACGCTGTCGACACAACTTCATTGGTTTGCAACTGGTGTGGAGGTGGCTACTGAGCCTGGTGTGTGTGTGTGTTTCACAGCTGGGGAGGAAATCTCAAAACAGTCACCTCATCCTGATTGCCTGGCAGGCTCTGCCTTAGTATTCTATTCATGAACTTTGAGAACCTGGAAACTGGGTCCTCCTTGCTTTCTCCACTCCTCTGATCCTAGTTACCTCAGAGAGACACTTCAGATCTGATCCTTCCAACACGCTGTGTTTCTGTTCATTTACACTTTTAAGAGATTTTGGAGACCTGTGGGGGTACTGTTATCTGCCATGCTGTACACTCATTTTGCACTTCTTTCGTTTGGTTAGAAACTGCTAATGCCATTTTTAGATTTATTCTTCACACACTCCTCTATTCCTCTTCTTTTCTTTTGTTATATTTACAATTTCTTTCATAGCTATCATATGTTTGTTAGCTATAGGGTAAATTATAGCTAAGTGTTTATTTTTTTAACCTGTGATTGTTCTTTTGTGGGGTGTGATTATGACAGGAAAGAAAGTCTCAGACTTTTTTAGACAACTTGTGTGCTTTCTTTTGAAGGCACTCAGGCAGTTGATTGTATTGGTTTGCTAGTGGTAGGATGTCCCTAAAGGGTAGGTCCAGAATGCATGGAAGCTCTGAGATCCCTGGAGGGAGCACACCCTCCTTGGAAGCCCCATGCTTTATGAGTGAAAAGAGTGAGTCCCAGTGTCCTGGAGGAAGTTGAAAGTAAAATGGGATCCAGGGCTACCGTCTTCTGTCCCCAGCACAGTGGTTTCCATCCTGTGCCATGATGGAAGGTGACATTTTTCTGTGGTTCCCACTCTATTGTGGCTTCCTGGGCTATGAGGTAGACTAAAGGGTCATACAGAAAACAGTAGTCACATGCAAGGTTACATGATGTAATTAGAAAACATAATATTGAGATAGCGAATGTTTTGGTTAGTTTCTGAATGGGCCTTGAGGACTTCAGATGAGCCTTGTTCTACTCAGTGGCTCCATATGTCACCTTTTGGGCACATACAAGAGAAAGTCATGACTTGGTGTCTGAACATAGGAGAAAAGCTTGGTGATGGCTAGGCTAGCTTGGTTTAAATAAAGCCAGAACTGCAGAGTTAATCTGTCCAAGACCCTGAGGATGGGTCTGTGGTTACTTGCTAAATGTTCACCCACCCTCCCTTTCTGTGTCACAGCTCCATGGAGTACCGATTACCTGAGTGAACTTGGCTGTGTAACTGTGCTTTTCACTTTTTCTAAGAAGGCTGATCTCATGAAACACTCAGAACTGTGCTAAGAATCACTGCCCCTTTGGACCGCATGACACCCAGGTGAGGTACTGGCACCATCAGAAATTCTGATCATGAAGACAATAATGACACTGATGTCAGAAACCGGAAATGATTGACTGAAAGTGCCTGGAGAGAGGGAACCATGTCTGCTCTCCTTTCAGAGACTACGAACCCCGAAGCCCAGATGCAGAGGATAGATTAGGCTCACGGCTCAGCACAACAGAATTAATGTCCTCGGAGAGGAACTTGGTTGAAGGCTTTTGAGTTAGTCAGCTCTCTTGATGTGTAATTGGTGTGTAGTTGATTGGCATGCAACTCCAGAGTGTGAACAGATATGCCACTGGACTCAGAAAGGAGGAACATGTTCAACAGACAAGTTCACATCTGGGTCATTTGGACACTGGTCTTCTCCTTCATGGAAAATGGTAAAATGACAGGTGGCCTGTGGGCAGGACTCCAGTGCTCTCTGAATGATCCCTGCCTGTGCACGCTCTGCATGTGCTCCCACCAAGCCAAGAAGAGACAAATTCCTCTTAAAGGCAACAGTTGAGAGTGCCTCGCATTCACCCTGAGCACCACCTTATTAAGCAAGAGTTGGGCAACCTCGAATGAGCTCAGAGACTAATGAAAAATGACGAATAGATTGGGAAATCGCAGGCATGAGGAACGGGGGAGGCAGTTGTGACAGAACCCACTGTGTTTCTTTGTTGTTGCTGTGGCAACCAACCAGGGACTACCTTAAGGAAGAATTCATTGAAGTATCAAAGGGTTTCTATGTTCTGGCACGACACAGGGGAAGACTGTCTATTTAGAGATATTGTAGAGATTTTTTGAATGGCCAAGGGACTGTGATTCCGGCCAGTTTGTTGTTTGGTTTGTTTTGAGAACACCTACGTTCTCTGTCCTGATGATGTTAGGGAAACGTCATGGCATTTTCCCAAACGTCTTCTTGAAGATGCCAGTGCCCCCTTGGCCTTTTTGAAGTTGAGCCTACCATGCACACACCACATACTTTTTACCCCCTTGCCCCTTGGTCTGTGTGGTATAGTAATAATGGCATGTATGTGTTTATACCCATAATTCTGGAATTTACAGGGAAGTTTTTTTTTTTTTTTTTTTTTTAAGGAAATCGCAGAAGTCAGTTAAGTTCAACATGCACTCAGGAATGTGCCAACCTTATTTTAAGTTGCTCTTCAATGTCCAAGGCCTTGCTGAGCTGCAGGCAGCCTTAAATTGTGTTCATGAGTGACCGCTGGGCTGCTAAGTTCCTAAAGATACAGAAAAGCGAGTAATGAGGTTTCAAAGATATTTTCAGAGACAAAGTAACAGGGAAACAAGAGCCGGTGACAGACGTGTTTTACTTCTTACCACCAAAGAACAAAGAAGGGTCAGAACAGGGGATTGTGGTTTCAGAGGTACAAAGGAACTCTTGGAAGATGACAGAAAAATAAAGCTTGGCTAGAGTCCAGGGCTGAGGGAAGAGAGAGTGGTAATTTATCACCCTCCCACTGCTGACTGGAGTCACCAAGCTGTAGAGTAAGCACTGCTTGGCCTTCACCCGTGATGTGTAGGTGTATCTGTCACCAGCTGATGTCATCACTCGGCATGGCCCTGTCAGGTGATGAGCCTGTTCCCTAAGTCCTCTCTTAGTCTCCTAGGTCAGCTGTATGTCCAGCAGGGGGCAAGCAAGGTATGGAAGGCTGGAGGGGAAAGACACTGGCCAGAGAGGGAGGTGACTGAGAGCCCAGTGCATAGTAAGGACCAAGCCTCCCCACAGAGGGAAATTCCAGCATAGGTTCCTCAGTCCTCAGCCCTGGGACCGACCCAGCCCTGCCTGCTGACTCGTCAAGGTACTTTTCTGAAGCTGGGTCTTTCCCCCTTGTCTCATCTTTAAGATATAACTGAGTATAAGATCAAGGCACAGAAATCAGTGTATTTTTTTTCATGGACTTCCTTGGAGGCAAAACGAAGTGGAGAGAATTGTGTTTCACAACACAGAGTGATGACGGTTATACCCAGCGATGCTCAACAGCAACGTCAACAAAACAACCGGAAAGCACCGTATGTCAACAAGGACTTGAGGTCCTACTGCGTACACAAAGCTCTGGTGATGCCAATGGCAAGGTCAAAGGGAATCGATGGAACCAACAAAAAGCAGACCTCCATGGGCAGAACAGCTAGGATTCTTAAGGAGGATTCTGCATGGCAGAGACCAGTTTTCACTCCTTGAAAGCATATGATGGACCATTCTCAGATAGACGGCAGACTCATAGATGGGAGCCATGCTGCCTGACAAGAGCTGGCGATGGAGAGGATAAACAGAGAAATAGTGAAGGCACATAATCTCCTCATCCCCAAGGAAAGAGCAGAGCTAAGAGGCAAGTGAGGAGAAGCCCTTGAGCCCAGGGCTCTGAGCACAGGGCTCTGCAGCCATTGTGTCTGGGATCAGGGACAAGCTCTTGGTGACAGGAAATTTACTGTCTTAACTCTTCCTGCTGGACAAGGAGGTGGTGTATTTGATGATGGAAAAGCTGCCACCAGAAGAGCTGTGGCCACCACTGTTGCCTGTGCCTCTGCCAGCACTGAAGCCACCTCCAAGGCCATGGCTACTGCCATAGGAGTAGCTGCTACCTCCTCCCAGGCCTAAGCTGCTGCTGGCACCACCTGTGCTGCCATAGCTGCTGGACATGGTGGACTGCACCATGTGAAGGAAAAGGACACCACAGACATGGTGAACACACTGTGAACAGCTGACCCAGTCACAAGGGCAGGAGAAGGGGAGGCTGGCAAGCAGAATACTTACAGATGTTGACTGATCCAGCGCCTTTACCATTCAACCTAGGAGGAAAGCAGCAGGTGAGAACTAGGCAGGCATCACCACAGCCCCAATGGGAACCCTCAATCTGGTGAAGGTTCATAAAGAGTCCCCTGCTAAGGAGTTTCTTGAAGGGACCATTGTGGTCACAGCTAGTGCTGCCTCACCTCTGCTCAGTACCTGGCACTGTTGGGGATGTGGAGGTCAACCTTGTGAAGGAAAAAGTGAGATAGAGAGAGAGGTGCCACAGGCTCTAACGACCCCTCCAAGAGTCCTGAGCTGTAGTACATGGCATTAAATCTAAGATGGCTTCTGGAACACCGGTGAGATAGCAAAAGAGAATGGAGGCCAGGAAGGTGGCTGCTTCCCAAGTCTTCACCAAAGTCCTCACAAGTGGTCATGCTTCCACCCCCACTCCCCGCCCCACTTCTGAGTTACCTCATCAGGTGGGGCTTTCATTGGAGCATGGCGACAGGATGGCGAGATACGATTGGCCCAGGATTTAGGGGCTTGGGATTGGCTTGAATACTGTGTATAAGCTTATGCACTGCTCAATAAACTCAGATCTGCACCCTGATGCTGGTCTCCGGAGTCTGATTCCCCCCCCCCCACTGGGGATCTATCACATGACTATATCGTCTCTCACCACCACCCCCCCATCTACCTGTAGTTATCAGTTATCTACCTGTGTGCCTCACTTTCCAGCAGCTTCCTGTAGGTGGCGATCTCCATATCCAGGGCCAGCTTGACATTCATGGGCTCCTGGTAGTCCTTCAGCAGCCTGGCCATATCCTGATTGTCCTTCTTCAGGGCGTCCTCCAGCCCTTCCAGCTTGTTCTTCCCTAGAAGCCATGTGAAGCTGGGCATAGTAGCATCGAGATGTCTACTATTACGTTCAGTTCAGTTCTAGGGATTCAAATTCCTTACACTTAGGTGACAAACTCATTGCCCACTGTACTGTCTCTCCAGCCCTCAAGTACCGTTTTTCAGGATTGCCAATGGGTTCTGCACTTTCTTATACTGTAGCATGCCCATAGTGAGAGTGATGGACATTCATAGAAGATTGCTTTCCTCCCCTCTCAGAGACAGGACTTTGTGTTCCTTTGTTCTCTCTTCTTGCTTTGGTATCATTTTCCTGGAATCTCTATCAGTTAGTGACACATTTTTCACGCGTTCTGGCCCAATCTCTTCCTTTCTAGTCAGTTGCCATGGGTAACCATAGTCCTTGGATCTCCTGCTACGATGCCCAGCCTGTGAGCCATAGCTGTGATCGACTAGGATTGGTTCTGCTTGAAGGATGGGACCATTAATTAGACTGGCTGTATCTTGTTAATCAGCTTGTTTCCTAGGTGTGGTAACTGCATGGCTCTCCCTGGGGCTCTCCCTCCCTTACCAGTTATTCCTCAGTCAGTTGTTGGCTCATGCTCAGGCCAGGATAGGATATTCTCCCCCCAGCACAGTTGCTTCTTGATCTCAGCTGCTGGGTCACGTAAGCTCAATAATATCTTTCCTGATGGTGTACAAGTTATCCCTTGGCAGAGTTTAGCAGTCAACTTCCTGTGTTCGTTTGTCCTTTTGGGATAGCATTTTGTCTGCAGATGAAATTGGGGCATTTCTTGCCGGGTGGCTAGCTTGCCACAATCAAGTAACTCTGCCTGGAGGTACTGATGCTCAAAATTGTCTTTGAAGTGAAATGGGCACATGGTCAGGAGCAGACATGTCTCATAAACAAAAGATCTTTTAATAATGAAATAACATCAAATACCATATTTTGTGGATCTCTGGCACTTTTGAAGACTTTGAAATCTCTATGTAGCAAAACTGAATTGTTAAATATTGATAATTTTTAGCTATTTTTACTAAGGATAAGCTTGAAAACACTTTACTGTACTTTAACTAAATTAGAGTCTAATTTGACCGTGAGTTTCACTACCTGACTATTAACTTGCATTAGTTAATTATCCTAAAAAGTCTGTAATATCAGCTATTAAAAGGATTGGGTCTAAGCTTTGTACTCTTAAAAGAGTTGCATAAATACAATGCCTAAGAGTAACAAAGTTAATTTTAAATTTTGTGTCAATGTATAAAGATTTATACCAATAAAAACCTTAAACCTGTATCAATAGCCAAAATTCTGTACTGAAATAAGAGAATATAACTTCAAATATGCATCAAAATATAAGGATTTCTACAAGTGTAAGATTATGTCTGTAAATGCTTTGCTTAAGAGTGAATTTAACAATCTATCCCCATATACCTAATTTCTTATACTATTACTATATCCTCCCTTTTTTCTTTTTGATCCCCTTCCCTTTACCTAAGAAAGAAGGATAGAGACAAGGAAAGGAAAGATAGAAATCCTTGAATCTAAGCTCTACTTAGTTTCCTCCCTATCCAAAATTACAACCTGTAGTGGGAGGTATTGGAAAAGATGGCAGCCAATTGGCTGATGGCTCTAAGTTCCTGCACTAATGGCGGCACTGGCTGGCCACCTCAGTGGCGCCAACCCTGGGCCCATGAGTTGTTGGCATGGCTGCTGCCTCCACTGGCCAACTCCACAGCCTCCATGGCTCTAGGCATGGACCCTGGGCCGACTCTGCTACACCCACGGTGCTCAGCTTAACCCCAGACAATAACCACCATCCTTGCAGTAGATATCACAATTCCCAGTACCCGGTAGAAATAAGACTCTTAATGCTTAAAGTTAACCAATGGATTTATATATCAACAAATACTCAAATCATAAGATGCACATACAGTTTAGAATTGTTATCCCAATTATCTAACCTTTTGATAAGAATAACTACCTGAGACTGCTAGAGACACTGCAGGTACATGTCTGCAGCCATTTTGCCTTTCTTCCCCATTCCTGGGTCCTCTCTCCTCCTTCCTCTCCTCCCAACTCCTAGCTCTGTCTCCCTCTTCCCTGTCCAATCACTGGCTCTAGCCTTTTTTTTTTTCAAATTAAGGTGGGCAGAAGGTTCACAAGAAGTCACCCATGGGCGATTCACCCCTCGCCTGCAGCCCCTCCTGGGAAAGCAGAATTAGCATCAAAAGACCAGGCTATCCACAACACTTCTCCCTTTCTGTCCAATTAAAAGACTCTTTTATCTCAGATATAAATTGAGCACAACCATTTTGTAATTTATAAAGTGTAAGATAGACCTAACACCCAGTCTATCACTTTTGTCAATTAAACAGAACCTCTGTCATCTATCCTACCTAAAAGACTTAAAATACTACAGCTGACTAATGTCCTGGCTTTGGATTGTATGTCATCTGAAAACTATCCTCTCAAATCTGTTCTCTCAGTGTACATAGCCTGGGTTGACTATGAGACTATAAGTTTTCAACCCCGTCAGAATTCCAAGAATGACTGAATTAACTGAAATATTGGAAGCATAAAGTGTGGCTTCTAAAACTTAGTCAATTTATATAGACCACTGATCACCTGAATAGTCCCTATACTACAAAATGTTGGAGCATCTGATCTTCAGCCTTCTGGCCCAGGATCATCTGACAGACCTAGTAATGCAGAATTTATAAGGAATGATTACCCTGTCTAGGCAGAGATAGTCAATTACTCCACATAGTATGTCCTTTTCCTAGACAGTATTTTGTCTGTAGATGAATTGAGGCAATTCTTGCCTAGTGGCTGTCTAGTCACAACTGGAACAACTCCACTGATGCTCGGTTTCTTCTTTGAATCCAAGAAAGAAGTGCTGTTAGGAACAGATAGGCCTCTAGTCAAATAATCTTTAATAAAGAAATGTCCATAAACATCATATTCTGTGGACTTCTGATGCCTTTGAAGACTCTCTCTACCCAAAGTATCTCTGAACTGTTAAGCCTTGACTACTCCTGGCCATTTCTAATTGAAATATCTCAGAAACACCTTTTTAGTTAACTCAGGTCCATGAGTTTGCTATCTGGTCCTTAACTCACAGGCTAAACAGATCAGTTCAGAAAAACAGTTAAGAAGGACTGAGTCTAAGCCTTGTACTTACAAAATTTTATATTAATAGAAGAAATTTACACCAATGAAACCCTTGATTTTGCATCAAAATAGATTCTGTACCAAAATAAGAAATTATGATTTCAGCTTAGTAACAATTATAAAGATTTCTACCAATAAATCATGACTATGTAATCACTTCCAACTATTCCTCTCTGTTCCAATAAAGACCATTTCTAAATTCTCTAGAAAGATAACCAAATAATAACCCCTTCTAATCCCCAAAACCCAAAGAATTGGGATGCCAACTCCTCATAACTTCTTCAAGCTGAATCTGGGTGTTGAGATATTTTGAAGAGGGGGCAGGAGGAAGGGTAAATAAGGGAGTTAGTTGGCCTGAAGCAGATCATTTCAGCATGCCTGACAAGGATATTCACCAAGGTTGTACACTCTGTAATATACAAATCTCAAAACAAATTTTAGTATCATCAAGATAATTTTTTGTTTGATTCTCTGAAATTTAGACTCTGGAGGCCTTCCTTCATCATTTCTGATCCATGTAACTCTGGAAAGTGTAAATTCCTTAATCAACTTTTCTAAAAACACAAAGAATAATACTTATTCCCTAATCAGCATATCCTTGAGCCAGTAATCAGAAAACTCATTATTTAGACCTCTGTTAAGACCCGAGTTGCCCCACCTTAGGGGTCAAACTGTAAAGGACCACTCTGGCCCACGTTTGGGGGCCAAACTATAGCGGCCCACTCTGTTCCGCAAATTAGGGTCTAGCAAGAGAGAGAGAGTGGGGGGGAAGAAGGGGAAGAGATGTGAAGAATAGAAACAAGCCAGAGGATCTGTAGTAAAAGTCTTCTTTACTGTCTCCACCATGCACACACCACTACACGTACTACTACTATACCCCCCCACACACACTACAAGGAAATCCTGGGTATTTATAGGCTTTTGCCATGTGCCTTGTAGGTGCGTGGATACCACATGCCTTGCAGGTGTGGATATGACGTAAGCCTTACAGGCGTGGACAGCACGTGTGCCTTACAGGCATGTATGGCGTGGATAGCACGAGGATAACACGTGCACCACATGCTTTGTAGGCATGGATACCGCGTGCTCCTTGCGGCTGTGGGCACTAAACAGCAAAACAAGATATGTGGGATATCAGAGTGTGCTTCAGCTGTTGTAGGCTGTTGAAAACAAAGTCTCATGTCAGGGTATATGGCTCAAGATGGCTGCAAAGCTGATAGCTGCTTTCTAGCCGCTTTCTGCTTAAAGTCGGCTCCCAACAGACCTCTCTCCCAGAGAAATAATATAACCACAAAACTCAAAAATCGCACTCATTTTGAAAATTAAAACAATCCAAAGCAAATGAAGTAACTAAAGCACTGTATGTGTATTCTTAGGCCTTCCCTATTTTGCCAAACAGGATAAAAAACCCAAGATGACTGTGGAGCCTACATTAGACAGAATTTGAGTATCCTGTGAGGCAAATTAAAGCAATATATCTTTATGCCATCTTTAAAGCAATTGATTCACACTTCTATCTATACTGCTTATAAACAGGCAGCTAGTCAAAGCAGGATTTAAACCCAGAGTTTCCGCAGAGCCCACGTTAGACGGAATTAGAGTATCCTGTGAGGCATCTAAAGCAATCTTCGTACCATCTTACTGTTTGGCTCTCTGCCTAGAGCAGCCATCTTGTTTTACCTCTATCTATCTGTTTGGCTCTCTGCCTGGAGCCAAAGACATTTATTTTAATATCTGTACGTAGCAGGCAAAGATTATCACCTCACTCTCTACTCTGGAGTCAATGACTAGTTTTCCCTATCTTAGTTCTGAACATGATTTGGACAAATCTATTTATAAATCTTTCCTGAAAGCAAATATATTATAAATTCACAGTTAAATCAGTATCTGCCCCAAGACGAAGGCTTTTTCATACTCCAGCTCTCTGACTCAGAGAAACCAACTTGTTATACCACCTGTCTGTAGGCCTCTCTACCTGGAGGCACAGACAAATTTTCCCCATCTTTGTTCCGAACCGTGGGCAAAATTCCTCATGTGATTTGGACAAATCTGTTTCTAAATCTATCCTAAAAACAAATAATTCCAATTTTAAATCACAGTTCAAATCTCTCTGCCCTAAAAAACAGGCAACTTCATTCTTTTCCTAACTAAAAGCAGCCTGTGATTCCCCACAGCAGGGGACCTCAGCCTGCCAGCAGTTTCCTTTGTTTCAAGGTTGGTGCGCTTGAGTCATGTGACTCATTTAGCGATACTCAGAGACTCACTTTTTAAAATTAAAAAAAAAAATACAACTCTAACTTTCAGGTTAATAATCTTAAATTTCTAGTAAATTCTTGCCCAACATGTTGGTTTGCCACTCAATCAGTAGAGCATAAAACTCTTAATCTCAGGGTCATGGGTTCGTGCCCCACATTGGGTGCCACTATGGGGGGCGGCTAGAGGGAGGAGAAACTAGTCAGGATATATTAGGTGAGGGGGAAAATTCTATTTTTAATAAAAAAATATGCTGGGGACACATAGAGAGCGGGGAGAGAACGAGAAAGAGAAAGAGACTTGTCAACAGCAAAAGGGTTCTGTATGGGCACTGACTGAATATTAACTCAAAACTCAAATGCATAATGAATCCTAGGTATTCCTGGCAGCACTCAATGTTGCATCAGGCAGCTTCACTGCAGCCTTGGCATGTGTGCTCACAGACACACGTGCACACACACACACAAATACATACACACACACACACACACACAGAGACAAATACATACATACATATGCCCATATGCATACATACACAAACATATATACACATTCATATACATACATGTACACACACATGCATACATATATGAACAAACACATACACAAACACATACACACATACACGCACATGCACATACATACACATACACACACATACACACATATACAGACATATACGAACACACACATGCACAGTTTGTGCACTCTCACTGGTGATGCTACCTGCCACACAACACCAACATGCCTGAGGTAACTGTAGACTGAAACTGCTGTATGTCAGCGATTATGGTGTCTTGCTGGCCTACAGAGTTTTCTGCTCTTACACAAATGGTTTAATTATAGAAAACAGAGACTTTCAGTATTTCCCTACCGCCATTCCTCAGCATGGAAATATCAAATTAATGTACCTTTGAATTATATTGTTAGAATATCTGACTAAAAAAAAATTGGTGTTTGGCTGACATTCTATTAAAAAATTCAATTATATTTGGCTTGATTTAGGACAGAATTTATAACAATTTCTCAAAGTCCCTAAACATGCTTCTGTGATCATATTCATATATATATATATGAATATATCCAGCCATGATTTCATTCATTCATGCCAAAATTAACAAATTAACAAGTGTGTTCAACTCAGTATGCAAATTTGGTTTATCTTTAATAAATGGTAATACAATGTGTATTTCACAGTACCATTTAATCAATGGTGAAACAACGTGTGCCACAGAATCATTTTAAAATATATATATATTAAATATTTATATATATAAATATTTTATATTTTATATTTTAATATATATTATATATAATATTTATATATTTTTATATATATATAAATATATATTTTTTTGTTTTGTTTTGTTTTGTTTTTTTGTTTTTGATTTTTGATTTTTTCGAGACAGGGTTTCTCTGTGTAGTCCTGGCTGTTCTGTAACTCACTCTGTAGACCAGGCTGGCCTCGAACTCAGAAATCCTCCTGCCTCGGCCTGCCAAGTGCTGGGATTAAAGGCGTGCGCCACCACTGCCCAGTTAAAATATATTTTCTTTATGATTTAGTATCACTAAAAGTTTGACTTGTGTATCTGTTTTATATGTGTATATGCTATGGTTCGTGTAAAAGTTTCTTGAGCAAATCATGGTCACCACTGGGAAAAGTTTAAGTCCTGATAAAGGAGAAGCTTTTCAGTCTTAGCCTTGCTTTCTGATGCAAACAAAGCTCCATCCATCTTTGGGGTCATGGCCTCTCAACAGCTTCCACTGACAACAGCTGCAACCTCCATCAGCTCCAGGGTGAGCTTAACCAGAAGCACCTGCAGCGCACAGAGGCTGGTAGAGACCTTGCTTTCTTGGCCCAGAACAAGCTGGGCGCTCCCCCATGGAGACTAAGGCACAGATGGCTCAAGAAGCACAAGCCGGAGGGTGAGGTGAGCTAAGACTCAGCTGAAAAATGTTGCCAAAGAGGGCTGCAGATGTGAAGGTGAAAAGCTGAGGGTGACGAGGGCAGCAAGGGATGGCCCTGGGGACAAGTGACTAACTGCTCCTGCAAACTTGGGAACAAGTGACTGTCCCTGCAGCTGCCAGGTCTGTAGAGAGACACTGCAGTCTTTTCTCCCACTTCCTTTGAACTAATGCAGACTCTCCTTTTTTAGAAAGGATCTCAATATTTGCCCCCATGTATTTTGCTACTCCTTCTAAGAAGGACCGAAGCACCCACACTTTGGTCTTCCTTCTTCACAAGCTCCATGTAGACTGTAAGTTGTATCTTGGTTTCTGCAAGCTTTCGGACTAATATCCACTTATCAGTAAGTGTATACCATGTGTGTTCTTTTGTGATTGGGTTACCTCATTCAGGATGATGTTTTCTAGTTCCATCCATTTGCCTAAGAACTTCATGAACTCATTGTTTTTAATAGCAGAGTAAAACTCCATTGTGTAAATGTACCACATTTTCTGTATTCATTCCTCTGTTGAAGGACATCTGGGTTCTTTCCAGCTTCCGGCTATTATAAATAAGGCTGCTATGAACATAGTGGAGCATGTGTCCTTGTTATATATCGGAGCATCTTCTGGGTATATGCCCAGGAATAGTATTGCTGAGTCCTCAGGTAATGCTGTGTCCAATTTTCTGAGGAACTGCCAGACTGATTTCCAGAGTGGTTGTATCAGCTTGCAATCCCACCAGCAATGGAGGAGTGTTCCTCTTTCTCCACATCCTCACCAGCATCTGCTATCACCTGAAATTTTTTATCTTAACCATTCTGACTGGTGTGAGGTGAAATCTCAGGGTTGTTTTGATTTGCATTTCCCTAATGACTAAGGATTTTGAACATTTCTTAGGTGGCCATTTGAGTTTCCTCAGCTGAGAATTCTTTGTTTAGTGCTGTACCCCATTTTAAAATAGGGTCTCTCTCTCTGTGTGTCTGTATCTCTGTGTGTTTGTGTGGTGGTGCCTTGGAAGCCAGAGGTGTCAGATTTCCTGAAGCTGGAGTAACAGACAGCTGTGAGCTTCACTGTGTTAGAATTCAGACTTGGGTCCTCTGAAGGAGCAGTAAATGCTCTTACGTGTTGTGATACCATCTCTTCAACCCTAGCCAGCTGTCATAAGACCAGCTACAAGGTTGAGTTATATCTCTAGGAATCCTCAGGACTGCCTCTTGGGGCTATGTGCAGCCTGCTCTCAGCAACCATTCCCCTCTCTGACCCTGCTCTGCCTCTGGACTGGGCTCCTGCACACATGGCGGCCCTTGGATTTAGGCACTGTGGCTAGAGTCCACAACCTCTGTGCTGTATCTCAGATGATTCAGGCAGAGTATGTTCTTGAACTAGCTCAAAAATGTCCTTAGATTTCAGGGGGGCCTCTAAATCCCCTTTATTGTCTTCTGACCTGAATGCTAGCCACCTTTGGAGTCCAGTGAAATGACAACCAGCCTTGCCATTGCATATCCTTCTGTGTCTCAACCTGTGTTTGTGCCATTGAGAAAGGAGTCTGTTGTTTCTTCTGCAATCCTCCTTGAGTTGGGAAATGTGGTACAATGTTTCTTCTCAGTGGGCCTTTAAATCAGAGTCAAGATCCCAGAGTCCTTTCTCCTGTCTGGCAGAAAGAGTAACCAGGTTTCACCTCAGGTGTCCTATAATTAAAGCATGATTGGGAAACTATTTCTAATAATCTTCTCTCAAAATCATTTTTTAAAAGGCAGGTTCCCACTATGTAGCCCAAACTGGCCTTGATTTTGTGGCAATCCCCCTGCCTTAGCCTCTTAAATGCTGGGATTACAAACATGAACTACCAAGCCTGGCCTCTTATACCTTTCTAATATATACATTAAAATTTCACGGAAGGACCCAGGCATAGTGACACACACCTTTAATACCAGTCAGCACTCAGGAGGCAGAGGCTCTGTAAATTGGAGACCAGCCTGGTCCAAGTGAGTTCCAGGGCAATCAGCCACACAGAGAAACTCTCAAAAACTAATTCAGAAAGAATACACATTTAGAAATGTTACAGTGAGGTGGGCTCACACCAGCTTGAGAGAACTGGTATTTTAGTGCAAATCCCTGAATTCTGACCTAATTCCTCTCCCTTTTTATTCCCTCCCTCCCCTTCTTTCCCTCCTCCCTCCCCTCTCTCCCTTTATTTTCTTTCCCTCTTCCCTCCCTCCCCTTACTTCTTCTTTCCTTTTCCCTCCCCCTCCCTTTCCTTACTTCTTCCCCTCCCTCCCTCTCTCCCTTTCTCCCGCCTTCCTCTTACTTCTTCCTTCTTTTCTTCCCCTTCCTCCCCTTACTTCCTCCCTCCCTCCTTCTAGCCTTCCTTCCCTCCCTTCCCCTGTTCTCCCTCGCTTCCTCCCCTCACTTCCTCCTTCCCTTCTTTTCCTTCCCTCCCTTCCTTTCCTCCCCCTCTCCCTCCCTTTACTTCCTCTTTCCCTTTTCTCCCTCTCTCTCTTCCTCCCCTTCCTTCCTCCTTGTCCACTTCATTCCTTCTGCATATCTCACTTTCTTGCATGGTAGATTTGTAAGTCTACTTATAAAATCAATGTTAGTTAAAAATATAGATGCCACTCTGACATGGCATCTTAGCTATTTTTTTTTAAATTTAAACCTTAGTATCATTTAGATACATTGATTACATTAGATGCATTTAGATACATGTATCATTTTAGATACAACCAGATGTGAAGGCAGCACAGAGAGGCACTGTGTGGTCTAACCTGGCTCCAATTACACCTCACAGTGTTATGCTCACTCATAGTAACTAAAGAAGAAACATAAACATAGCATTGAGGAGTCCACACTCCATCCCCTTAGTTTTGGGCCTTTATGGGATGCAGGAAACCCTAGTACAGTTTTATCACATTTCCTTAGTCTCCTCCTGAATGAACAAAACAGCTTGTCAGGTTTCTGTGCTTTCATGACCTTGAAAGTTTCAGGGAACAGTGGCCCTGTGTTCTGTGGAATCTGTTAATTGTTATTTGACATTTTTTTTCCTGATGATTCCAGCAGGGGTTCTGGGATTCTTGGAGGAGAGCCAGAGGTAAGGCTCCTTCTGATCATGGGACAGTATCAATAGGTCCCATCACTGTGTCTGGAGCCCTGGATCACCTAGGTAAGGCGGCTTCACAACTTCTCTGCCGTAAGGTGCCCCTTCACCTCCTTCCCACACCATACCTTTGTCGAGAAGTTGTTCCTCACAGCCCACACCTGGGGAGGAGGAGTTGCACTCTGCCTCACTGAGAGAGGAATTCTTATACAAATGGTTTGAAAACCCTCTACGCAAAGGTTACTTCTCTTGTGTCATTGATTTATTTCTCTAGGTGTTTGCTTGTAATTAGGTAGGCCCATGAGCATTTTCTTTGTACCTTGGGCCACAATCCAACATAATTCCTTATATGACCAGTGGTTTACATTATTCTAATTCAGCCACAGGGGCTCTGTTCACTGTGGATTTGCTTTATGGGTTGGCTAATGCTGTTACACTAGATGTTTACACTAAGTGACTAAAGAAATAAATTTCTGAACACTTCCTTACTTTCTGCTGTGACCAGATGCACTAGGGCCCTCCCTAAAATGAATCCATTTCTCTGAGAGGCCTCCCTTTCTGGTTGCATCAGTTAGCATTCTTCAGAACGACAGACCCAGCAGGACATTCATGCGTGAAGACTTTCACTTTACGGAACTGACTTGCCTAATTACTGAATGGGAAAAATCTCAGATCTACAGAACTGAAATGTCACTTTGAGCCACTCACTTCTGCTTAGCCAGGAGGACCTGGAATCCCAGTTTAAAGGCCATGAATAGGAGCACTCTCTTTCTTGATCAGATGCAGGTCAGCTTCTATTCTACCCTAGGCTCCCACTGATGGAATCAAAGGCACACACAGTGTGGGAGCAACTGGCTTTCCAAATGTAGACATCATCCTAAAACACCCTCAGGGACATGCCCACAGTAATAGTTGATCAAGAATCTGAACACTGCTGGGCGGTGGTGGTGCACGCCTTTAATCCCAGCACTTGGGAGGAAGAGGCAGGCAGATTTCTGAGTTTGAGGCCAGCCTGGTCTACCGAGTGAGTTCCAGGACAGCCTGGGCCACACAGAAAAACCCTGTCTCAAAAAAAAAAAAAAAAAAAAAAAATCCCCTAATAAAAAAAAAAAAAAAAAGAATCTGAACACTCTACAGTCCACTTGTATTGGCATGTGAAACTTGGTGTGATTGTGATACATTAGGTCATAGCATTAAGAACGAAGACCTAGATAGTAGATAGTAGATGTGTTTGGTGATACTAGAATGTCACAGTTTCTAAACCATCAGGTAACAGAAGGAAAAATACATGAATGAATAATATATATAATATATATATACACATATATACATATACACACATATATACATGTGTACACACATATACATATGTATACACATACATATACATATGTATATATACAGTACTCATTTATATATGGTATTCATTTGTTTTTACAGTGCTGGAGATCAAAGCCAGAGGCTTCCATGTGCTAAACAAGCACTCTACCATGGAGGTATATATACCACGGCTCTATACAGTTTCATAAGCAACCAACTGTGTCATCTCCAGATCCTTAGCATGGTGATTATTCCAGCCTCTTCCCTTGCTTATCCAGAAAGTGGTGACAGATGCCGCTCAGACCATTTGCCACCCATTTGCTTAATTGTTCCATTGCACAATCTACATTATAATGATTAATTTTATGTGCCATCTTGAGTGGAACATAGGAGCCCAGATATTTGGGTGTGTGCTTGTGCTTCTTTGAGATTAACTCTGCAATGTCAGATTGAAGCAAACTGCCCTCGATGGTGAGAATAGGTCTTGTCAAGTTAGTTGAAGGAAATAACAGAAGAAAGAACCCAGGTCAGAGGGCATTCCCTTAGCCTGACTCTCATTGGCCCAGTGTTGTTTTATCCCATCAAAGTAAATAGTGACTGTCCTGGTCCTCAGCTTGGCAGGTGTTGTAACTTGTCAGCCTCTGAAACTACACCAACCGAGTATGCAATAACAAATCCACCCTCTCTTCTCCCTTTCCTTCTGACACATCAGTCTGTTTCTCTGTTGGATACTGACTGATACACATGGAAAGTATGTTCAGAATCCCTAAGCCGTGTCCCCATGGGATCAGTAGTATCAAGCAGAAGATAGCACTCAAACAAAGACTCTTCCTGTAAAGCCCCTTAGGTCACCATTTGCTTATAAACCCAGAGCTGAGGGGTGAAGACAGGAGGGTCCCTGTTCCCTGGAGCTTGTTAGACAGACAGCTCAGCTGAATCAGTGAGCTATGGGCTAAGAAAGAGACTCTGGGAAATAAATAATGTTTTAAACTAATTTGTTGGGAATTTCATACATGCTTACAATGTATTTTGATCCTATTTGCCCCCAAATCCTCCTCCTACCAGATCCCGACCTTCAGTCACATGTCATCTCTTCATCTTTCTCTCCTCACACCAACAAAATGTAATTTGTTTTTTCCACGTACACATAGGTGTTGGATGCTCCGTTGGAGCATGATTGACCTATCAGGAGCCACATTCTTAACTGACTCTCCCCTTCTCAAACTCTTAAATCGTTGAGGGAAGGGGCTTCTGGGGAAATGGCATGATTAGTATAGTAATCCTGGTGCAGGCACGAATGCCTTTCTATTCCCTCTTCTACAGTGGCCCCTGAGTCTTGGAAGGAGAGAACGTGACATAGATGCCCCATTATGGATGAGCAGTCCACAGGCTTTTATTCTCCACATTTGTCTTATTTTCCACATTTGGACCTGTCTCAAGTTTTGTTGGACATTTTTCATCAAGCTCAGGAGTTTGCTTTCCCACCCGTGCCCCTGTTCCTGAATAATGACTCAGAGGCTTATTATTATTATCATTATTATTATTATTATTATTATTATTATTATTATTATTATTTTATTATTTTATTATTATTTGGTGTTTTGAGACAGGGCTTCCCTGTGTAACACTGGCTGTCCTGGAACTCACTCTGTAGACCAGACTGGCCTCGAACTCAGAAATCTGCCTGCCTCTGCCTCCCAAGTGCTGGGATTAAAGGATTAAAGGTGTGCACCACCACTGCCCGGCCCAGAAGCTTATTATTAAAAAAAAATACCTAGGTCATAGCTTTGGCGTGTTCCCCAACTACCTCACAACTTACATTATCCCATGTATAGTATTCTATGTCTGCCACATGGGTAGTGACCTCTCCTCAGTATGGCTTCCTCTAAGTCTGGGTGGGGAATCTTCCTGTGCCTAACTGTATCCCAGAGTTTCTCTCTCCCTGCCAGATGTTACCCCTTTGATTCCATCCTTTCCTATAGGCCATAGGTTTTTGATTGACAGGTGATTCTTCCACACAGTGCACAACAGATTATTCCTTCTAGTCCTTATGTATTAAAATTTTTTATTTGTTTTACCTTGAAAGGTTTATAACCTTTCTTCTTTGCTGATATGATTGTATGGCTCCTCTTCCTCTTCCTCCTCCTCCTCCTCTTCCTCCCTCTTTCTTCTCTTTCTCCTCCTCCCTCTTTCTCCTCTTCCTATATGCTAGGAACTAGAATGACTTTGTATAAATAATCAATCATGTAATGTAGATCTAAATACTATAGCTTAGAGGCCTAGATTAGTTTGATTTCTCTGCCAGCTAAAGAACTAGAAGGCAGGGAAAATCTTAAATGCTACAGGTAGCAGCAGGGAATATCTCAGACACAGCAGAGGCAATCAGCTTAGTGAAGAAAGGGCTTGATTCTGGGTGAGGACATACCTACACACATACACACACACAGAGAGACAGGCATGCACACATGGTGGGCACATAAAGATTCTCTACAGAGTAGAAGGGGCACTTGGGAGCTTCAAGTCTGATCTAGTCTCTCTTCAAAGGTGAGAAGTTTTGAGGGCTTTCGAAGGGCCTTCCTCCCCTGATTTAGGGTTGATCTGTTTGAAGAAAAAACAGGAAGGCTTGTGGGCCAACAGACTTGGGGTAAAGGTGTCCTGAGAAGGCCTTGCAGTCGTCAACCATCAGGTCAACCAGCAGGAGTGCCCCACTTGCTTAAGGTACTGTCCACAGATCCTTTATCTTAAGCTTCCAGGGCTTTGTCAGGAGGGTCAGGAGGATGAGGAGGGTGAGGAAGAAGCAACGTTTGCCATCTTCATTATCTAGCTATGGTCGCCTCTCCCTGTCTGTCTACGTAGCTTGAATGTTAGAGAGGCAAATGTCACTTGTGAGGAGAATAAAAACTACTACAGCCTTAGCAAGAAGCAGCTAGAGGGTCTACCTCAGTATGTGCTGAACTTCTCGTTGCTGCTGTCTCCCTGAAGCCCATTCACCACTTGGGGACTGGACCCAAGCAAAGTCCTGAGCAAAACACAAACTTGGAATTCATGGGAGCGAAGGAAATAAAAAAGAGGGGGGTCTCATTCTCACTTTGCCTTTGTGCCCCTGTAACTGAGCGTCTGAGCTTTTGTGCCTGGCTATATGGGTTGTAATTTTATCAGCAGAATATCTATAGATTTTCCCAGTTGTGACAATCATATTCTATGCATTCACACAGATACAACTCTCTTTATTCACAGACCTGAGGAAACATCTCCAAAACATCTTCTAACCCTGAGGTGTGTGCGCCGGGCTGCTGTTGATCCTGTGGTCAAGTAAGTTTCTTGGCCACAAGGAAACACTAAGAATAATATAGAGATCTGTAGTAGAAGCACCTAAGCTCATCCTTGAATCGCTTACAAACGAATGAGACTCAGACTATGGTTATTTTATTTGGCTTTGACAATTACTAGTGGGTCACCCCTAATCTGCTCTTTTAACTGCAGGCCTGGCTATCTCCCCAGCAGTGTACCCCAGATACTTGCTGTTTCTCCTGGCCATGTACTCATGGTTAAATCTCTCCTCATGGTGGCTTCCTCCTCCCTTTTCTTCTTCCTCCTTCTTCTAGGTTAGTTCAAACCCACCTACCTCTAATCCCTCCAATAATTGGCTGTAGCCATTTTTATTTAACCAATAGTTTTGAATCAAGGAACAAGATTTGTACAACAAAGCCTGGTAAACATGAAAAGTCACTTGTAGGCCTAGACCGTCTGGTATAGAATTTAGCATTATAATGCACTGCAATAGACTAAACCTCAACAGAAATATTGTAGTTGGAAGATGGCTTAGTGGGTAAAATAACTCCCCAGAACCTATTCATATACATTCATGCATACACTCATACATATAACACTCTCGTGCACACAGATGCATACATAGGAACACACATTCACACACACTCACACATGTGTACACACATGCATACACTCACACACTATCACACACATAAACACACACAAAGATACATACATTCATACACTCACACATATGTAAATATACTCACACATATACATACATTCTCTTACACAGAGTATACATATACAGATACATACATATACACATACATACACACACATTCACACATGCACAGAAAGAACACTTACATACACACACATGTACTCACACAATCTCTCACATACACTCATTCACACTCACACATGCACATATATACTCATGTTGTGGGTTTGGTCTAATGTTGCTTGTATAATGTTAATTTGGGTCCCCCAAATTGTATAAGAATCCACACATCTGCATATAAGACATTGAGGGAACCCTGCCTCTCAGTTGGTTTTGATTGGTAAATAAAGTTGCCAGTGGCCAGTCAATGGCTGGACAAGGAGACAGAGGTGAGACTTTGAGGATTTCCAGGCACGAGACTGAGGAAGGAGGAGGAGAGAGATCTGGGAGAAAGAGAACCAAGGTGCTTGAAAGGTGTAGGACAGATAACATGGTCACCACGTAGGAGCCAAGAGAATGCAGCCCAAGAGGGCTACATGACTGGGCCTAAGGCAGCAAAGATGAAATACAGATTTTAGTAAGTAATAGCTTGGGAATATTGGAAGGGGTGGATTAGCCACATGGGGCTAGGAAGGGGCCCAGCCATTGAGTTGTTTGAGGCATATAAAAATATAAAGGCTGCATTTATGTCTTTCATTGGGAACCTAGAACATTGAGGTCAGTATCGAAGAGTGATGTCACTGCAGCAGGGATCAATTGAGTAACATTAATTAGATACAATTATACACACACACATACATATGTGCACGCACACATATACACATACACACATGCACACAGACATACACATGCATACACACACATACACACATACACACACACAATCTCAAACATACACTCACACACACAGTCACACAATCTCACACACTCATGCACACTCATATGCACATGACTTTTGCTCTAATTAGGCAGGGATAGATTTCTTCAGCAGATATTCTAAGTGAACACAAGTATAGAGGGAGACATAGTCTCAGAAAACCAGGCAGAGAAACTAGGTCACCAAGTTTGCATAGTTAGAACAGTCCACATATTTAGGTTCACATTTGTGAATTAAAGCACCAGGGAGTGGAAAATTTTTGATATAAAATTTACTGCACAAGTGCAGACCTCGTCCTTCTGTCAGTCCCCAACCGTCGCACACTGAGGGGATAGCTAGAGTCCAGGGATGAAGCACAGCTTACAGGAAGTCACAGAAGGATGTTATGCAAACATTGCAGCATTTTATACAAAACCCAGAAGCATCTGAGTTCCTGGGGTCTTCAAAGGTCCCATCATTAATGTGGTATGGATACCATATAATACATATGGGGCTGCTTCAAAGCACCGGACAATGATTTGCCTTGTTCTTTAGGAGTATTTTGCTGATAGCAGATAGTTCCTGCTAGTGTGTGACATTTGGAATTCTGGGGATGTTTCAGAGGATATAGAAATACTAGAGCCCCAATAGAAAGAGCTGATTGGCCAGTTGGTGGTTGGGTGCTGTTGGTTGCAGTTTATCAACTAGTTGTGAGTGAAGTGAGAAAAAGAAAAAATTAGATATCTGTTGGGAGCCGACTTTTAGCAGAAAGCGGCTAGAAAGCAGCTATCATCTTTGCAGCCATCTGGAGCCACTTACCCTGATGAGATACTTGTTTTTCAGCAGCCTACAACAGCTGAGCACACTCTAACAAATATCTTGTTTATCACACATAGCTTGTTTTGCTGTTTAGTGACCCCAGCTGCATGGTGCACGTGGTAAAATGTCTTCACTTGTGTTCTCCTGCTTGTTCTTATAAATACCCAGGATTTCCTTGTTGTAGGGTGGTGTAGTAGTAGTAGTAGGTGTAGTGGTGTGTGTATGGTGGAGACAGTAAACAAGTCTTGACTACAGATCCTCTGGCTTGTCTCTATTCTTTTCATCTCTTCCCCTTCTTTCCCCCACTCTCTCTCTCTAGACCCTGACCCTCGGAACAGAGCGGGCTGCTACAGTTTGGCCCCCAAACATGGGCCAGAGTGGTCCTTTACAGTTTGGCACCCAATGTGTGGCAGCAAGAATGAGAGATCCAGGGAGGGACATTGCTGGAAGAAGGGTCGACTGAAAAATCAGAAGGTGATCACGAGAGAGGTAAGGAAAATGGGACAAGAAATTAGTCAACCTGAATTCAACTCTCTGTTTTGGTTTGATTGTTTGCTGCTCACATGTGTTAATTTTCTGCTTTTGTTCTTGAATGCTGTCTTTTATGTTCAAAATAAAAAGAAGTGTAAATTAGAATCCAAAATACAACCAAAGGTTGATGACAATTTGTCAGAGCCAGATTATGCTGACCTAGAGGAAGAGGTAGTTAAATATTATGACCCTGAAAGTCCCTTTCCCAGTGTACCTCCGCTTCCAGAGGCTCCCGCTGTGGAGACAGTGGTTGTAGATCCCAGAAAGGAGTTACAGGACAAAATTTCTATCCTTAAAGAACTAATAGAGTTAGAAAAAGAGTATCAGGACTTAAGTAATCAGCTACAAAAATTAAGGACAGGGAAGAGGTCTCAAGAGGCCAACTTGAAAATCCCCAACTCCTTGTATTCTTCAACCCGGAGTCCAAAGGCAGCCCCTATTCTCTAGCTTTAGTTCAGCTACAGATCAGCCAGAGGAGGGAAAGGCTGAGGCTTTTCCTGTATCAGAGACCAGAGATGCTCAAGGGGTTGCTTGGAGACATCACACAGGGTTTAATTTTCAAATTATTAAAGATTTAAAAAATGCCGTATCTCAATACGGTGCCACTGCTCCCTTTACTCTTGCAATTTTAGAGTCTGCCGTAGAGGAGTGGCTGACTCCTAGTGATTGGAATACGTTAGTGAGAGCAGTTCTTAGCGGTGGTGACTATCTAATTTGGAAATCAGAGTGTCATGAAAATTGTAAAGAGACAGCTAGGAGAAACATTCAGGCAGGCAATGGTTGGTCCTTTGATGCCTTAGTAGGAGAAGGGCAATTTGCTTCAAGTGATAACCAGATGCAATATGACCCAGGCTTATTCACTCAAATTCAAAATGCAGCCATGAAAGCTTGGCATAAACTCCCGGTAAAGGGAGACTCTGGTGTATCTTTAACAGCAGTCAGGCAAGGGCCTGATGAACAATTTTCTGACTTTGTTCATAGATTAATGACAACAGCAGGGAGGATTTTTGGTAATGCAGAGGCAGGTGTAGATTATGTGAAACAACTTGCATATGAAAATGCCAATCCTGCCTGCCAAGCGGCCATTAGACCCTATAGGAAAAAGACAGACCTTACAGGGTATATCAGACTCTGTTCTGACATAGGTCCCTCTTACCAACAGGGCTTAGCCATGGCTGCTGCCATGCAAGGAAATCAGTAAGAAATTTTTTGGCAAGTAGAGACAAAAAGGCATGTTTTAAATGTGGCAAGCCTAGACACTTTGCAAGAGATTGCAGGGTAGAAAATGAGTTAAGCCAGAGACAGCCCAGAAAACAGCCTGGGCTCTGCCCACGTTGCAAACATGGAAGGCATTGGGCTAGTGATTGTAGGTCTAAAAGAGACGCACAAGGTAACACCCTTTCCCATAATCAGGGAAACGGGAACAGGGGCCAGCTCCAGGCCCCTGAACCGACGCAAGCCAAAACAGGCTTATGGAGCAGTCAATGTCATACCAGCAAACACCAATCACTTTCTGAAGTCAGTCGAGCAACACCAGGAAGTGCAGGACTGGACCTCAGTTCTGTTACCCACACAGTATTAACCCCAGAAATGGGACCTCAGGCATTACCCACTGGAGTGTTTGGACCACTCTATCCAAATGTGTTTGGCCTGATAGTGGGAAGAAGGAGTACTACTATGCAGGGACTACAAATTTTTCCTGGAGTCATAGACAATGATTATCAGGGTGAGATTAAGGTGATGGCACAGGCAATTCAGAACATAGTCACCATTCCTACAGGAAAGAGGATAGCTCAACTATTGTTACTTCCATTGTACCCTACTAATCACAAGTATAAGATCCTAAGAGAGGGAATCAAGGCTTTGGTTCCTCTGATGCATACTGGGTACAGCCTATAGTTAAACAGAAACCTATGATAACACTATGGCTGGATGGAAAAGCATTCCAAGGCTTGGTTGACACAGGAGCTGATGTGACTATCCTAAAACAATGTTGCTTAGCAGCTTTAACAACTTAGGACAAAGTTGAAGAGCCCTGGAAAAGTCCTACCTCATTTACAAAGATTATACAAGGCTCTGGAGAAGAGTTCACTGTTTTTTGTTTTGTTTTGTTTGCTTGTTTGCAAAAATTCGCCTCAACTGTGAACAGAGCCTGTGAACAGGTCTGTGTATCAGACCTCAATGCAAGGCAGGTGTTGATGGAGACCTTGAAAATGCAAATGTCAAATGTGAAAATATTAGACCATTAAAGGCACAGGTAGCACCTATGGATTAACATCTCTCATTAATTTTCGAAAAACCTTAAAAGAGTTCTCTTAGCTTTTGTGGTCGAATTTCCTACTGATTGATTTTGTAAACCAAATAACCAAGTGAATCTCTTCTATATTTTTTTTTTCTGGAGAAATCTGTAACCCTCAGCATGGCAGAATTTTTTGTGTTACCTTAAACATATTCTCTAAAACATTTCTGTCAGAATCACCCAACAAATTTCCAACCATATAATGAAAAATGATAAACTGATGAAATTGCTTACAAATTATTTCTAATGGTTGTTGCACAAAATATTGTCTCCTTGTGCTTTCAGTGGTCTGATTTTTCTCTTACATTTGGTATTTGCATTTTCAAATGCTAACATTTCTATTAATGACTATCTTGTTTCAGGGTCTGATATGGCCGTATTTACAGCTGAACCCAACCACTGTAATTATTCCATAAAGGCTTCTCCAAAACCCTACATTAGGAAACAAGGTGGATTTTTTTTCCAGGCTCCTCAATCATGTTCCTACCTCTTAAAGCTGCAACAAGACATTATTCAATTGCACCATCATCAGACTGGATTTCTTCTTGTAAGTCAACATAATTCCCTTTATCAAGCAGCCGATCGTTGGTAGCATTTATCCTCCTCACTAAATTATGTTGTTATATTTTTGTTGCTTTGTGACTCCGAAGGACAATCATTGTAATTGCTGTCCAGCTTCTAGTATAGCTGATTCCCGACTCCTCCAATCTTACGGAATCACCCTGTGCTGTGTAGCCCAGTTACTTAGCACTTCTTTAACAAATGGAGAATAAAGGAAATAAAGACCATACAAAACAATAGCCTTCTTAAATACATTTCTATAGGCTGCCAGGACAGTTTACTATAAGCATGTCCACTGTCATTAGCAGACACATATGCTGCACAAAGACTGGGAAAGCTAAAGGTGCCTTTGTAGCCCCAAGCAAAGCCTCAAGTGATGCAGAAGTGGTTGAGTCTTTCTTGCATCCTGCTCTTCCTGCCTCTCACTCACTGAGGTTCTCTAGGCTCCTGGCAGTGAAAGTGTGTGGAGCACTGGGGTGGCAATTTAGCTTCTAGCCTAGTTTGCATCCATCCCACTTTCAATGGGGAGTAAACAGCTGATCTCAGACACCAAGCCTGACCCCACCCCCTCACTGGCTCTTTTTGTTTTCCAAGCACTTCTACCTCTATCTGCAAACTCTCTAGCCCCCTAAGTGCAGAACCAACCCTGCAGTCTTCTCTATCAGAAGAGAATTGTCAGGCTTCCCTATTTGTTTTAAAGTAGTATACATGAAAACTATCAAAAACCAAAAAAATCCCACCCTGGGAACAAAGCAGGAGTGGCAGAAGCTGCTATTTTGCCAGCCTCCTTAAACAACATTGCTAACCCCTGAAAACTGGCTTTTTCCTCTAATATGTTAGAAGCAGAGTTACCCATATTGCCTAACCCACATTGTGTGCCACCTGTAGGCTTATATTTTTCAAAACCTAGTTTAATAAAGGTACTTAAGGCTTTAACCTCCCTTCTAGCCCACCACCCACCAGAGGCAGTGGAAAGGAAATGTTAATAGGGCAAAGAAGGATGTACACCTGTTTAGACACAGTTCTTTGGAGTGAATCCAGTCTGCACTGTCAGGATACCGCCAGTTTAGTTCATATGAATCGGCAGCAGTACTGTGATCCACTAGGAAACACTATTCACAAGCTATGTGACCTTGCTCCTTAATTTGAAAGTATTGATTGAATAAAGATACTAACAGCCTATAGCTGGACAAAAGAGAAGTAGGTGAGGTTTTAGTTCCTGGTCCTCCTCCCAAGGAGGAGGACAGGAGAAAAGACAAAGGTGAAGAGTTGAGAAGATGCTACAGGGTAGGTTAGTCCTGAAATCATGGCCATGAGGGCTGGCCAATCAGCATTGAGATTCACTAGGAAACACCATTCATAAATCAGCAATGGCACTTGGATCCAGAGTCAGCAAGTACTCCTTGCTATCTGCAATAGTGTCTGGGTTTGGTATCTATCTATACGTGTATATATGTGGATTCCCAGGTGGGGTGATCTCTGAATGGCCTTTCCTTCAGTCTCTGCTCCACACTTTGTACCCATATTTCCTTTAGACAGGAGCAATTCTGGATTAAGAATTTGGAGATGTGTGGGTGCCCTTATCCCCCAACCAGGGGCTTGCCTAACCTCTGGATATAGTCTCTACAGGTTCTCCCTCCCCTCTGTTGGGTATTTCAGCTAATCTCATTTCTGCTGGGTCCTGGGAGCCTCTTTCTTTCTTGGCATCTGGGACTTTCTGGTGACTACCCCCAGTTTTCCATCCTACATTGCTACACACCTTTGTTCAAATTCCTGACCCTCTGTATATAATCCCTGTCTCCTCCCATACCTGATCCTGCCCACCTTTTACCCTTCCCCTCCTCTCTTCCTCCTACCCACTACCTCCTGTGAGTATGTTCCCCCTTCTAAGAAGGACTAAAGCATCCACACTTTGGTCTTCCTTCTTCTTGAGTTTCATATGATCTGTGAATTGTATCTTGCATATTCCAAGATTTTGGGCTAATATCCACTTATCAGTGAGTGCATACCATGTGTGTTCTTTTGTGACTGGATTACCTCACTCAGGATGATATTTTCTAGTTTCCTCCAATTTTCCAAAGAATTTCATAAAGTTATTGTTTTTAATAGCCGAGTAATATTCCATTGTGTAAATGTACCACATTTTTTTGTATCCATTTCTCTGCTGAAGGACATCTGGGTTCTTTCCAGCTTCTGGCTATTATAAATAAGGCTGCTGTGAACATACTGGAGCATACTTCCTTGTTATATGTTGGAACATCTTTTGGGTATATGCCCAGGAGTGGTATTGCTGGGTCCTCAGGTATTAACTATGTCCAATTTTCTGAGAGACCACCAGACTGACTTTCAGAGTGGTTGTATCAGCTTGCAATCCCACCAACAGTGGAGGAGTGTTCCTCTTTCTCTACATCCTCACCAGCATCTGCTGTCACCTGAGTTTTTTATCTTAGCCATTCTGACTGGTGTGAGGTGGAATCTCAGGGTCATTTTGATTTGCATTTCCCTGATGACTAAAGATATTGAACATTTCTTTAGGTGCTTCTTGGCCATTTGATATTCCTCAGTTGAGAATTCTTTGTTTAGCTCTGTACCCCATTTTAATAGGGTTATTTGGTTCTCTGGATTCTAACTTCTTAATTTTTTTTGTATATATTGGATATTATCTCTCTGTAGGGCTGTAGGATTGGTAAAGATCTTTTCTCAGTCTGTTGGTTGCCATTTTGTCCTATTGACAGTGTTCTTTGCTTTACAGAAGCTTTGCAGTTTTATGAGGTCCCATTTGTCAATTTTTGATCTCAGCACATAGGCCATTGGTGTTCTGTTCAGGTACTGAAAAGCCTTGAAGTGTCCTCTTATAAGACAGTTTCCAGAAAAACTTCACAAGACACAATGGAAAGAAACCAGAAATTTCCACTTCATGTGAGTATATGTGTAAGTGTATACATGTATATGTACATACATGTATACATGCATACTTGTGTATGTGCATATGTGTATAAGTGTAAATAGTATCTATATGTATACATACACATATAAATGCATAAGTATATATGCATATATAATATATGTATATGTATGTTGAGGTTTGGTCTTTTGATATGTTTTGTAATACTAAATACTGGCCCCCAAGGTCTGCTTGCCCTCAGGGACAAGAGAATCCTCCCATATATCAAGTGATGCTATGGGATTTTGCTCCTTAATTTAAAACTATTGATTGAATAATGATGCCAATAACTTATAGCTGGGAAAAAGAGAGGTAGGTGGGATTTTGGTTCCTGGGCTTAGTTTCTGAGCAGGACCACAGAAGAAGAAGAAAGTAAAGAAAGAAAAAGACACTACAGGGTAGGTTAGTCCTGAAATCATGGCCATGAAGTCTGGCCAATTGGCATTAAGATCTTCCCAGAAGGAACATGGCAAGTTAACCAATAACTTGGGGTTATTGTTGGGGAAGTAGATTTTAATAGCTTAGAGGGTAGACATCTGCCCAGATATAGGGCATTAATGTCCTATTATAAATATAAATGTTGTGTGTCTTTTATCTGGGAACTGCATGATCAAAGGCTGGACAGAAACTACAACACGTTGGGAAACCAACATGTGGCAAAAAAAACTTAATTGTAACAAAATTTGTGAGGAACCGACAGAAGGCGGCTATCATCCTTGCAGCCATCTTGAGCTATATACCCTGACAAGAGACTTGTTTACAATAGCCTACAACAGCTGAGCACAGTCTGATAACATCTTTAGATACTCAGAATTTTCTCTTGGGTGTGTGAGACTTAAAGGTGTGATTTAGAGCTGAGACTTAAGGGTGTGACTTAGAAGTGAGACCTATAAAAGGCGAGAGGCAGACAGAAGAAATTTAGACACCTGGAGTAGGCACTTGAGACTGAGACAGGCAACTAGGATTAGACACTTGTACTTGGATGAGACTTGAGACTAGAACTTGGAACTTGGAGGCACTAGGGACTAGGAACACAAGACTAGAGACTTGGAGAAAAGAAGAGAGACTGAAGAATAAATGGGATTGAATCACACTCTGTCTGATCTCCATTCTTCGTGTCCGTCCTCACTCTCTTGCTGAACCCCAACCTGCAAACTGGAGCAGCTTGGGGCAGTGCAGGCTCTAACAACTTGGCCCCCAAGGCTTCTGGCAGTGCAGGTTCCAACATTGATAGAGCGGTCCCTGACATTTTGGCCCCCAAACGTGGGGTAGCTCCGGCCTCGACAAAAATTGATTTTAGATTCCCAGATAAAAAACCCACATTACCCACTTGAGGCTAGGGAGGTGGGGAAAAATGGTTACTTGGCAATGTTGTTGTTTCTCTCAAGCCTAGCAGGGTCCTAGCAGGAGTTGGAAAGCATGCTGGTTTGTCACAAGTGATTTCGGGGACCGGGTTGGGGGTGGATTCCAGGAGTTCAAGCATGAGCTAAAATACAGCTATACCTCCGTCATCAATCCAATGCCAAAAGGCAAAGGTCATGAGCAACAAACTGGCAGGCCCAAGTACCAGCCTGGCCTCTTCTGGGTGTTGTTCAATGCTACTGAGTATACAGCATTGGCTGCTTGGAATGGACTGCAGCCTAATTGCAGATGCTGAAAACCTCTGCTATGCAACACAGCAGGCAAAGCCCTGCCTTTTGGAGCTCTGAGAGCAGGACTGCATGCCTACCAAGGTCAAAAACAATCTAGAGAATAATATGGTGTCACACTACATTTAAGAAGCTGGTCTCCTTAAAAGTGAGCTCCCACAGGGAAACTGGTGACTGCTTAACCATGGCACATGGCCCAAGCCAAAAACTCTCATCAGTTACATAGTGGCTTGGGAATATGCATATACAGTAAATAGAAGGGAATTTAAACAAACTTCAATGCAGAGAAGTATATCAAATTAATTCATATAAAGATAGAGAGGAATATAAGTATATTTATCCACATAGATATTACACTACAAAGAAGGGAGAAAGGAATTGGAATTGATATAAATGTTTTCGAGGTTACACAGATAATAAATAAATAAATCTAGAGCTCTATTCTCAATACTTGAGGGACAAGAGCAGGGTCAGATAGGTTCCTTGTCAATTCAAGGCCAGCCTCACCTACAGAGCAAGTCCAAGTCAGCCAGGGCTACACAGAGAAACCCTGTTTCAATTCATAATAATAGTAAATAATAATGACAACAACAACAATAGTTTTAAATAGTATTAAGTGTTTTAAATCATCAAAATGAAGGTGGATACAAATTCAGTGGTTATAATGGCAATTCACATTTTCTATGAGAGAGGTTAAAATAAAGCAGACAAAAATAGAATACAACTGTTAGATTGAATTTTCTATACTTTTAATGACTTCAAACTGCTGGATCCAAGGCATGTTATGTAGCGAGAGAGGGTCTAGGTTTGTGCTAACAAGAAAAAAGAATTTGAACTCATATAATAATAGGAATCCAATTTCACTGATGGAGATCCTCTGATCATCTTAGCTACAGACGAAAGAAAAAAAAAAGACTGAAAAACCCAATAAGACAGTTAATATATGTAGCAATCCTGCTATTGAGAAAATATCTAAGACTGGCTGAGACATAGGAAAATATGTCATTACAGAACCAATAGCCAATAGGTCTTATTGTCTACAAAATCCTCAAGAGTTTTAATGCCATTCTTTTAAATGATACAGATAAAATTGATATTATGATCTGATATATAATCAAAACTAACCTCTAAAAGTGTCTCTTGCCTGCTCAAAGACCAAAAAATCATCCTTAATTGATCTGTGCACCCTGCTCATCCATACAGATATCCCTTTAGAACTATGTATTACTTGTAAGGTTTGTATATTGCAGAATGGAAGGCAATGAGGGCAGTGCTGACAGCGTTCACACTCAAGGATGCTGAGATACTGAGATGGTGAGATATTGAGATACAGAGTTGCCGAGATGCTGCCGAGATGCTGCCGAGATGCTGCACTGCCGAGATGCTGCACCATACTGATACTCCTGATAGATCCAGCCTCAAACTGATACTGTATCCAGAGACTTGCTTCTAGAACAGCTTCAGAAAGGAGTGCTAATCCTAGATGATGAGACAGCCTTTCCAACTGTTCCAGTCCATGCTTAAATTAATCTCTGAACGTTCTCAAAATTTACACATGATTTCAAGTCTCCATCTGGGTGCTGAGAACTGAACCTGAAACAGCAACAAGTGCTCTTAAGTCGCTGAGCCATCTCTCAGGACCCCATGCTTTAGTGTTTAAATTGATGTAGCTTTTATTTGTAAACCATAATTGTAGATTTATGGGATGTCATATTTTTTGCATGGAGGGTTACAACCTAGAATAGTGAAACTGCTAGCAGACATATTCATCATTCTTTCATATTGTGAGTTCTATATTTGAAATTTTCTCTCCTAGTCTCTCTTGAAGGTGCAATTCATGCTGGTACAACACACTACTTTCTTCCCTCCTTAGGGATCCCCCCTCTCTAATCTTTTCCAGCCCATTCTCATTTCTAAGTGTCAGCTCCCTATTTCTAAAACCACATTTTACCTGAAAATCCTACTGACCACTCCTAGCAGGATTACAGAACTCTTTAACAAGCAGCACACATCTACCACACCTTATGAATGAAATACAGAACTCCT
>JANHMN010000012.1:1915603-1960598 GCA_030674055.1 Rhabdomys pumilio | reverse complement strand
ACAGAACTCCTTAATAAGCAGCACACATCTACCACACCTTATGAAATGGAAAACCAGGACCAAAACACCCACACAACAAAGGCAAGACCAGATATCTGAACCTAGAATTACAACCACCCCAAACCAAGATGCCTAGGGGCCAGTATAAAAACATAACAGCCATGAAAATATTTCTCCTGTAGAGGAGCCCAGCAACCCTAGGACAGCAGGCCCTGAGAATTATAATACAGATGAAAAAGCAAAAACCTTAAAATGGCCTTAATGATTATGATGGAGGACCTTAAAGAGGAAACCAATTGATCCCTTTTAGAGACCTGTGAAAACACAAAATAATGGTGGAAGGAAGCTAATAAAACCATCCAAAGCCTAAAAGTAGAAATAAAGTAGGAACAATAAAACTCGGAGGGAAACCTGGAAATGAAAAACTTAGGAAACTGAAGAGTAACCCCCAGAGGCAAGCCTCACCAACAGAATACAAAAGACAGAAAAGAGAATCTCGGGCATGGAAGACACTGTACAAGAAATGGAGACTTTGGTGAGAGAAAATGTTAAATTCTAAAAAATCTTGGTACAAATCAAGAAATCTGACACTATGGCAAGACCAAATGTATGAATAACAGGAATAGAGGAAAGAATAGAAGACCAGCTCAAAGGCACACAAAACAGTCTCAACAAAATCGTAGAAGAAAATGTCCTAACCTAAAGGAGGTGTCTGTAAATAGAATGTATTAGAAAATAAATTCCCCACAGCTTATAAAACACTAAAGTTACAGAACAAAGAAAAATATAAAAAGCTGAAAGAGAAAATGGCCAAGTAACATATAAAGGCAAATGTCTAAGAATGACTCCCGATTCTTCAATGGAGACCCCAAAGTCAGAAGAGCCTGCACAGATGTTCTACAACTCAAATCAACTACAGATGTACCAACTACCAGAGTTAATATCTGATTGTCATTGAAGCAAATATATGACATCTAGTGAAAGAGAAGCTGTAATTACAAGTCTCCAACCAAAATTAATTCCAGAGCCTGGTGGGGTTTGAGCAGAATTTTAGATTTTCACAGAAGACTTAACACCAATACTCTTCAAATTATTTCACAAAATAGAAGCAGAAGGAGGAACATTGCCCAATTCATTTATGAGGTAAACATAACCCTAATACCCAAACCACATAAAAACCAAATAATTAGGGGCTGGAGAGATGGCTCAACAGTTAAGAGCACTGTCTGCTCTTCAAGAGTTCTTGAATTCAATTCCTAGCAACCTTATGGTGGTTCTCAACCATCAATCCTGGGATCTGATGCCTTCTTCCTATAGATTGAGCATTCATATACATAAATAAAACTTTAAAAACAATAGAATTAATTAGAGACTGCCTCAGTCTGCAGGGCAGTGAACTGGGATCAGAGGACCTGAAAGAACTGGGGGACAAGGGAACACAAAGAACGGACAGCAAGTGAAGAGATCTGATCAAGCTGTCAAATTTTAATTGTTCCCACATGGGTTATATACACAAAGAAGCAGGATATGGAGAGGGGGATGACGTAGGGTCATCTTTGTTTCTAGGGAGCGCAGGTGTTCTCAAGAACAGGATATTGGCTGGGTGAAAAGTTCACAGAACAGGACAGAACAGGTGACTATGTACCTGTCCGTAAGATCTATGGCCATTTGTTCTGATCTAAGCTAGTACTTTCCCACCAAAAGCGACCTGTCCATAAGATTTATGATTATTTTTTCTTAGTGCTTTCCCACAGAGGCCAAGACTTTGTAAGGAGTTAATGTATAAAAAGCAGGGTCTCTCCTGACAAGAGACCAATAAACTTTGCAAATCAAACTGGCAGATCCTCAGAAAATTGTACATAGTATTTCCTGAAGGCTCAGCAATACCACTCCTAGTACCCAAAAGATGCTCCAACATATAACAAGAACACATGCTCCACTATGTTCATAGCAGCCTTACTTATAATAGCCAGAATTTGAAAAGAACCCAGATGTCCCTTAACAGCGGAATGGATACACAAAATGTGGTACATTTACACAATGGAACTACTGAGAACAGTGACTTCATAAACTTCTTAGGAAAATGGATGAAACTAGAAAATATCCTGAGTGAGGTAACCCAATCGCAAAGAACATATATGGTATGCACTCACTGATAACTGGATATTAGCACAAAAGCTTGGAATACCCAAGATACAATTCACAGACCATATGAAGCTCAAGAAGGAAGACCTTCTAAGAAGGTCCTTAGAAGGGGGAACAATATACTCACGGGAGAAAATACAGAGACAAAGTAGAGCAGAGACTGAAGGAAAGGCCATCCAGAGATTGCCTCACCTGGGGATCCATCCCATATACAGTCACCAAGCTCAGACACTATTGTGGATACCAAGAATTGCTTGCTGACAGAAACCTAATATAGCTGTCTCCAGAGAGACTCTGCCAGAGCCTGACAAATACAGATGTGGATGCTCGCAGCCAACCATTGGACTGAGCACAGAGTCTCCAATGGAGGAGTTAAGAGAAAGAACTGAATGAGCTGAAGGGGTTTGCAACCCCATAGGAACAACAACGTCAACCAAGCAGACCTCCCAGAGCTCCCAGGGACTAAACAACCAACCAAAGAGTACATATGGAAGAACCCATGGCTCTAGCTGCATATGTAGCAGAGGATGTCCTTGTCTGGCATCAATGGGAGGAGAGGCCCTTGGTCTTGTGAAGGCTTGATGCCCCAGTGTAGGGGTATATTGGGGTAGGGAGGTGAGAGTGAGTGGGTGGGGAAACACCCTCATAGAAGTGGGGAGGGGGTTGGGATAAGGGAAACTGGGAAAGAAGATAACATTTGAAGTGTAAATAAAGAAAATACCCTATATATATATTATATATATGTATATGTATATGTATATATACATATATATATACACATATATATATGATAGATAGATAAAATCATTGTATATAAATATACAATAATTTAATTGAATCACCAAATAATTGGGGAGACAGAGCCAACATTGGACATCCTGACAGCAAATGAAGCTTTCAGTTTCAAAATTGGGTGATGTCTAATTGCATATGTATCCAAAGAGTTCACAAGGGAACACCCAAACAGTGCATTTTATTGTCAAAACTGTAGGCTGCTCTACACAGACCAATGTCAAGGCCCTAATGCTAAAGACAATACCTACACAGGTCATTGAACATGGAGAAATCTAGCTGGTGCCTACACAGAGAGTCCTCACCTCTGTGTGCTTGCATATTCAGTACAGGCAAGTACTCTGCATGCTCCCAAAGAAGAAATATAAACATCAAATCAGCAACAAACTCTTTCGTCTACAATGACGCCATGCCTGCAAGATGTGCCTGTGCAATATGTTGGCACAATGCTGTAAGGGTAACGCAATATCAGATTTGACTTAAGGCCCACGTCACGAGATGCATTCCATCCCCTACAGTATTTGGGTAACCAAGAACCTGAGACTAGATAGCCTAGGAGACCTAGATAAAACCAAAAGTTACTGTTCTACTAGAAGAACATAGTAGTAAGATGACTGCTATTGATGTTCTGCTTCGTGTATAGTTCAGTGTCATGCTTAGTTATCATCAAGACTCTGGTGGGATCAAGTACAGAGACCCAAAGCCAGATACTATGCAGAGAGGGAAAGATCTTGGAACTTCAGTGCAAAACAAAATGTCTCCATCAGATCCTTCCCCTAGGGGCTCAAGGAACCCGGTGTAAGAAGAGCAGGAAAAAAAGTGTCCTTTGTGTATATGTTCTAGCTTCCAGTTTAGGTTGATTGGATTCCTGGGTGTGTGAACAAGCGGATTTCTCAAGATGTATCTGGTTTTTGTGCTTCTTCTTCTTTTTTTTTCTTCTGTTTATTTGTTTTGTCCTATCTGGATACGTTAATTTGTACTATCTTATTGTGCCTTATTTTATTATTATTCCTCAGAAGCCTGTTTGTTTTCTAATGAGAGAGAGAAAGGGGATGGATCCATATGGGAGGGAAAGTGGGAAGGAACTTAGAGGAGTAGAGGGAGGGGAAACATAATCAGAATATATTATGTGAGAAAAGGTATCTATTTTCAATGAAAGGGAAAATTCTTTGCACATTTTATTATAGTCTATTTCATTTATGAAATAAGCCCCATGCCAGAATTTGCCTGGTCTATAGCTTGACCCCTTAAAGATTCTCTTAACATGCCCTTCACAGAGTTTTATACACTGAAACAAACCTTAATTCTTGAAAGAAAAACTAATAATTTATGAGATCAAGAATACTCAGGACAGAGAGTAAGACAATCAAAAGAATCTGACAGATAACAGATAAAGGAAGCGACCTTATTAAAATATAGGTCAAAGGCTGGCTAAGCAACCCTGGAGTGAGTAGGATATATGAGCCTTAATGGGAAAAAAAAACTGTATTGTGATAGCTGCACTTGACATGACTGGCTCTCGTGGAGATATGACTAACAATATTGAAAACACTCTATGCACAAAATAGTGTTTTTGTGATGATATAGGAGATATAGAAGGGGGCCAGTGGAAAAACTCACTCACACACACACACACAACACAGACAGGTGTGCACACACAGAGACAAAGAGAGACAGAGACAGAAACAGAGAGTCAGACAGACATAGAGCTAGAGAGAGAAAGGAGTCAGGAACAGGGTCATATAAGTTTGGAGGTTGAATATCATTGAACCCAAGGCAAAAACAAAACAACGACAAACATATTTCTCTGCCTTTCTCCTATGTACAAAGTATGAGGAGCTGCAGATATCATGGCAAACTGACATTGAGACAATGTGACTAACACAAAGCAGGATGTGGCAGAGATCAACTGCATGATCCAGAGGCCAAGATTTCAGATTGATGATGTTAAGAAGAATGCATAAATGTGGGTGAGTTGTTAGTTGTTGGTTGTTCGCTGTTGCTTGTTGGTTGTGGTTTATTAAGTAGTTGTGAGCAAAGAATAAACAACATCAAAAAAGAAGAAATTAAATATTCTGATGGTGAATGAAAATTGCCCCAAGGAATTCGGCACTGCCCAATCAGCAGAAAGTAGTCTAATGATTACATTACCCCTTTCCTTTCTCTTCTTTTTCTCTCTCCTACCTAATGTCAGGGCTGAACGTGTGGCAAAAGAGAGGAGAAGGGTGGAAAAAAGCAGACCCCATAAAATAGCAAACACTGGCCACAAGTGTTACCCAGATATGGAGCTAGGCAAAATGGCAAATTTGATTTCAGTGCCATAGAGAAAATGGCAGAGGATGGAGGGATAATTTTTTTTCAAGATAACAGCAAAATACCACTGCAATAATTCCTACTTTGTTCCCTGAGGGGACTTTTCAATTTTCTTATTCTTCATCCTATATTCTGTTTCAAAAAATATTGGAAGAATGGCTGAGCAGTTTTAAAAAAATGTGGGTGAAAATGGAAGGGCCTGAGAAACCCTGTGTGTGTGTGTGTGTGTGTGTGTGTGTGTGTATGTGTGTGTCTGTGTGTGTGTCTGTGTGTGTTTGTGTGTGTCTGTGTCTGTGTATGAAATAAAAATGGGTCACTCTCCTCTCTAATTTATGAATTTGTTCCAGAGTTGGCTGTGCAACTGAAAAACATTGCCCATAGAAGTGCTTGGGAGGCAAGGAGTGCCAGAGAGCTAGGAACAAAAGGGCTCAGTCCTATTGACAGAGCAAGAGAGTGTGAGTTTTCCAAAGGAAGAAAGAGGGAAAGAAAACTGCAATTCGAGAGTGGGAGGAGGGGTAGCCCAGGGTTATGAGATCACCAACAACTTTCAGTTATTATAGAGTCATATGGCTGCTAATGGAGTGGAAGACAGTTAGGATGAGATAGGATGGCATCTGACAGAAAGAATAGGTCTAAAGCATTTTAAAGAGGCCATAATTTCATATGGGGTGCACTCACCTTATGTGAAACAAATTCTAAATAACTGAACTACTCAAAATAGAATTTTTCCCAGGACTGGAAAGGATTGTTGACATCTATACTAAAGGTTGGTCTGCAGTTGCAGTGGTTAAAATAGTAGAGGGAAGAAGTTGGGCATATTGAACAGTGAAATAGAGCAAGGGGTTAAATATAGTAAAAACTCAGTTGCTGGTGGTATTGTGATACACAAGAACATATTTCTCCTTCCCTGTCTGTTTCCTTACCAATAACAGTATCATCTCCTGAGTTCATGACCAATGACCTGGGAAAGAAAGTGAGGTGGGAACTGCCAGCTGAGACCTCAGGCAGCAGATGAGTGTGGCAAAAACAGACTCTCAGAAGGAAGGCTTCAGTGAGACAGCTAATTAAATTGGTGGATGGGGTGGGCAAAGGCTATTTAAACCTTTGGAGCTTATGGAGTGAGTATACATCATTGGCCATGGCCACCACAGTGCTGGGGATGCCTCATTTGCATGAGTAGAAATTCTAGGTGCTGCTGGACATGACCTTATAACGGGAAAGGAAGTTTAATCTAGCTACTTGCTAGGTGACCTCCTCTGATGAGGCAAAGGAGAGGGAACACAGGACTACCTGTACCAGGACATGCAGGCCCAATAGAGGGGGAGGGGGAAAGTTGTCCTACACATGCGAATCTCCAGATTGAATAGACCTCAACTCCACTCTACCTCTGTATTGGCTTCTTCCAGTCTCATGGCTCCCTGGCCCCACACAGATTCATTTTGATAACTCTACTATAGGACAATGTTGCTTAGCAGCTTTAAGAACTTGGGACAAAGTTGAGGAGCCCTGGAAAAGGTCCACCTCATTTACAAAGATTATATAAGGTCCCGGAGAAGACTCCACTGATTTTTTTCTTTCAAAGACTCATCTCAGCTGTGAACAAAGTCATATCAGACTCCAATGCAAGACAGGTGTTGATAGAGACCTTGGCATTTGAAAATGAAAATACCTAATGTGAAAAAGTTATTAGATCACTAAAGGCACAGGCATTGCCTGCAGATCATTAGATAAGGGATATGATCAATACTGGTTGTAATGTGTGCCCTGCTAATATTATAGGTCAACCTATAACTAAAGGTCTCCAATATCAAAATGCAGGGTACTTTAATCACAGGAAATACAGTTATTTGCAAAGTGACTATGACAAACCTGCTAAAGATCTCTGATATCAAAATGCTCAGTGGTTTAATTTCAAGAAATATCGTCAGATGCATCAAAATTGTGAACAAGGTTTCTCTAAAGGCAATAGTTTTTAAAAATATAAATCAAAAAGAAGGTTTAGGCTTCCAGGGGTGTGCAGGTGATGTGGCAATAATTACCATTGGACCAATGAGTATAGGTTCAAGAGAGATGTATCCAAGACAATTTCATACCATCAGGAAACAGCCTTGAGGGTCTGGATTGAGGCTGCACATAAAAAATTATAAACCAAATTTGCCTCTTTTCAGCCTAGGAGTAACATGCAGCCCTAAAACCCTCAACTGAGTATCACATGTTGACTGCATGCTACTGCGAGCAGTGCTGCTCTAGATAAACATTATATTCTATCCCCCAAAACTCAACGTTAAAAATAACTACTGGAGTTTATGGTCCTTTGCCTGCACAGAGAGGCTTCCAGGACTCAATGGGGATGACCTTAGCCTTAAGGCCCAACAGTGGGGAGATGGAACCTGAAAAGAGCACCTCCAATAAATAGACAGGGCCCCCAGTGGAGGGATGGGGTCACCAAACTGCCTTCAATTAATTATTTTTTTATAAACTGTATATGATCGAGTCTGCCTCTCATTGATACTGTTTCCCGAGACTTGCTTCTAGAACAGCTTCAGAAAGGACTGCTGATCCCTGATGACCTTGGCTTATTCAGCCTTTCGAGTGTTCCAGTCATGATTTAAATTAAACTCTGAACTTGCTGTGAACATAGAGATTGGACAACAAATGATGCCTGCTAGCTTTCTTTTGATTTAACAGTTTTTCTGTTTCCTTTTGGTCTTCCAATCAGGAATTCTTCACCACAAGTCAGCAGGTCACAATTATTAGAAGACCATCATGGACCACCATGATTGTCCCTTGAGTGACAGTAGATGGTTCTGGTCATTTTATTTTATATATATATATATATATATATATATATATATATATATATATATATATATATATATAAAATCATTTTACAGGATGATTACAAGTTGTTACAGTCCTGGATGTGGAGGCTGGATGTGGAGGAAATGAAATGGAGAGGTTAGATTCAGGGATTCCTTTTTCCTTTCTTTTCCTTTTCTTTACCTGTCTTTCTTCCTTATGTAAGGGAAAGGAAGTTGAACAGAAAGTTAGGGGGTATAGAAATATTATGAGAAATAATTCAAATAGGGTAGATTATTGATTCTACTCTCAAACCAAGAAAGTATTTTATAGCCAGAATCTGACATTGGTTGAGATCTTATATTTTGATGCAGAATTGAGGTTATGTTTTGATACATTGGTACAGAATTTCATATATTGATACAGGTACAATGTTTTCATTGGTATCATTTTTTTTATTTTGATACAAAGTTTAAGATTAATTTTGTTACAATGTAATGCACACATATTTTAACACTTGTATAGGTATTACGCCAATGCAACTCATTTAAAAATGCATGATTTAGTTTCAGTCATTTTAGTAGCTGCTATTGCAACTATAAGAGATGGTTAAAAAATGCAGGATAATAGTCACACAGTCAAACTCATGGCCATGTCAGATACTACTCTGGATTATCATAGAAGTACATATCCTGGGTTATACAGACAATAGGTAGCTGGAGACAGGCAATGTTTGCTTGTTCAGATATGCTTTGAATAGACAGATGGTCTTCAAATACCCCCAGAGACTCACAGAATATAGCATTTAACCAAAATTTTAACTAAAGACCTTTTCTTGACATTGAAACATGTCAACTACTGGCAGGACTCCATTCTACTTCAAAGATGATGACCATAAAATCCTCCATATTGAATTGCTTCAAGTATGACAAGCTAGCCACGGGGCAAAGAAAATATCCTAACTTCATCTGCAGGAAAACTACTGTCCAAAAAGGATGAGTGGAGGCAGGATAGTAGACTTCCAGCTGTGCCAGGATAAGGAGCACAAATCCTTCATGACTCCTGCTTCACTCAAGGTCTGTCAGATATTCTAGGCTGGAAGGCTGAAGATGAATGGTCCAATGTTCTAGAGAATATTGAAAACTTTCCCAGCAGTCAGCTGTCTCTGTCATTTCTGTGTTTTGAAAGCTGCAGTCCTGTGCTTTCTACCTACTCAGGCAATATTTATTCCTTCTCAAGTCTCTGATAGGATTGAAGACTAGATAGTCATAATCTCACTATAAGCTTAAGTTGTTTAGAACTTAAGATGGTCTAGGTTGAAGTAGATATCTTTAGAATGGTAATACAAGTTAGCATAGAAAATGATGCAAATGCAGAAAACGATGTAAACTCTGAACTCACAAAGATAGAATAGATAATAAAAATAACTTCTCCTGAGTTGCCAAGTACAAACAAACTGGACTTGTTGAATGTGTTTCTTACATAAAAATTTTCATAATTGTTTCATAATTGTTCCTATGACGTGTTGTTTATTATTACAAGAGAAAGAGACTTATTTGACAAAAAGGGGAATTGTTGAGCTTTGGGTTTTTTGCTATGTATTGTAATGCCAACTACTGGTCCTCAAAGTCTAAATTAAAGGATTATTTTTTGAGCACTCAGGGAGGCAACAAGTTTGGTATCTGAACCGTGTCCCCAAAGTGAGTATCCAGAGTACCTAGATTCACTCTCCTAGACATTTTTTCCCAGAGGTCAGAATAATAAGGGGAAAGTGGAGCCGGTCAGCTGCATGGAGTTATTTAGGGCATAACAGGCAACTAGTTATATATTTTTTAAAACTTATACACCTTGGTTTAAATAACAGCAATTTCTATATTCTTTACTGGTTAACAGACAAGTATAAAAACATCTGGAGAAGTAGGATAAGAATCTGTGCCTAGGCCTGGGATCATGAACTTGTTTGATCCTGCCAGCAAGATGGAGAAATTGTCCTTGAGATGGCTGTACTCAGACAATTGTTTTCATACAAGGTGTCCTTGAGATGTCTGCACTCAGACAACTGTTTACAACAGAAGCTAGTTTGCTGCAGGGAATTCTCGGCTCTCCTGGGGCCTGGGACCTTGAATTTGTTTCCCCCTATGTTGAAATGGACTCTGAAAATGAACTGGTAATACTTAGAGTATGTTTCTTTTGCTTGTTCCCAACACAGTGAGTTATTTGCTTGTTGAGCTTGAACAGTTGCTGAAGAATGATAGGTATGGAGGGATCCTCTCACGTTGCTTTACAGGTCATGCTCCAGTTGATCGTCTTGAACTCATACATGTACAGGCAACACAAAGCACAATCATTGGGGATGGGGGCAGATAGCACAAAGCTGGAAGATGGGAGATGGGTAGAGGAGGAATAGGAGGGGAAGAAATGAGAAGTAGTTTTGATTAAATAATTTTCTATGCTCATAAGAGGTCACAAATGTTAATAAATGAAATGTTTAGATGCATGTGTGATTGAAGTATGTGTGTACATCTATGGTAATTACATATGTGTGTATGAGCATTCATGAGTGTGTTAGTACCCACGTGTGTGCATGCATGTGAACACTCAAGGTTTCTGCTTCTTCAGTCATTCTCCACTTTACTTATTGAGCCAGATTCTCTCTCTGAGCCCAGAGCTAAAACGTTGGGCTACTTTTTCTTGGCAGCTTGCCCCTGGTAGCCTTATTCCTACTTCAAGAGGGTTGGAATTACATGTGGGCCACCATAACCAACAACCTTTGTTGGGAGCCGACTCCTAGCAGAAAGCCGCTATCATCTTTGCAGCCATCTCGGACCATATACCGTGACAAGAGACTTGTTTTCAACAACCTACAACAGCTGAGCACACTCTGATAAACATCTGGTTTTTCCTACATATCTTGTTTTGTTGTTTAGTGCCTCCAACTGCAAGTCAAACGTGGTAAAGTGTCTTCAGCTGTGTTCCCCTGCTTGTGCTTATAAATACCTAGGATTTCCTTTCAGTAAATGAGCCAAGAGACTTGACCATACACACTGTCTTGCCTCCATTCTTTGCATCTCTTGCCCCTCCATCCCCACTCTCTCTCTTGCTAGAATCTGTTGTCTGATCCCCTAGGACCAGAGCACTTAGCCTCAAAGCGTGGGGCAGTGCGGTCCTCAACACACATTGTGCAACTAATATTTATGCCACCAAATCATCCATTTGGCCCTCTTAGTAGTATTCACTTATTACATTGGTGATTACACATACTATGTGATTTAAATTTTATTTAAATCACTTTATAAATGGTCCTGTTGAGGTGTTCTCTATATACTATTTTCTTTTATTTTTAATTAATTAATTTATTTTTATTTCATGTGCATTGGTGTTTTGCCTGCATACGTGTATGTGTGAGGTTATCAGATTCCCTGAAACTGGAGCTACAGGCAGTTACAAGCTGCCACTTGGATGCTGTGTATTGAACCCTGAGTCTTTTAGAAGAACAGCCAGTGCTCTTAACCACTGAGGCAATCAAGTTCTTATATACTATTTTCCCTGTCAGTGATTGTCCTTTCTGTTGTCCCATATATGCACATGAGTCATGAGAAGGCTTAGATTTCAGAAATGTGTCATTATTTTTCTTCCTGTTGAGGAGTTCTGGGCAGAGAGTGAAGAGAATCCAAGGGGGTAAGCACCCAGTGTTATCTGAAGAGCAGTGAATGTTGTAACCAACAGAAAATGATGGAGAAAGATTCAGAAATAGCAACAAAACCAAGGAAAACATCTACTGATCTGCATACTTGGGGGTAAGGATGCTGGGTGTTATTTGAGGGAGCAACGGGGCTGAAGGAAGCCCAGGAATGAATCAAATGATTGACCTCACACTCCAGCTGAGGTTGCCCTGTTCACTCATGAGTTAAAGCAGGACAGGACAGACAGCAGTGAAACCAACACTCCTGGTGTACAACACATAAACCAAACTACTCTGACAATCCATGATGGGAGGCTAAAGGTGTGAGAAGGAAGACAACAATCTCCTGAGGACTTTACAGTTTGCAAAATGAGAATTTCAGGTTTTGAGTGAGTCTTGAGTTCCTTAATGTGACCAGCTTGGATGTCTCCAGTATTTCCCATGTGTGGATGTGATAGGTGGGATGCATGGCTGTACCTGAACAGCTTGTTGTGTTTCTGATGTTCCCTCAGGGAACCTTTCCAGAAAGGCGATTTCAGGTCAGAAGGAAGAAATATTCAACTGCTGTTGTGGGTGCTTGTCAAGCAAGCTTCCTAGTCATGAAAGCAATTGTAATTCTAAAACAAATACCTTATTCTCTTGTGTAAAGGCTCTGGCTGTGACTGTCCTAGAATATGTTTCTCCACATGAATGCTCTGCCTGAGTACTGTGATCTGCTGGTGACCACATCAGAGGGGCCTCATCACTAGTTTCCAATAAGGACTGTTATCATGGAGGGAACTCTCACACCTGGGGATTATGTTCTCACTGGCAGGAAGGCAATTCATTCGGGATGGAACGCTGAACTGACATTTGTTGACAATTTCTTTTAAAAAGAGAGTTAAACACAAGGGAAATGGATACATTAAAAATTACTTATAAGAAGATGAAGGAAATAGAGGCTCCTCCTAAAGACTATCAATTTGACAGTGAAGGAACAGGTGAGGGTTTGGGGTGAAGACACAACTGGGTAGGGCTGATGGGTGAGAAATCAAAGGGTAGGGTGATGGAATTCTATTATATTTAAATAGGTATTGAAATAAAATGAAAATGGGAAACTAAATGTATACTAACAAATGAAGACATACAGCTGTAAGAGGGGGAATTAATGATAACCTAAAAGGACCTTGCATAGCAAGGCCATGAACATTCCATATAAAACAATTATCAACAAAAAATACACATGTAAAAGTTACTATTTAAAAGCCTGCTTTATTTAGCAATTACAAGGAAGCAAAGACCAAAGATGACGTCACATGGGCCCGGACATCACAGGACTAGTGACTGTGCTGTCACAGGTACTGACAGGAAGGTTTATGATGTTGAAAGATGGGGTTTCTCAGGCTACTGGAAAATAAAAGGGAGGTGTGCATTTCTGGTGTAGGACCCAGACAATGATTTCCAGGATGAAGAGGACAGAGACATACCCTTTCACAGATACCTCAGAGATAGAGCTAGGGAGGCAGAAGCCTGGAAACCCAAATAAAACATGAAGCACCAAACGTGAGTGAATGGTGATGGGAGCTTAAAGCACGACAATCAAAAGATGGGCAGTGGGAACCCAAGCAGGCAAGAAGAGGAGCAAGTGGACCCAGCCTCCTCAGACACAAGCAGAGAGCAGAGGAAGGACACCAGGGAGGAGAAGACCCTGTACACAGGGCACTACAGCCTAGGTATCTGGGGTCTTCAACAAGCTCTGGTGACAGGGACTTCAGTGTCTGTAGCTCTTCCTGCTGGAGGAGGAAGTGGTGTATCTGATGGTGGAAGAGCTGCCACCAGAAGAGCTGAGGCCACTTCCAATGACTCTGCCACTGCCAGCACTGAAGCCACCTCCCAGGCCATGGCTACTGCCATAGGAGTAGCTGCTGCCTCCTCCCAGGCCTAAGCTGCTGCTGGCACCACCTGCACTGCCATAGCTGCTGGACACGGTGGATTGCACCACAGCTGTGAAGGAGGAAAAGGACACCACAGACATGGTGAACACACTGTAAACAGTTGACCCAGTCACAAGGGCAGGAGAAGGGGAGGCTGGCAAGCAGAGTACTTACAGATGTTGACTGGTCCAACGCCTTCACCATTCAACCTAGGAGGAAAGCAGCAGGTGAGATCTAAGCAGCTATCACATCGGTTCCAAAGGGAACCCTCAGTCTAGTGAAGGTTCAGAGAGAATCTCCTGGAAAGAGTCTTTTAAAAATATTCTTTATTCTATGTACTTGAGTACACAGACACATAAGAAAAGGGCATTGGACCACAGTAGAGATGGTTGTGAGCCATGATGTGGCTGCTGGGAATTGAACTCAGTAACTCTGGAAGAGCAGTCAGTGCTCTTAAACACTGAACCATCTCTCCAGCACAGTAATGAGTTTCTCAAAGGGCCCATTTTGGCCACACCTAGTGCTCCCTCATCCTGTGATAAGTACTCACACCATGGAGGTGTCCACAGGGGTTATAGGATGGAGTTACCCACCTGCACTCCTCTCCCTCCAGCAGCTTCCTGTAGGTGGCGATCTCCACATCCAGGGCCAGCTTGACATTCATGAGCTCCTGGTACTCCTTCAGCAGCCTGGCCATGTCCTGCTTGGCTTTCTGCAGGGCATCCTCCAGCCCTTCCAGCTTGCCCCTGGCATCCTTCAGGGCCATCTCCCCACGCTGTTCAGCATCAGCAATGGCAGCTTGCAGGTTGGCACACTGGGCAGAGAGAGCAACAAAAACAGTCTTGGACTATGCATCTCTGGAGAGGCTGAACCCCAGGACCTTGGTTTTCAGAGAGCAAGAGTTAGAGGACAGGAAGCAATAGCCAGCAACCCAAACATTTCTCTGTCTACCCCACCTGCTTCTTAACGTGGTCAATCTCAGATCGCAGCCTCTGGATCATGCGGTTGATCTCAGCGATCTCCTGCTTGGTGTTGCGCAGGTCGTCCCCATGTCTGCCAGCTGTGACCTGCAGCTCCTCATACTGAAGGTCAATCCAACAGAGAACATTTATGTGAGTTAAATGCAGAAGCAAATACACCTCTATGTGGCACGCACTATCATGGATGTGAAGATTTTATCTCGAGAGAAGCTTTAGGAGACCACAGACTCCATAGTTCCCTCAGGAAGTAAAAATGTTCTCTAGCGTCTCCTGAGGACCATTGCTCAGATTACAGCTCAAGCAAAGAGAGCCATGAACCCCATTTATGGCAACTTTGTGTCTATCTCTGGGTTCTTTTGCTCTTAGAATAAAACATCATTCTATAACCCAAGTACGCAGTATATTTCCTTTGCAAACACCCAGCTTCTCTTTATATACTGTCTCTCCAATACTGAAGTCAGAGCCTCATGGAGTTCAGGCTGAGTCCCAGGCATCCTCATCAGCCTTCACCCCAATACTCACTTTAGTCTGGTACCAGGACTCAGCTTCAGCCCGACTTCTCTGAGCAATTTCCTCATACTGGGCCTTGACCTCAGCAATGATGCTGTCCAGGTCCAGGCTGCGGTTGTTGTCCATGGACAGGACCACAGATGTGTCTGAGATGTGAGTTTGCATCTGAGACAGTTCCTGCACAACAGAAAGAACTGAGGTCATCTTTGCCTCTGACGATTGCAGGGGTCCAACACTTTGCACAGGAAAAATAAAGGGGTTGGTGAGAGGAGAGGAGAAGGAGAGACAAGAGATGCTTACTGCTTCATAGAGAGCTCTCAGGAAGTTGATATCGTCGGTCAGACTGTCTGCCTTGGCTTGCAGTTCAGCCTTGTTCATGTAGGTAGCATCTACATCCTGAGGAACAACATGGAATCAGTTTACCTCTCTTCCCCAGACCATTCAACTCTGTGTCTGTGACTACCATTTCTCTGGAATGACCCGGATATACAAGGTCATTTATGTCATTAGGCAGAGAATCCCATCCCTGTGGTTAGTCAGCTCACCTTCTTCAGGGTCACGAATTCATTTTCTGCTGCTGTGCGCTTGTTGATCTCATCTTCATATCTACAAGAGGAAGGGTGGACCACATTGGAGCCTCAGGGGGATGGCACCGATGGCAGCCTCTGACCCAGATCCCATTTCTATACCACATCCATATCTGGCCTAAAGGTCATATTTTTATTAAGAAATTCATTCATTTTCTGTCCCTTAATATCCTATAACCCTCCATAATCCTAGACTTTTTCTTTTGCCAATAGGTTGTCCTTTTCATCTCTGTGACCAAGCTTTCTTAAATCATTGAGCCCTTGTCTAGATTTGGGCTTCCATTTTTACAAAGTTAGGAGACTGAATTCTTCCTTCTTTGTAACTCACTTGTTCTTGTAGTCCTCCACGGTGTCCTGCATGTTCCTCAGCTCTGAGTCCAGGCGGCCCCTCTCTCCGACAATGCTATCCAGCTGTCGGCGGAGGTTGCTGATGTAGTGCTCAAACAGAGGCTCCAGGTTCTGCCTCACAGTCTTGGTGCCCTGCTCCTGCAGCAGGGCCCACTTGGTGTCCAGGACCTTGTTCTGCTGCTCCAGGAACCGGACCTGAGGGAGGGGCGAGTGTGAGGGAGAGAAGTTTGAGTTTCATCCTTCTATGACACCTTCACTAGTGTGTGTGTGACCTCTCAGGCTGCCTGCCAAAACCCATTCAGTATAGGTAGAACCTGTTTCTGTGTCTGAGAGGGACAATCCAGGGTGAAGCTCCCAATGACACCTCTCTGAGGATGGCAAAGTACTCATGCAGGGAGGGCACTGGCAGCCTAGCAGTATGTTGCTGGAGTGTGCTGCCGCTTGGTGAGGCTGGCATGGCTCCCAACTGCACTACATATAGATATAGACTTCCATGTCACTACTGTCCTCTGGTGTGTGAATCTTCAGCTCATCTCAGTCCATTGTGATCAGACACCCTTATGGGGCAACCTCCGGAGAAGAGGAACTCTGACCCTGATTTCCAGATGCCACTCTAACTGAAGTGGAACACAGGACCAGGACAGAGATTAACTAGAAACAAAGGGAATATCATAGCCAAGTCTGAAGCCTCTTCCCTCCACCTCTCTTCAGCATTCACTGCAGACACACAGGCTGGCCTAGGAAGGACCATGTCTCACCTTGTCGATGAAGGAGGCAAACTTGTTGTTGAGGGTCTTGATCTGCTCCCTCTCCTCAGTCCTGACCCGCTGGATGGTGGGGTCGATTTGCAGGTTCAGGGGGGTGAGGAGGTTCTGGTTGATGGTGACCTCTTGGATGCCTCCAGGTGGGCACACTGGAAAGCCAGCTCCCCCATAGCCACCACCAAAGCCAGCTCCACCACCGAAGCCAAAGCTACCTCCGGCTCCTCCTCCATAGCCGAAGTTTCCTCCAAATCGGCTGCCATAGCCTCCTCCAATGCCATAGCCTCCTCCAATGCCACAGCTGCCCCCTCCGATGGAGATCCTCTTGGAGCTGCCCACACCATAGAGGCTCCTGCTGCCAAAGCCAGCTCTTCCACACACTGCACCGGAGCCACCGCTTCCCCGGGAGCGGCACACAGACACACTGCTGAAGCCAGAGCGGTTGAGCCCAGGCACTCTGGCTGAGCTGGCACTGTAGCCACGGTGACTGGTTTGACTCTTGATGGTGGTTTTCGTAGACATGGTTCTTTGAGATGAGAAGGCTCAGAAGTAGAGAGAGGCAGGGCAGAGCTGAAGAGATGACTGTGTGGAGCTCCAGGCAGCGGCTTATATATGGTACAGATGGGCTGGGCTGGGTACTGATGGTAAGCTGGCAGAGTGGGTAGGGCAGGGATTTACAGACAGTGAGGTCACACCTAGATTACTTGAAGATGTTATGAAATATTCAGGTTGCAGTTTTGACTTCCTTTAGTCAGGGAAAACGCTCCTGCCTCCAGTTTTTTCTTGATCAGTTCTTTGCTCACAGTATCTCGGAGTTAGTCACCAACTCTGCACAGGTTTTGCAGATCCTGTTGAATGTGCTCCCAGCTCTACTCCCAGCTTGCCTGCTCTTCTCTCCCATGGACATTCTGGAGACCTGTCATTCTATGCCAATAAAAAGACCATAGCTGACCTTTAGTGGTTAGGAATATTACCTATTTTGGTTTAAATACCATTTCCTAGAAAATGAATTCAGCCACACATTTGTTTCACACCTTTGTGACAAGCAGCCCACAGCCATGATTTTGCTTTCACCCTTCAATTCACTCACTAAGCTAACAGTATTTAAAAGCACATCTAAGAAAACATGTAACTCCTTCAGTATATAATTCAATAATACATCTAGGTTAGCCTGTTTTTATATATGTAGAAGTGGCCTTTTGTCGTAAAGTACTCACGCATATATACAGCAACCTTTTTAAATTTGTCGCAGGGTCGGTAAAGCTGCCGCACTGATGAAGAGCATTTGTTGATCTTGCAGACGTCCTGAGTTCAGTTCCCAGGACCCACACTATAGGTTGCAAACATCCATAACTGCAGTTCCAGGGAATCCCGTGTCTGCTTCTGGTCTCTGAGGGCAACAAAGACAGCTGTGGTACATGTACTTACCTCATGAAAATACTCCTGTGCATGAAATAAAAACAAATAAATGTAACAACAGAAATAGTTGATTTTTCTATAACCTAGTGAGCATTATTAACTTTAAATTTTTGTTTGTTCAAATTTGAAAATACATTTCATCCTCGTTTTATTTAAGCCCTGTATCTTAAATAATTCAATATAATTTTTAATTTTCCTATTATTTTTTCTCCTAATATGATTTAAAAAATTATGTATGGGTCTTTTGTCGGGATGAATAATGTAAAACACATTTGTGCACCTTGAACGTTAGAAAAGGGACCCAGATCCCAAGCAGCTGGAATTACCGGGAGATTGTGATCTCTGAGACATGATGTGGGAACCAGGAATTGAACCCAGGACCCCTGGAAGAGCAGGCAGTGTTCTTTACCATGTGCGGTCTCTCGGTTCCCTCTGCTAGTAACTCCTGTGTTAAGGAATCCAGATCAACTGTCCTAAATGCTTCCACTCCCACTTTTCTACTTAATTGGCCCTGCTTTCTGCTTTCAGTGGTCAATGTGCATACCATGTCTTCTGAACAGTGGCATTTCTTAAATCATGAATCTTAACATATGTGCAAACCTTTCAGGTATGGTGTCCAGGCCAGCTGGACAATCAAGTGGGACCCTAGGAACCTGTGGAGAGGACTTAAATGCATGTGAAAATAAAAAGGCAAATCAAATCAAGAACTCTTATCAAGCTGACAAAGATTTTATTGTTCACATAGGTTATATACTCTGAAAACAGGATCTGGGGAGGGGTAGGAAAGGAAAGAAGCTTTGCAGGTGGAGGAAACTGGCTGTAGCTGTGGGGTCTAACTATCTTATTCTTACAAAGCCTTGCCATTACCAGGGGTTCTAAAAACATCTATCTAGCAGGATGTTGGCTAAATCTAGAGATGAGGAGGAAGGGTTACTAAGGTGGGTTGCTATGAGGCCTTGTTTGAAGTTCTGAGAACTGACATGTGAATCATGGAAGGTAAGTAGAAAGAAGAATAGTAGATAGGAGAGCCAAGGATGAGTGTTTGCCAAGAGTAAGGCCTTGCCATGGCTTCCCACTGCATGGTGATACTACCAGCAGTTCTTATAGCTATCCTGGGTTTTTTGAGTCTCCATATGAAGTTAAACGTTTTCCTCTCAAAGTCTGTAAAGAGTCGTGTTGGGATTTTGACAAGGCTTGCACTGAGTCTGTACATTCCCTCTGCTAGGATGGCCTTTACTTTCTGTCTTCAGCCTCTTAAAGTTACTATCACAGGACAGATTGGTTCTTGCCCTTGGGATGGGTCTCAAATTGGGCCAGTCATCTACTGGCCATTCCTGCAGTCTCTGTTCCAGCTTTGTCAGTGTCCATCAGTAAGGCAGGACAAATTTGGGGTTGAAGCTTTTGTGGGTGGCTTGGTGTCTTTATCCCTCTACTGGGAGTCCTGCCTGACTATAGCAAGTAGCCACTTCAGGCTCCATATCCCTCGTTGCTAGGAGTCTCAGCTGGACTCACCGTCATACACTCTATGGAAACTTCCTTATCCCTGGTCTCTGGCTTGTCCTAGAGATGTGCCCTCCATGCTCCCCCTGCACTCCTGCCTGCCCCCCATTTCCATCCCTCTCTCCACTTCTCCACCACACTTTCTATTCTGATCCTCTTTTTCCTTCCCAATTCCCTCTTCCACCCAGTTCCCTGCCCCTTCATTCAGCTTTAATGTCTGTTTAAATTCCCCTCTGTGTGAGATCCAAGAATCCACCCTTAAAACCTCCTTGTTAATTCGCTTCTTTAGTCTATGGATTGAAGCATGATTATCCTGTACTTTATGGCTAATATCCACTCATCAACTCATCAGTGAGTATATATCATGTAGATCTTTCTGGGTCTGGGTTATCTCACTCAGAATATTTTTTAGTTCCATCCATTTGCCTGCAAATTTCGTGATGTCCTTGCTTTTTATACCTGAGTAGTATTCCATTGTGTAAATGAACCATATTCTCTTTATCCATTGTTCAGTTGAGAGACACCTAGGTTGTTTTCAGGTTCTGGCTATTATGAATAAAGTTGCTATGAACACAATTGAGCAAATGTCCTTGTGGTATAGTGGGGCATCTTTTGGCTATATCCCAAGGACTATTATAGCTGGTTCTTGAGATAGAACTATTTTCAATTTTCTGAGAATCAGCCACATTAATTTCCAGAGTTGTTGTACAAGTTTGCACTTTCACCAGCAATGGAAGAGTGTTTCCCTTGTACCACATCTTCAGCAGCATGTGCTTTCACTTGAGTTTTTGATCTTAGTCATTCTGATGGGTGTAAGGTAGAATCTCAGGGTTGTTTTAATTGCATTTCCTTGATGACTAAGGATGTTGAACATTTCCTTAAGTGTTTCTCAGCCATTAGAGATTCCTCTGTTGACAATTCTCTATTTAACTCTGTACCTTATTTTTTCTTTTTTTATGTGAAAATCTTTATTAAATATTTTATTTACATTTCAGATATCATCCCCTCTCCCCATTTCCCCTCCCTAGAAAACCCCTATCCCGCCCCCACTGCTCCTTTTTGCTTTTATACTATTTTTTTAATGTTAATCATAGGCTTTATAAGTTTGGTAATGCTCAATATCAATCAGAAGTGTAACCTAATACCCAACCTAGATATATCAACTATCTTTGACTGGCGGGGACAGGAAAACATCTACCTCAGTGTTCCCCCTTACCCTCTTGTCACCTAGCTCCTCCTCTCCTTCTCCTCCTCTCCTTACACCATGTCTTCTTCTCCTTACTCCTCCCACCATAGCTCCTCCTACACATCACCGTTCCTGTTAAAATAAAACTTTTTTCTTAGAATACAAAGAGAACATAACTATACCAACTTGTATCAGTAAGGTACAAGATAGACCTAATATCCAGTCCATCATTTTGTTGACTAAACAGAACCTCCTAACTAAAAGACTGTCCCTCCTAACTGGAAGACTTAATTCTGAACATGGCTTTTTTTTTTTCTTGGCTTTAGAATGAGTGTCAGCTGAAAACCATCCTCTCAAACCTTTTCTCTCAAAGTAAATAGCCGGGATTGGCTATGAGACTATAAGTCTTCAAACCCATCAGAAATCCAGAATGACTGAGTTAACTGAAATTATGCGAAGCACCAAGCATAGCTTCTAAAACTTAGCCAAATTATAGAGACCACTGAGCACCTGGACAGTTCCTATACTACAAAACATTGGAGCATTCAATCTTTAGCCTTCTGGCCCAGAATCATCTGACAGACCAAGTGATGCAGAATTATTAAGGGCTGATGACTCTGTCTTGGCAGATATGATCAGGCGACTATTTCGAAAGTGTGTCCTTTACTGGACAGTGATTTGTCTGTAGATGAAAAGAGGCAATTCTTGCCTAGTGGCTGTCTCACCACAACTGGAGTAACTCCAAAGATGCTCAATTTCTTCTTAGAATCCAAGACAGGAAGCTGTCAGGAGCAGACAGGTCTCTAATCAAAATGGACATTAATAAAGAAATGTTGTAACATCAATTCTGTGGACTTCTGACGTTTTGAAAATCAACTATTCATGTAAGGCAATCTGGACTGTTGTCTGTTAACTCCTCTCAGCTAAATAAAATATAGAAAATACTCTAACAATAAACTCAGAGCCATGAATTTGTTATAGGCCCTTAACTCACAGGCTAACCATCTCAAATCAGTTTAAAAAGTTAAAGAAGGACTGAGTCTAAGGCCTTGTATTCCTAAATGTGTTATATAGGCACAATGCCTATGAGAGTAACAATATTAATCTCACTTTATATCAATAAGAAGCTCGTACCAATGAAGACTTTATATTAGAAATCAAAGTAAATTCTGTACCATTTAAGAAATTATAACTTCATCTTAATAACAATTATATATATTTCAATGAATAGGTTATGGCTATGCAATAAATCCTAGCTAATCCTCCCTGTTCCAACAAAACCACTACCTTTCCCTAGAAAGACAGCTCAATATTAACCACCTCAGTCCCTAAGCCCAGGGAATCGGGGCGCTGACTCTTCATTAACTTCATCAAGCTGATTATGGGTGTTGAAATATTAGAAGAGGGGCAGGGCGAAGAGTAAATTGATAAGCCTTGTCTGTGTCTTCACTGCATACAGCTGGAATTCCAGGACATCAGAGGTTTGAGCAGGTCTGCTCAGCTCACTTGATGAGTAGATACACCGAGGCTGTGTATTCTGCAACATACAATTCTCAAAACAAATTTTAGTATCAAGATAATGTTTTATTTGAATTCTGAAATCTAGTCTTCTTGTGGCCTGCCTCTGTCAAGTCTAATCCGTATAATTTTGGGAGTTTCTATGAGGGTGTACTACCACCATCCTCCCATTTTCACCTCCCTGCTCTCAAATTCCCCAACACTAGGGAATCCAAACTTTCAGGCACCAAGGCCCTCTACTTCCACTGATGCCTAACCCTTTACCCCATCACTCCCCTCCAATTACTATGAGGGTGGTCTCCCACCATCCTCTCATTCCCACCTCCCTGCTCTTGAAATTCCCCAACACTAGGGAATTTGAACTTTCAGGTATCAAGGCTGTCCACTTTCACTTATGCCTGGCAAGGCCACCCTCAACTACCTCTACAGGTGAAGCCATGAGTCCCTCCCTTTGTGTTCTCTGGCTGGAGATTTTAGAATGGCTACTTCAGCTTGTTTCTTAGGGCCATTTGCTTGAAAAATTGTTTTCCAGCCTTTTACTCTAAAGTAGAGTCTGTCTTTGTCACTGAGGCAGGTTTACTGTATGCAGCAAAATGCTGGGTCCTGTTTATATATCCAGTCCATTAGCCTATATCTTTTAATTGGGGAATTGAGTCCATTGATGTTAAGAAACAGTGATTGTTGCTTCTTGTTATTTTTGTTATTAGAGGTGAGATTATCTTTGTGTGGCTATCTTCTTTTGGAGTTGTTGGAAGAGGATTACTTTTTTGCTCTTTCTAGGGTATAATTTTCCTCCTTGTATTGAAGCTTTCCTGCTATTATCCTTTGTAATGCTGAGTTTTTGGAAATATATTGTATAAATTTGGTTTTGTCATGGAATATCTTGGTTTCTCCATCTATGGTAATTGAGAGTTTTGCTGGGTATAGTAGCTTGGGCTGGCATTTGTGTTCTCTAAGGGTCTGTATGACATCTGTCCAGCATCTTCTAGCTTTTATAATATCTGGTAAGAAGTCTGGTGTAATTCTGATAGGTTTGCCTTTATATGTTACTTGGCCTTTTTCTCTTACTGCATTTAATGTTCTTTCTTTGATTTGTGTACTTGGTGTTTTGATTATTATGTATTCCTTTTCTGGTCTAGTCTATTTGGCGTTCTACAGGCTTCTTGTATGTTTGTGGGCATCTCGTTCTTTAGATTAGGGAAGTTTTCTTCTATAATTTTGTTGAAGATATTTATTGGCCCTTTAAGTTGAGAATCTTCACTCTCATCTATACCTATTATCCTTAGGTTTAGTCTCCTCATTGTGTCCTGGATTTCCTGGATATTTTGTGTTAATAACTTTTTGCGTTTTGCATTTTCTTTGACAGTTGTGTCAATATTGTCTATGGTATCCTTTGCACCGGAGTTTCTCTCTTCTATCTCTTGTATTCTGTTGGTGATGCTTGTGTCTGTGACTCCTGATGTCTTTCCTAGGTTTTCTATCTCCAGGGTAGTCTCCCTTTGTGATTTCTTGATTGTTTCTGCTTCCATTTTTATGTCCTGAATGGTTTTGTTCAATTCCTTCACCTGTTTGGTTGTGTTCTCTTGTAATTCCTTAAGGGATTTTTGTGTTTCCACTTTAAGGGCTTCTACCTGTCTACCTGTGTTCTCCTCAAATTCTTTGAGAATGTTATTTATGTCCTTCTTAAAGTCCTCTATCATCATCATTAGAAGTGATTTTAAATCTGAATCTTGCTTTCCTAGTACTATGGGGAGTTCAGGACTTTCTTGTGTGGGAGAACTAAGTTCTAATGATGTCAAATACCCTGGGTTGCTGATGCTTATGTTCTTGTGCTTGCCTTTCGCCATCTGGATCTCCTTAGTGCTACCTTCCCTGACACTGACTGGAGCCTGTCTTTCCTATTATCTTGGTTTTATCAAAACTTTGTGGGATGTGTGCTGCTACTGGGGTAAGAGCTGAGGCCCAAAATCTGCTGAGGCCAGGAGTGATTTCCTGGGTCCTAATGGGTTCAGGTAACTCCCTGTTTGAGCCAGGTGTTGCTATCTGCTTACCTAAAATAATGCCAGGGTTAGAGCACCTAGGAGCCCTGCTTCCTCTGGATTCCTAGAGATTGAGGCAGAGCTACCACCCAGGATCTGTTCAGTGCTCAGGCCCAGACAGGAAGGGACCAGTGCTCTAGGCCAGGAGTGACTTCCTGGGTCCTTGTGGGTCCCAGTTACTCCCTGTTTGAGGCAGGCATTGCTTTCTCCTTACCTAAGATAATGCCAGGGTGAGAGCACCTGGGAGCCCTGCTTCCTCTGGATTCCTAGAGATTGAGGTAGAGCTGCCACCCAGGATCTGCTCAGTGCTCAGGCCCAAACCGGAAGAAGTACCTGATGTTTTTAGTGGGTCATCTGGTTTATTTGTGTCTAACTTTTGAGTCATTTATATATTTATATATTAGCCCTCCATTGAAGGTAGGCTGGTAAATATCTTTTCCCATTCTGTAGGCTGCCATATTATCCATTGTCCTTTGCCTTAGAGAAGCCTTTTAGTTTCTAAGATCTCATTTATGAAGTATTGATGTTACTGCCTGAGCTATTAGATTTTTGTTCTTTTTTTTTTTTTCAAGAAGTTGATTCCTGTATCAACGTGTTCAAGGCTATTCCCCACTTTCTCTTCTATATGATTTAATGTATCTTGTTTTATGTTGAGGTCTTTGATCCACTTGGACTTGAGTTTTATGCAAGGTGATGAATATGGGTCTATTTGCTTTCTTCTCTATGCAGAAATCTAGTGAGACCAGCACCATTCATTGAAGAGGTTTTCTCTTTTTTCATTACATGGTTTTGGCTTCTTTGGCAAAAATCAAGTATCCATAGGTGTGTGGGTTCATTTCTGAGTCTTTGATTAATTACTATTGATCAACCTCTCTGTTTCTATACCAATACCCTACACTTTTTATTACTGTTGCTCTGTAGTACAGCTTGAAGTCAGGGATGGGGGTGCCTCCAGATGTTCATTTCTTGTATAGGATAGTTTTGGCTCTCCTGGGTTTTTTGTATTCCATATAAAGTTGAAAGTTGTTTTATCTAGACTTGTAAAGATTGGTGTTGGGATTTTGATGGGAAGTGCATTGAATATGTAGACTGCTTTTGCTAAGATGTCCATTTTTACCATGTTAAGCCTGCTGACCCATGAGCATGGGAGATCTTGTCTTCTAATATCTTCTTCAATTTCTTTCTTCAGAGACTTGAAGTTCTTATTGCAGAGGTCTTTCACTTGCTTGTTAGAGTTATCCCAAGATATTTTGTAGTGTTTGTACCCGGTGTGACGGGTGATGTTTTCCTGATTTTTTTCAGCCTGCTTATTGTTTGTATAAAGGAGGGCAACTGATTCTTTTTATTTTTAGTTAATTTTGTATCCAACTACTTTGCTGAAGGTGCTTATCAGCTGTATGAGTTTCCTGGTAAAGTTTTTTGGGGTCGCTTATGTATACTTTCATATCATCTGTGAATAGTGTCACTGTGACTTCCTCCTTTCCATTTTGTATCCACTAGATCTTTGTTGGATGTCCTATTGTTCTAGCTAGAACTCTGAGTACTATACTGAAGAGATACAGAGAGAGTAGACAGGCTTTTGTCCTTGATTTTAATGGGAATTCTTTAAGTTTCTTTCCCTTTAATTTGCTGTTGGATATTGGTGTGTGGTTTGTTGCCCTCATTGTGTTTCAGTGTGTGCTTTGTATCCCTGATCTCTCCAAAACATGAAGGGGTATTGGATTTTTTTTTTAAACTCAAAACACTTTATTTATCAGTATTTGTATATACATATATACTTATATATGTGTACATATATACATACATATATGAACAATAGTTAAATAATATGATGTATTTGAAAAGTATGGGGAGTTGGGAAGAGTGGGAGGAAGGAGAGAAAGGGAAAAATTATGTAAATACAGTGCTCATATATGAAATTCTCAAAAAGGAATCCAGTTTTTTAAAATGTTCAACAGATTAACTAGCGTTTTACAATATGAAAATAAATATGACCTATAATTATGTTGAAGGACATTTTAACTCATTACAAAATTTAAAGTTTAAAATGCAATCAATAAAAATTATCTTACCCAGCATACTAACAAAAACCACAATAACATTTTATAATTCAAAGTATTTCTGAGAACAAAAAAATGGATTGTCAGAAGCTAAGTCAGCAGAGCCAGGGGGACACTGTGTGTTATTTCTATTTTTTTTTATTTTCTTTTTTTTTATTATCAAATCATAATTTTTACATTATAACACAGGGGTTATAAACACGAAAATGCAGGATGTGGGGAAGGGGATGACACAGGAGCATAGGTGTTCAGGGGGAGTACAGATATCTTTCAGAACAGGGTATCAGCTGGATGAAGATTCAGGGGTCAGGCCAATATAACTCTGCCTATGATTCACTTGTCCTTATCTAATTTGGTACTATCCACCAAGGCTGCCTATTTACAAGATCTACAACTACTCAGGCTGGTAGATTTCCACAAAAGCTGCCTGTTTACAATAGTTTATAGACAACTGTTTCAGTGTTTTTCCATAGAGACCCAAGACTTTGTGTTAGCAGGCATGTATGTCAGGCCTATTGCTGATTTTAGGCTTATGGCTGATTTTAGGCCTTCAGTGTATAAGCAGGGATGCCCCTGACATCTCCTCCCTTCTCCAAGTATAGAAGTGCTGTGGTGATTCTAATCTTGCCAAGGCAGGGATAGAGGCCTGACCTTCAGTAATTAAAAGGGACCTTGTGATGGCTCCAGTCCTCCTGTCATTGTCCAGTGAGGCATGAGGGCCATATCCATCCCGATGTCTCTTTCCTGGAGAGGGGATACTTTTGACATAAACCCCTATGCAGTCAGGCTTGTCCCTCAGGGAACCCAAAAACATTTTTTTTTAACTTTTATTTATATTCCCTTGCAGTGCTTAGCCCCACAGCCTAAGCAAGAATTCAGATCACCAGACAGAGGGTGTTCTGGGTGGCCCCTCTCTGCATGGTCTATGGGCGGAATCCCCTCTTTTAGGATGGGTGGAAATGGGACTTGGGAGCACCCTGGATAGAGTAATATTCTTATCTAGAGTCTTGTGGTCTTCCATATCTAACTTATGATAATGTATCTGAATAGATTTTGCTATCAGATTAACTATCTGTTGTTTCACAAAGTTAGTCAGCCTATTTAAGGCCCAGGGACCAAAGGAAATAAGCAAAAATAACTTAATTAATGGTCCCAAGATGGAAGGAAGTAGGGTTAACAATCATGGAGAGGTTGAAGACCAATTCTTGTACAAGCTCTCATTTTTCTCTTACTCTGTCTTTTCTCAAGACCTTCTCTAGCCTTTTTCATGCTCTCTTTAATCATCCCTGTTTTGTCTATTTTAAAACAGCATTCTTCTTTAAGGGCTGTACACAGTCTAGAGCTGTACACAGTCTTTACTATTGTAAAATAGAAAATTAAGTCCAGTAAAGTTCTTTGCAATTTTTGGGGATCACAACAGACAGTGAAATTGGGAGATTGGGTATTGGAATATGTTAAAAGCTTGTACAACATTTAATTGTAGCAGTAATATTTTAAAATGGTGACTCCCAGTCTTGCTTGATCTTAATCATCTGCCATCTTTCCGACTATCCTAGGACTGAGAATATGCTGGTGCCTCTCGGCTTAGGCTGCCAGCTCAGGCTGCCAGCTAAGGTGGGCAGAGACACTGGCCTGCCACCCATCTGTGGGAGATGGCTCTGTCAATCTTCCACATTGTCTCCACAAGGCTAGGCTGAGCCCAGACCATCCCAGTATCCACACAATACCCAGTAGAAAAGAGACTCTAATGTTTAAAACTTATCCAATAGCTTTATATATTTGGTAATGCTCAAATAACAAGATGCTCACACAATTAGAAGTGTTAACCAATTAACTAACATAGATATAAGTTGTTACCCAAGACTGCTCCCAATACATGCATGGCCATCCATGACTCCTACATCTCTGCCTCCCTAGCTCCTCCTCTTCCTTCTCCTCTTCCTCTCCTTACTCCTCCCACCTTAGCTCCTCCCAACTTGCTGGGAAAATATGCTGCTACATTTAATGAGAAGATCATTAAATCTTTAATTTAAACTTGTTTATGTGGAGGATTACTTCGATGGATTTTTGTATATTGAACCACCCTTGTACTTCTGGGATGAAGCCTACCTGTTTATGGTGGATGATGTTTTGATGTGTTCTTTGATTCAATTTGCAATTATCTGCTTGAGTATTTTTGTATCGATGTTATTAAGGGAAATTGCTCTGAAATTCTCTTTGTTGAGTCATTTTGTGGTTTAGGCATCAGGGTGACTGTGGCCTCATAGGATGAGTTTGGCAATGTTCCTTCTGTTTCTATTTTGTGGAATAATTTGAGGAGTATTGGTATTAGCTCTTCTTTGAAAGTCTGGTAGAATTCTGTGCTAAAAGCATCTGGCACTGACTAATTTTTTTCTTTTTTGGTTTGGAGACTTTTAATGACTAATTCTATTTCCATACGGGTTATAGGACTATTTAGATTCTTTACCTGATCTTGATTTAACTTTGGTAAATGGAGTCTGTCCAGAAAATTGTCATTTCATTCAGGTATTCCAATTTTGTGAAGTAAGGCTTTTGAAGTAAAACCTAATGATTCTTTAGATTTCCCCAGTATCTGTTGTTATCTCTCCCCTTTCATTTCTGATTTTCTTAATCTGGATATTGTCTCTCTACCTTTTAGTTACTTTGGCTAAAGGTTTGTCTTTCTTGTTGATTTTCTCAAAGAACCAGCTCTTGGTTTTGTTGATTCTTTTCACTGTTCTCTTTGTTGCTAATTTATTAATTTCTGATGTGAGTTTGAGTATTTCCTGCTGTCTACTCCTCTTGGGTGTGTTTGCTTCTTTTTCTTCTACAACTATCATTTGTGCTGTTAAGTTGCTAGTCTGAGATTTCTCTGATTTCCTTAGGAAGGCACGCACTGCTGTAAAATTGCCTCAGCACTGCTTTCATTGTGTCCCTTAAGTTTGGGTGTGTTGTGCCTTCTTTTTCACTGAATTCTAGGAAGTTTTTAACTTCTTCCTTTATTTCTTCTTTGACCCAGTGGTCATTGGATCGAGTTGTTGTTGAAGTCTAGCTTTAATCCATGGTGATCTGCTTAATTGCAAGGGGTTATTTCAATCATATTATATCCATTTAGGCTTGCTTTCTGCCCAAAAATATGGTCAGTTATGGAGAATGTTTCATGAGGTGCTGAGAAGAAAATTTGTTGTTTTGTGTGTAGATGAAATGTTTTGTAGATATTTTTATGTCTATTTGATTTCTAACATCTGTTAGTTTTGTTATTTCCCTGTGTATATTCTGTTTTGATAACCTATCCATTGGTTGGGTAGGGTGTTGAACTTAACTACTATTAATGTTTGGGGTTTGCTGTGTGGTTTAAGCTTCAGTCATGTTTCTTTTGCAAATGTGATTGTCCTTGTATTTTAGGCATTTATGTCCAGAATTGACAAGTCATATTGGTGGATTTTTTCCTTAGGTGAATACAAAGTATCTTTCCTCATTTCTTATGATTATTTTTGGTTGAAAGTCTATTTTACTAGATATTAGAATAGCTACTCCTGTAATTTTAATTTTTTTCAATGTCTATTTTGTATTATGTTTTAAAATGCTTTAACTTCCCTCTTAGCCACCACCCAGCAGAGGCTGTGGGAGAAAATGATGCGGGAAAGGAGCTCTGTTTAGAAATGGTGTGTGTGTGTGTGTGTGTGTGTGTGTGTGTGTGTGTGTTGAGCACCTCCCATCTGTGTTGTCAGAAAGTCAGCAGTTTGGTTCTCAGGTCAGCAGCAGTGGCTTGATCCACTTGTCAACACTCTTGAGATATACCAGAAGTCCAGTTCAATACAGTCAGGATAGCAACGGATTCAGCAGCAGTGCCACTACCTAGCAGAGCCAGCCAGGTGTCAGCCTTGTCACAAGTTAACAGGAACTACCAACAGGAACACCAGAACTTCTCAGTTGTGCCTCTCAGTGAACATCAGCAAAGAAGCAAGACTACCAAACACTGTAGAGCTTCCTCTGTAAGCAAGCCCTGCCCAGCCTCTGTCACTGTCTGTCAAGTCTGTTTATACTCCCTCTAAACATCATGTGTCTTCCATAGTTGATGCTTCACCACATGAGTCAGTGTCAGCTGACATTATTCTGCCAATCGATCCAAGTCCATGGAAGCAGCAAGAAAATGGAACACACCACCAGAAGTTTTTTGGTACATTTCTCTCTATGGAGTCCTGACAAATGGAACTCAACTACATAATGTAAGGTCAACAAATATATGTGTGTGTCAGTAGCAAAGAATCCTTCATCATATGTCCTTTCCTGTGCTTGCTTTAGTAGGACATCATTTCAATTGTGTCTGCTTCAGTGAAAAGTTCTTTCATGTGTCTGCGTTAGCAAAGTATCCTTTCACTTGTTTCCACTTCAGGAAAACACTCCATCATGTGTTTGCCCCAGCAAAATACCATCCAACACAACTGACTTTCCAAAGAATCCTTAAGTTGCCACTTCATACTCTAAATTGTTTCTTGGATCCATTTCTTTAGGAAACCTTTTTCCAGACCTTTTTGATGAGGTGTGTTTCTTGTTTCCAGCAGCATGAGGAATCCTGTTTATGCATCTACTCTGATAACCTGTGTCTTTTTATTGGAGAATCCAGTCCATTGATGTTCAGATATATTCATAACCAATGATCATGAATTCTTGTTATTTTCATGGTGGTGGTGGTGCTTGTAGTGGTGGTGGTGGTGGTGCTTGTAGTGGTGGTATTAGGAGTGTGATTCTCCTCCTTTTGTTTTGCTGTTGTGAAATGATTGATTTTTTGTGTTTTCTTGGATGTAGTCTCCCTCCTTGTGTTGGACTTTTTCTTCTAGTATCCTCTGTAGGGCTGGATTAGTGGGAATATATTGTTTAAATTTGGTTTTGTCCTGGGATGTTTTGTTTTCTCCACCTATGTGGTATTTGAAAGTTTTGCTGGGTATGATATCTGTGGCCTCTTCGAGTCTACAGAACATATTCCTAGGCCCTTCTGGATTTTAGAGTCTCTGTTGAGAAGTCAGGTGAAATTCTGACAAGTCTATTTGTTATTTGGGCATTTCCAACTCTGATTGCATCTAAGAGACATTCCAAAGATAGATACTATTTCTGGTACTTAAACGGCTCAAAACAGTTGACTGCCTCAGTCTTAGGCCCTACAGGAGAAACTAATACTATTATTCTGCTATTCACATAGTAATAAACCATTCATTAAGATCTTATCTTTAATATTACTGCATGTCTCATGCCTAAGCAGAGAAGCTTACTCTAGAGTAGATAATGATTAACACAGACACCCACAGCTGGTCATCTTGTAGAGAGTAAGGGTCTCTAAAATGTATATATCACATTTCTTCCACACTCTCAAGGCTTAAGCGTCAGATGATTCAGTAGCCAAAATTTGTGAATACTATCATCACAAATATATTTGCTGGATATAACAGGGCTATTGTACACAAGACCAGAGCTCCCCAGTTGGGCTAGTTTCTCTTGGCACACTGCCCTAGGTAACCTTGTCTCCACTTCCAAAAAGCTAGAATACCATATATTGGTATTGATACATGTCCAAATTGTACATCTAATATTTATATTTACATTTATGCAACTGGACCACACCTATGACCCTTTTGTGGTATTCATTTATTACATTTGCAATGTGCATATACTACACGATATAAATTTTATTTAAATCGCATTATAAATGATTTTCTCTTGGTATTTTCTATATACAATTTTTCCTGTTAGTAATTGTACTTTCTGTTATCTCCCATGCACATGTGTCATGAGAAGGCTTAGATTTCAGAAATGTGTCATTATTTTTCTTCCTGTTGAGGAGTTCTGGGCAAAGAGTGAAGAGAAACCACAGTGGCAAGCATCCAGTGTTGTTGGGAGTGCAGAGAATGTTGTAACCAACAGAAAATGATGCATAAAGATCCAGAAACAGCAACAAAACCAAGGAAAAGATGGCTCTGTGTACTTGGGGGCCAGGATGTTGGGTGTTATTTGAGGTAACAATGGGGCTGAAGAAGTCCCAGGAAGGGATCCACTGATTGACCTCACACTCCAGCTGAGGTTGCCCTGCTCACTCATGAAGTTAAACCAGGAGTGAAATTAGCACACCTGATCAGCTACATGCAAACCAAAATTCTGTGAATATCCACAATCCAGGATTGAAGGTATTAGAAGGAAGACAACAATCTCCTGAGGACTTTACAGTTTACAAAATGAGAATTTCAGGTTTTGAATGAGTCTTGAGTTCCTTAACGTGACCAGCTTGGATGTCTCCAGTATTTCCCATGTGTGGATGTGATAGGTGGGATGCATGGCTGTACCTGAACAGCTTGTTGTGTTTCTGATGTTCCCTCAGGGCACCTTTCCAGAAAGGCGATTTCAGGTCAGAAGGAAGAAATATTCAACTGCTGTTGTGGGTGCTTGTCAAGCAAGCTTCGTAGTCATGAAAGCAATTGTAATTCTAAAACAAATACCTTATTCTCTTCTCTAAAGGCACTGGCTATGACTGTCCTAGAATATGTTTCTCCACATGAATGCTCTGCCTGAGTACTGTGATCTGCTGGTGACCACATCAGAGGGGCCTCATCACTAGTTTCCAATAAGAACTGTTAGCATGGAGGGAACTCTCACACCTGGGGATTATGTTCTCACTGGCAGGAAGGCAATTCATTCGGGATGGAACGCTGAACTGACATTTGTTGACAATTTCTTTTTAAAAGAGAGTTAAACACAAGGGAAATTGATACATTAAAAATTACTTATAAGAAGTTGAAGGAAATAGAGGCTCCTCCTAAAGACTATCAATTTGACAGTGAAGGAGCAGGTGAGGGTTTGGGGTGAAGACACCTGGGTAGGGCTGGTAGGTGAGAAATCAAAGGGTAGAGTGATGGAATTCTATTTTATTTAAATAGGTATTGAAATAAATTAAAATTGTGAACTTAAATGTAACTAACAAATAAAACATACAGAGCTGGAGAGGGAAGAGTGATGACACCTTGTCTAGCAAAGCCACAAACTTTCTATATGAACAAAATATTCCCACAAAAAATGCACATGGAAAAACTGATTATTTATAAACCTGCTTTATTTAGAAATTACAAGGAAGCAAAGAGCATCAAGAAAAGCAAAGACATAACATGAGCACAGACTCTACATCACAGGACCAGTGTCTGGGTGGTCACAGTTACTGACAGGGAGGTTTGTGATGTTGAAAGGTGGTGTTTGTCAGGCCATTGGAAACTGATAAGGAGCTGCTCATTTCTTGAGTAGGACCTAGATGATGATTTCAAAACTGAAGGTGACAGAGACACACCCTTTAACAGGCAGCCTCAGAGATAGAGGTAGGAGGGCAGGAGCATGGAAAACGAATAGAACATGGAGCACCAAATATGAGTGAATTGTGATGTGAGCTCAGAGGATGACTATCAACAGATGAGCAGAGGGGACACATGGGGACAGATAGGAGCAAAAGGAACCAGCCATCTCAGCCCCATGAGGAGAGCAGAGGTATAGGTCCAGAGCAAAGGAGCCCCTGAACACAGGGTTCTGAGCACAGGGTTCTGCAGCCAAGATGTCTGGGAGCAGGGACAAGCTCTATGTGACAGGCAATTCACTGTCTGTAGCTCTTCCTGCTAGAGGAGGTAGTGGTGTATCTGATGGTGGAAGAGCTGCCACCAGAAGAGCTGAGGCCACTTCCAATGACTCTGCCACTGCCAGCACTGAAGCCACCTCCAAGGCCGTGGCTACTGCCATAGGAGTAGCTGCTGCCTCCTCCCAGGCCTAAGCTGCTGCTGGCACCACCTGCGCTGCCATAGCCGCTGGACACGGTGGACTGCACCACAGCTGTGAAGGAGGAAAAAGACACCACAGATATGGTGAGCACACTGTGAACAGTTGACCCAGTCACAAGGGCAGGAGAAGGGGAGGCTGGCAAGCAGAATACTTACAGATGTTGACTGGTCCAACGCCTTCACCATTCAACCTAGGAGGAAAGCAGCAGGTGAGATCTAAGCAGCTATCACATCAGTTCCAAAGGGAACCCTCAGTCTAGTGAAGGTTGAGAGACAATCTCCTGGAAATAGTCTTTTAAAAATATTCTTTATTTATTCTATGTACTTGATTACACTGTAGCTGTTTTCAGACACATAAGAAAAGGGCATTGAACCCCAGTAGAGATGGTTGTGAGCCATGATGTGGCTGCTGGGAATTGAACTCAAAAACTCTGGAAGAACAGTCAGTGCTCTTAAACACTGAACCATCTCTCCAGCACAGCAAGGAGTTTCTCAAAGGGCCCATTTTGGCCACACCTAGTGCTCCCTCATCCTGTGGTAAGTACTCACACCATGGAGGTGTCCGCAGTGGTTACAGGATGAGTTACCCACCTGCACTCCTCTCCCTCCAGCAGCTTCCTGTAGGTGGCGATCTCCACATCCAGGGCCAGCTTGACATTCATGAGCTCCTGGTACTCCTTCAGCAGCCTGGCCATGTCCTGCTTGGCTTTCTGCAGGGCATCCTCCAGCCCTTCCAGCTTGCCCCTGGCATCCTTCAGGGCCATCTCCCCACGCTGTTCAGCATCAGCAATGGCAGCTTGCAGGTTGGCACACTGGGCAGAGAGAGCAACAAAAACAGTCTTGGACTATGCATCTCTGGAGAGGCTGAACCCCAGGACCTTGGTTTTCAGAGAGCAAGAGTTAGAGGACAGGAAGCAATGGCCAGCAACCCAGACATTTCTCTGTCTACCCCACCTGCTTCTTAACGTGGTCAATCTCAGATCGCAGCCTCTGGATCATGCGGTTGATCTCAGCGATCTCCTGCTTGGTGTTGCGCAGGTCGTCCCCATGTCTGCCAGCTGTGACCTGCAGCTCCTCATACTGAAGGTCAATCCAACAGAGAACATTTATGTGAGTTAAGTGCAGAAGCAAATACACCTCTATGTGGCACGCACTATCATGGATGTGAAGATTTTATCTCGAGAGAAGCTTTAGGAGACCACAGACTCCATAGTTCCCTCAGGAAGTAAAAATGTTCTCTAGCGTCTCCTGAGGACCATTGCTCAGATTACAGCTCAAGCAAAGAGAGCCATGAACCCCATTTATGGCAACTTTGTGTCTATCTCTGGGTTCTTTTGCTCTTAGAATAAAACATCATTCTATAACCCAAGTACGCAGTATATTTCCTTTGCAAACACCCAGCTTCTCTTTATATACTGTCTCTCCAATACTGAAGTCAGAGCCTCACGGAGTTCAGGCTGAGTCCCAGGCATCCTCATCAGCCTTCACCCCAATACTCACTTTAGTCTGGTACCAGGACTCAGCTTCAGCCCGACTTCTCTGAGCAATTTCCTCATACTGGGCCTTGACCTCAGCAATGATGCTGTCCAGGTCCAGGCTGCGGTTGTTGTCCATGGAGAGGATCACAGATGTGTCTGAGATGTGAGTTTGCATCTGAGACAGTTCCTGCACAACAGAAAGAACTGAGGTCATCTTTGTCTCTGACGATTGCAGGGGTCCAACACTTTGCACAGGAAAAATAAAGGGATTGGTGAGAGGAGAGGAGAAGGAGAGACAAGAGATGCTTACTGCTTCATAGAGAGCTCTCAGGAAGTTGATATCGTCGGTCAGACTGTCTGCCTTGGCTTGCAGTTCAGCCTTGTTCATGTAGGCAGCATCTACATCCTGAGGAAACCATGACAACATGGAATCAGTTTACCTCTCTTCCCCAGACCATTCAACTCTGTGTCTGTGACTACCATTTCTCTGGAATGACCCGGATATACAAGGTCATTTATGTCATTAGGCAGAGAACCCCATCCCTCTGGTTAGTCAGCTCACCTTCTTCAGGGTCACGAATTCATTTTCTGCTGCTGTGCGCTTGTTAATCTCATCTTCATATCTACAAGAGGAAGGGTGGACCACATTGGAGCCTCAGGGGGGATGGCACTGATGGCAGCCTCTGACCCAGATCCCATTTCTATACCACATCCATATCTGGCCTAAAGGTCATATTTTTATTAAGTAATTCATTCATTTTCTATCCCTTAATGTCCTATAACCCTCCTTGGTCCTAGGCTTTTGCTCTTTGACAGTAAGTTTTCATTTTCATCTCTGTGACCAAGCTTTCTCAAATCATTGAGCCCTTGTCTAGATTTGGGCTTCCATTTTTACAAAGTTAGGAGACTGAATTCTTCCTTCTTTGTAACTCACTTGTTCTTGTAGTCCTCCACGGTGTCCTGCATGTTCCTCAGCTCTGAGTCCAGGCGGCCCCTCTCTCCAACAATGCTATCCAGCTGCCGGCGGAGGTTGCTGATGTAGTGCTCAAACAGAGGCTCCAGGTTCTGCCTCACAGTCTTGGTGCCCTGCTCCTGCAGCAGGGTCCACTTGGTGTCCAGGACCTTGTTCTGCTGCTCCAGGAACCGGACCTGAGGGAGGGGCGAGTGTGAGGGAGAGAAGTTTGAGTTTCATCCTTCTATGACACCTTCACTAGTGTGTGTGTGACCTCTCAGGCTGCCTGCCAAAACCCATTCAGTATAAGTAGAACCTGGTTCTGTGTCTGAGAGAGACAATCCAGAGTGAAGCTCCCAATGCCACCTCTCTGAGGATGGCAAAGTACTCATGCAGGGAGGGCACTGGCAGCCTAGCAGTATGTTGCTGGAGTGTGCTGCAGCTTGGTGAGGCTGGCATGGCTCCAAACTGCACTACATATAGATATAGACTTCCATGTCACTACTGTCCTCTGGTGTGTGAATCTTCAGCTCATCTCAGTCCATTGTGATCAGACACACTTATGGGGCAACCTCCAGAGAAGAGGAACTCTGACCCTGATTTCCAGATGCCACTCTCACTGAAGTGGAGCACAGGACCAGGACAGAGATTAACTAGAAACAAAGGGAATATCATAGCCAAGTCTGAAGCCTCTTCCCTCCACCTCTCTTCAGCATTCACTGCAGACACACAGGCTGGCCTAGGAAGGACCATGTCTCACCTTGTCGATGAAGGAGGCAAACTTGTTGTTGAGGGTCTTGATCTGCTCCCTCTCCTCAGTCCTGACCCGCTGGATGGTGGGGTCGATTTGCAGGTTCAGGGGGGTGAGGAGGTTCTGGTTGATGGTGACCTCTTGGATGCCTCCAGGTGGGCACACTGGAAAGCCAGCTCCCCCATAGCCACCACCAAAACCAACTCCACCACCGAAGCCAAAGCTACCTCCGGCTCCTCCTCCATAGCCGAAGTTTCCTCCAAATCGGCTGCCATAGCCTCCTCCAATGCCATAGCCTCCTCCAATGCCACAGCTGCCCCCTCCGATGGAGATCCTCTTGGAGCTGCCCACACCATAGAGGCTCCTGCTGCCAAAGCCTGCTCTTCCACACACTGCACCGGAGCCACCGCTGCCCCGGGAGCGGCACACAGACACACTGCTGAAGCCAGAGCGGTTGAGCCCAGGCACTCTGGCTGAGCTGGCACTGTAGCCACGGTGACTGGTTTGACTCTTGATGGTGGTTTTCGTAGACATGGTTCTTTGAGATGAGAAGGCTCAGAAGTAGAGAGAGGCAGGGCAGAGCTGAAGAGATGACTGTGTGGAGCTCCAGGCAGCGGCTTATATATGGTACAGATGGGCTGGGCTGGGTCCTGAAGGTAAGCTGGCTGAGTGGGTAGGGCAGGGCTTTACAAATAATGAGATCACCCCCAAGTTCTAGAAAGGCATGATACATGAAGATTGCTTTTGGAGTCCTTTAGTCACGGAGCAAATTCTCCTGCCTTCCAGCCTTGACTTGATCTGAACACAATGAGCCTGGACGTAAATTCTCTTAAGTCATGAGTTAGTCATCTTTTCAAACAAAAGAGACAAGGAGCTGATCTGTGATAATTGTCCCTTCCTTCTGCCCATGTAGACACTCCCTGTGTGCCCCCTCACCACACAGGTTTTCCCTTCCACCTGCTCCTCCCTCCACAGCCACTAAGTCTCTTCCTGAAGTTATACATGCATTTGCCCAACATCCCTATCTAGACATTGCCTGCTGTGTTAAACTAATTGTCTAGCACTCAACTGCCCTTCCAGATGCTTTGAGATGGCCAGGAGGGGCTCATTGACTATATAACTCTCCCCTCTAAGGTCTGAGATTAGAGCAGTTGATTGCTTTTCCACTGTAAGACTAACATTGTGTGTGTCTGAAGCGTTCAGCTTCACTTGACTTTTCCCTGAGGACAGAGACAGCACCTGAGCTCCGCAGGTGCTCTGCCCCAGCTGGTGCCTCCCTCTTCACTGTTTGCTTTCCCATCAGTCGGATTCTTGAGTAGTCATTCCACATTCTCATTCATAGACACTGTGCTCTGTGCTGTGTTACAATGTTTCCTTATTCCACGGTCACATTCACTGACACTCTCCTCTGTGCTCTGCTACAATGTTTCCTTAGCACTTAAACCAGAGAATCCCAAATAATCGGGACCACAGGTTTCCAGGCCTTCCGGGAACTAGTTTTTAACCATCAATTTAGACACTTCTTAGGGATTAGGAATCAGAAAATGTTAATAGAGTGTGCAGAGAAAGTCGAGGGGCCTAAAAGCCAGCAATGAATCACTGAGATATGCCTTTACAGATGTGGTGATTTCACAAGTCAGATCACAATTTATTTTTCTAGTCTCACTTCTTGAAAAGCCAAATTTGAAAGGAAAACTTGCTTTCCAGGGGAGTGAGGTTCCACTTTTTTCAGTCTATGTGTTAGGAACCACGCATGATGGAAACAGAACAACTCTAGACATGTTGTTCTCCAAGAAGATGTAGCTAGAGACGCTACCGTGGGAGGAAAGGCTAACTCCCACACTGAGCAGAGCCTGTGTAAAGTCCTGTCACTGTTTTGAATTCAGTTGCAGTTCTCAGACATACTGGGACCCAGGAAGGTAGGAAGCTCCCTACCCCTCTAAGGTGCTAACTCAGCGTCTGGCAGGAGAGAGATACCTTCCTCAGACAACGGAAACAGCTACCCTCCCTCCACCCTGTTGCACAATTCTTCACCAAGAATGTGCTTCCACCCAGTTCTGGGAAACAAGTGTGTTCGTGGTTTGGAGCTCTGATTCTCTGCTCTCCTGATTTAGGGGCCATGGGTGTGGCAGGGCTACAAGGTGAGGAAGCCAGTTGATGCAGCAAGTGGCTTCCCCCTTCCCTAGTCTGTGGCTATTTCAGTGTCTCTAACTGCTCCACTCCATGGCAGCCAAGACTGATTTGCAAATCCAGAATTCCCTGTACATTCCTTCAAGGAAACCCTTTACCAACCCCTGGTACAGAGCTTGAGCCCTGGGGTCAGACAGAGCAGGTTCCCGTGTGCTCATATGCAAACCGCTTAACCGACCATTTGTGCTTACTTTTATGCCCATAAACAAGTCAGGGAATTGGACCTATCTCACAGTGTTGTGAAGCTGAGATGAGAACGTTCTTTCCCATGATGGCCCTGGTATAGTATCTGACACAGAAGTTCTCAGTGAGGATGAGTTAGTATCACTATTAAAAGGAAGCATGAAGAAGTTAGATGTGTAGAAATCCATGAGAAGCTTCAGGAGCTGGAACATGGGTACAGTATGTATGTGTGTGGGCGGGGAGTGTTTGGAGGACAGTGGGAGTCATTGCAAGTTTGTGCCATATTTAGCGAAGATCTAGAAACCACATGTAGGAGAATGTCCCTGCACTCGCCAGAGATGCAGCTGACAGGACACCCACCCTACTACCTGCAGAAGCTGTTATGTGGTCAGAGAACATGGGTTAGGCACAACCCCAATAGGTTACAGTCCCTCCTTCAGAGCCAGGATATCTGCTCACCCTCTACTGAGTCTCTGACTCTCAATGTGCAGGGACATGCTGGCACTGACCAGTGCCACATCACTTTGTATTTTTTTAGGGTGGTACCCTCAAATAAAGTATGCCCTTTAGTTACATCAGAAACCTTACCTTTTAGCCCCTGAGCCCATCGAAGTTTGGTTTAACTCCAGCCTTATATCTGACCCCAAGTTTGGCATATGCTCCAAATAGCACTGGAAGTATGAAGGGGCATTTGATTTCCAGACACAGTCTTTCCTGTTGGTGGATAGATAGGACATATTCTAATGTAAAATCCCATTGGAGGGGTAAGTGTTGAGCGTTTCCCGTAAACTGGCTGCATGGTGTCTTTATTGTTGAGTTAATTAGAATAAAGTATTTTTGTTTAAAATATTTAAATCAAATCTCCTTGGTCAACTGCTAGGGAGCTCTCTGAGAACCAGTTCCAGTGACCTTATCTGAGAGGGCTCATTGTCAATGGTGAGACCTTTAAGACTGAGAGGAGGCTCCAGGAGGAGAGGACACACATAGACACGTGCACACATGCACGTGTACATGCACATATGCACACGTGCACACATTCCTGGAGCTCTGTTTCTGATTATTCTCAGCCCCACAAACCTTCAAGGATAAGCTCACTCTTGGCTCTTTCACCCTTCCTGCTCTCATTGTCTGACAGGACTGGGCTGTTTCTCCCTCTTCCTAGACTCCAGTCCTTACCCCTTCCTTAAGGCAAACAAAGAAAGAAAGAACAAAAACCAGAAGCTCACTATGTAGCCTTGGCTGATCTAGAGCTACATAGACCAGGCTGGCCTGGATCTCTCCATGTAGACCAGGCTGGCCTTAAACTCACGATGCTGGGATTAAAGGCCTGTGCCAACACACCTGACTTCACCCTCTCCCTGTTTTATTATCCACGGAGGTTCTAGGCAGTAGGGACTCCTGAGTGGATAAAGGCTTGCCTGAATTCTTTCTGGTGGCCCTGAGTCATGCCCCACAGTGTCGCCCCAAGCAGTTCTGTTTCTCAGAGGAGCTGGGTGAGGACCTTTCATAATAAGATGAGAACAAAGGGTGATAGTTCAAGCAAATATGTGGGGGAGAAGCAACTGCATGAGTAACTCAATGGCAGATACCTCCTCCCTGGCAAGCCGCTGAAGCTAGCCTCTTTTCTGTGCTGGAAGAGAGTCCAGCCCGAAGCTGCCTCTGGTGGCCATGGAATGAAGAATGCCCTGTTCTTGGCCAGAGGGCAGCCTGCACTGCTCACTTCGTTCCCAGCATGAAGGTGGGTCCGAGGGAGGTGTTGAAGCCTGGGCTCAGGGAAAGTCGCCTCAAGATGATTTGCCTTGTCTTTCAGCCTCCCTGGGTGGAGCCCGTTGATGATCATGGAAAGCTTAGGACTAAGCACATAATCCCACAAACCACAGGGCAGATGATGGTGTTCCCAGGGAATCCCACAGCCAATCCTTCAGGAGTATCCAAGAGAAAGAAATACACATGCAGCTGCAGGCACGTGTGAGAACAGCTCCAGCAGCTTCAGGGGTGGGATGAGCAGGTCGCTATTACATACCAAGTGTATCAGGAAGTCACAACACCTGATACACACTAAACATCAGTCTCCTTGTGGTAGAAATCACATATCCACCCACCATTTACACACACACACACACACACAGGGGGAGAAGATGGACAGACAAACAGACACACACACACAAAGAGACACACACAAGAAGAGAGAGACAGACACAGACAGACAGACAGACTCACACACGGGGTGGGGGGGAGATGGACAGACAGACACAGACAGACACAGACACACATGCACGCGCATACACTTTTTTACAGAGAAAATCAAGCCAGGTTACATATCAAAAAACCTGAGTACTTCTCATTACAACTAAAGAAGTCTGGCAACTTTTTTCCAGCAGAATGAGGCTCTGCATCACGTCCACTGAGGAGTCAAGACATCACTGCAGGCATTTCCCACAGTGCTTCATTTGGTTCTGAGCACTGAACTACCTCTGAACTGTGATCCCTAATCCCCAGATGTTACCCACTGTGGTTTTGAGGCTGAGATGTGTCCTAGACCCATTCTTTACAAAGAAGAGAAATATTGTGACTTCCATTTTCACCACCCAAAGTGGTGTGTGACAAGAGGGGTTGGGATATACTGAGGACGCCTGTGTGCCTGCAAGACTGATAATTGCCCTGTGCCATGAGGGGCACACATACCTGTACAATCATAGAACTATCTCTGATCATTCTTTTATTGATTGATTTTGCCATCTGTTCGTAGAGAACTTTGTTACAGGAGAAACATTTTGAAACTGTCTGCTTCTGTTTTTTATCCACTTTGTCCTTATTATATAGGGAATGTTTAGAGCATTAAGAAGTGCAGACTTGGGCTTGGAGTTGAGAGCATATTTGAAAGGAAGAACAGCTTGTAGCTTGTCTGGTCAACATGGAGAAACTGGTCAGAGAGATACTATAGCTTGATCTAAGGTAAGAAGAGATACTAAAGATTTCAGAGAGACTGGGAAGGTGAAAAGGAACAGCTGAGTGACAGGACCAGCCCAGGGCATGCCTGGATGGAAAGAGTAGGGGTCCTAGGTGAGGTGCCTGGAAGGGCGGGGCAAGAACCCTAGGGGAGGTGCCTGGATGGGGCGGGGCAAGGACCCTAGGGGAGGTGCCTGGATGGGGCGGGGCAAGGACCATAGAAGAGGTGCATGGATGGGCGGGGCAAGGACCATAGGCGAGGTGGCAAGCAGCTTCTTCCCTCATATGTCCAAGATTAAAATAAGCCAAGCCAGGGCTGAGGGGAAAGGACAACCTCCAAGCAGAGTGCTCCCCTGTGTCCCTCTAATCCTTACCTCATTTGTACTCTGTTTTCCTACAGTTACCACTACAGGACCTGCCCTACCACATTGTGTGGCTTTCAAAACTGTATTGGGTAGGGGAGTGGGAGGGAGTGGGCGGGATTCTCTAACAATCTGCCAATGAAATACAAAAGGCATCTGACTTGTGTAATGGAAGTGTCCAGGTGAGGTTGTCTTAGGGAATCACGTCTTAATAATGCATTTGTCTTCTGGGTAAACTAGGGGAAATGTGACCTTATGAACATAATGGGTTATTTCTCCACATTGGGGCCATTTGCAGTAATTCTGCCTGCAGACGTTCCTAGCAAAGCTGCTTGGGTCCTTAGGTACAAATACACTAGACAGCAAAACTGGCCTTGGTCCTGGGATTTCCTGGCATCCAGCGGCTCCTTCTGGCTTTATGATCTCACCTGAAGCCTGAGGTTGGGATTAATGACAGATCATTGATAACTCTGGCACAAGTCTGTGGCACTTCTGTTGCAACTTAAGCCTCTGAGGGATCGACCTACTTCCTTTGCCTCGGTCCTTGCCCTCCCTCTGTGACTGGAAAGAAATAGCCTGGATCTTTCTAATCTGGCAAGAGGAACACTCAATGTGATTAGGAAAGTCTGCGCCCTGGAGTCGCTTGGTTGACTGGCAAATCTGGATGGATTCTCTTTCCGGCACACTTCTTTCTGTCTGTCTCCACTGCAGAAATGGGAGATGGGAAATAATTTTCCTTTCTTTTAAAACCACATTTTCTTGAGGTACAATTTACACATAAGGAAATGCAGAAGTCTTAAATGTATGAAATTCAAATTATTCTGAAAAACTCATAAATACACCTCTATATCCCATATACCAGCAAAACATAGAATATTTATTCCCATTGCTTCTCTCTCCAGAGAAATACTTTGGGCCCCTTCCTTGTGAATTCACTGCTCCAAGAAAACATTTGATTTCTCCAACAAAAAAACTACACAATGTTTATATTTATATTATGTTATATATAAATTTATTGTGTTAATAGATTCATTGTGTGTTTGGGCTTTATCACTCAACTAAATGTTTTTATATCTCCATGCTTTGTAGCTGAGTGGTATATGACTATGTCATGGTCAGTTAACACATTCCTATTCATGAATTCCTGGGATATTTCCAGCCAGGGGTTCCCTTGAATAAGGGGGTTGAAAATACTAGTATTTCTGTGAACATAAATATTCACTTTGCTTAAATGGAATTTGTGCATTGACAGTGAATGTGTACTGGTTTTCAAAAGCAGTGGCACCATTTTTGAAAGCAGACTTCTCTTCTTAAGGCATTTTTTGGCTCATAACAACATTGAGAAGAATGCAGCCTCTGCCCCATCGTGCTCGTTCTCCAGGCAGGTGGTATGATGGTTACGGTGGATGAGCCTGCTTGACACGGAATCATTACCTGGAAGGCATGGTAAGTTTTAGGCCCATTCCAGCTGCTGTCTTTTCTGTGAGTCTTGAAGAATACTCAATGATGGGATTCCATCAATCCAGAAAAATCATATGATTAGAACCCAAAACCCCATGATTCACTTAGCTATCCCCTTTTGCTTCTGTTGGCCACGGACCTTTTAGCCTTTCTAGTCTTTTTGCAGAATGTTATGGTAGATGAAAGAGACAGACACACAGACAGACAGATAATAGGTATACAGATAGATGATAGATAGATAGATAGATAGATGATAGATAAATAGTAGATAGATAGATAGATAGATAGATAGATAGATAGATAGATAGATAG
>JANHMN010000012.1:1883614-1915593 GCA_030674055.1 Rhabdomys pumilio | reverse complement strand
GATAGATAGATAGATAGATAGATAGATAGATAGATAGATAGATAGATAGTGGATAGATAGATTATAGATGATAGATAGATAGATAGATAGATAGATAGATAGATAGATAGATAGAGAGATAGAGAGATAGATGATAGAGAGATAGAGAGATGATAGATAGATACATGATAGATAGATAGATAGAGAGAGATGATAGAAAGATAGCTATGCTTCAGAACATAACCTTCTCAGGTCTCCTATTTACATTTAGTAATGTAGTAATATACATTTAAGTTGTCTTCATGTACTCTCATGAATTGATAGTTTCTTTTAATCCTGAATAATACTTATTTTCTTGATATACCATAGTTTGTGTGTCCACCCACTGAAAGATATCAGGGTTTTTTCCACGGTTAGTATTTAGGAATACTACTGCTTTAAAAGCCCGTGTGGAGGCTCTTGAATTGACATGTACTTTCCGCTCATTTGACCAAATGCCCGGGAATATTTATTGCTAGATTTCTGGGATAAGTATATTTGATTTTGTGAGAAACTACCAAATTCTTTTCCAAAGTGACTGGACTTTGTATCCCCATCAGCTTCGACTGTGACAACCCCTCGTTCATAGTATCACCAAGGCACTGGGTGGGGTTCTGGGTTTGGGCACCATTTGACAAGGCAAATAGTAATGTCTCATTTGCACTTCCCTGGTGTATGTGTGATATTGAAGACCACCCCTATGTTTACTTGCCATCTGATTATACATTATCAGCTATGCATAATTCAATGATATGTCTTATAAGTTCACTAATGCGTTTATAGCTGAGTGGTTTGTTTTCTTATTGCTGAATTTTTAGAATTTGTTGTACATTTTCTGTTAGGGTCTGTATCCCTTATCAGATAGAGTTTTTGAAAATATTTTCTTTTTGTCTGTGGCTTGACAGCCCTTTGTCTTGTTTCAGGGCTTTAATTATAATATTATATAATTATATATATGTATATATAATTATAATGAGGCTCAGCTTATCAGCTGTTTCTTCTTCTTCTTCTTCTTCTTCTTCTTCTTCTTCTTCTTCTTCTTCCTCCTCCTCCTCCTCCTCCTCCTCCTCCTCCTCCTCCTTTTCTTCTTTTTGTTTTGTTTTGTTATACCACACATTGCCCAAGGTTGCCTGGGTTCTCTACTTTTTCTGGTAGGAATTCCATAGTTTTACATTATGTGCTATGAACAATTTCAGTTAATTTTGTGTAATATGCAAGAACTGTACCTAGCTTGTTGTTGTTTTACAAATGGGTACACAGTTGTTGCAGAATTCTGTTGGAAAGACTCCTGCTCCACCAGAGTACCTTTGTGTCTTTGTCAAGGGCCAGTTGATTAGATTTTTGCAGGACTAGTTAGGAGCTCAGTATTATGGTCCATTTCCCCACTTGGTTCTTTCACATGCCACACAGCCTTGATTCCTGTGGCTCTGCACTGAGTCAGAGACAGAGATTACCGTTGTTTTGCCTTTGTTCTTGTTTGGTGCCACGCCGGGCTCTTCTCTGCTCTTTGCATTTACATAGTAGTTTTGAACTTTTGAAATCTAAAAGTAACACTGACAATCGAAACAGAATATCTTGCTGGGAGTTTGAGATTGCCTCAAATCTATAAGGCAAGCTAAGGGCCGGTCTCCTGGGGCCTCGCTGAGACACAGTGGGGCACCGCACATCTGCAGTCACATCTACTTTCAAAGGACACGGCCTCATTCGGGGGCCACTGCATATCTTTGTCGTGATCATGGAGTAGTATTTCCTTCTTCCTGGCTTCCACATGGCTGTCATGGTTGCATTCATACATTACAAACACATTGGAGGCATCATCACAGTTATAAATTTGAGCAGACTGTGTTGGATCAATGCAGAAAATTTTTTTTAAAAGAATACAAAGGTTTTCTTTGTTTATTCCTTCTCCAGTGTTCTTTCTTTAACATAGATTCATCTTTGGTGAAGAAATGGTGTTAATGTTTCTTCCAGGGCAGGTCTGCAGCATAACATTCCACCATTTTTATTTGTCTAACGAAGTCTATTTCTCTCTGTCTCTCTCTTTGTCTCTCTGTCTCAGTCTCTCTTTGTCTCTCTCTCTATCTCTCACTGTGTGTCTCTCTCTCTTTCTGTCTCCCTCTGTGTCTGTCTCTGTCTGTCTCTGTCTCCCTCTGTGTCTTTCTCTGTCTGTCTCTGTCTGTCTCTGTCTCTCTGTCTCTCTCTTTCTCTCTCTTTCGAGGGATTGAACCCAGGACTTGCAATGATAAGCAGGTATTTTATCACTGAACTACATCCCCAGCTTTTTAAAAAAGCATTTTTCAATTTTGAAACTGGGTCTTATCAAATTGCCCAAGCAGGCCCTGAACTTGCCATGTAGCCCAGGGTGGCTTTGAATTTACAATCCTCCTCCATGAAGCTGTTTAGTGGTGAAATTATAAGTGTGAGCCACCAAGCCTGACTGTCCTCCACTTTTGTAGAGAAGGTTTAGAAAAATACAGAACTTCAGCCGGACAATGGTGGCGCACGCCTTTAATCCCAGCACTCTGGAGGCAGAGGCAGGCGGATCTCTGAGTTCCAGGCCAGCCTGGTCTACAGAGTGAGTTCCAGGACTCTTAAACTCTCTTACTCTCTGTATAGCCAGAGGTCAAAAACCAACCAAACAGACAAACAGAGCTTCTGGATTAATGGGTTTTGTTTCGTTCAATATTGACCATCTTGCTCCACTCTCTTCCTGTCCCAGAGTGAAGCAGTTCTTTGAAGAAGTTGCTTGTGTGGTTACTGTCCATTATTCCTTGGTAGGATGCCTGCTTGTTTCCTCTGTCTTCTTTCAAACATTTCCTCTTAATGATTGATGTTCTGAATTGTGAAGTAATGCCTAGGTACAGTTGTCTTCCATTGTGTCCTTTCATCTGTGACTTGGTGGCTGACAGGAATTTTAGGAAGACCTTGGATGTCACTGACTCTGGTGGTTTTCTGTCCATTTCTGTAGAGGTGTGTTCCAGTACTCACTCCCATCCCACGTGTATCACACATGTGTTCCAGTACTCACTCCCATCCCACACGTGTCACACATGTGTTCCAGTACTCACTCCCATCCCACGTGTATCACACATGTGTTCCAGTACTCACTCCCATCCCACGTGTATCACACATGTGTTCCAGTACTCACTCCCATCCCACACGTGTCACACTTTCTATAGCTTTATATTCTCACGACCAGAGTTCTAGCATCTTCTGTCCATTTTCTCCTGGGCCTTTTTTCCTTCTCCTTTCTATTTTGCTGGGTTCTATCATTATAGTCTCATTTCACTAAACACTAACGGAAGGATTTATAGCCATGCCCTGCCTGCCTCCTGAGGAGCCCATCTGGAGTGCTCCTGTTTCATTACAGAAGAACAATACATTGTGATTGAATCTTTTGTCCAGATCGCCAGAGAGGGGCAGGCAGTTAAGAACAGAACTCTGGCTGTTTCAAAACAGTTTTCACTCCCCCTGCTGGAGGGGAGAGGGGATTCTCTTCTCCAGTCTTCTCTACACACACTTGGTAGAACCCCCTAGAGGCAAAATTCCTGCTTCCCATCCCTGGAGCCACCCTGCAGTCTGTCCAGTGCAGTTTTGATCTTCCTCCTGGTTGGTCTGTCTACCCTAGAAAATAAGAATTTTCTGCCATCATTTGACTCTCCCATCTGAGAGACAGTGATTGGCTCTGAGGGCTCAGTTCTCCTCTGAGTAAGGAGAAATTGTTGTTACCTTTCCTGTGTTCAGCTTTGAGTAAATTCCCACAGGTATCACCAGTGGACAAGGGTCTAGATGCTAAAAGAGCTAAGTCAGTTTTGGGGTGGGGTGGTGACTATCATTCCCCAACTGTACCACTATAATGGCCTTTCTGTCTCTGGCTGTGGCTTGCAATCTGGCTCTGTGTCAGCTTGCAGCATGCTCTTCAAGCTGCTGTAAGGCCTTGGTGAGGTGGTGTTGCACGCTGTGTGTGGCAGCCGTTACACATGGATCTCTGTTGCTCTGGGTTATGTTTATAAGTCCCACTTTATAGATTGCACTTGTCTGAATCACGAGTCACAGTCACTGCTGCTTAAGAGCAGGCTTGTCGGGTTGGGTCTCTCATTAAAATACCCTTGAGTGCTGTGTCCCAGTCCAGTTCCATCTACCTCTCCCACCCATACCAAGCTCTGCTTGCTGATTCTACTGTAAAACAGGACTGATGCGAAGCTTGGTGAGCATCTCTCACCCCATGGCTGCTGGTGGTACGTCCCGGGCTGGCACAACCCTCCTAATATGGAACAAGGAAAAGACTGATGAACCCTGCAGTAAACGGTCCCATCGGGTGACTGCTACATGGCGTGCTGATGCCACACTCCAATAGGCCCTGGAGCATTTATTGGCTGCTATGAATGCTTCCCAGGCCTCTGAGAAGAATAAAAGAAATTTTTCCTCTGGTCTATAGAGGCAAACCAAGGCATTACGCAATTATTTCTGTGGGAGCAGCCCCTCACCCTGGTGATAATGATATGGGGCCTTTCCAGAGAAAGATATAGATCAACACAAAGATTCCAGTCTTGTCATATCCACAATCAGGAAAGAGGGGAGGGAGAGGAGTTAGAATTGGGGGAGGCAGAATAATGAAATGAGATCCCACAATTTGATATAAGTAGAAACCCCAGCTGTTATAAAAGAATTTACACAGCAAAAAAATATCAAAGAATGTGCTGAATGGCTCTTTTGAGCCTTTACCTCATTGGGTTATAAATTATATTCACATCTGCTGAAATACTCCAGATGACACACCTTCATGACTTTAGTCCACGATGGAGCTCCAATTACAATTCTATATGAGGGTCCCACTAGACATAAACAGAATACCCCTGTAGCCTTGGGGATTATAGCAACTGATTCCAAAGGAGAAGCAGCCTGCCTCTGAAGCACTGATTACTCCTCAGAAGTATTGATTCCTAATGTCCTGCAGTCATGTCATCCCTTAAAACACCCCAGTCTGAGTCAACAGATTAAGTCTTTGACATCCACAAACTGCCCTGAAAGAAATGGACTCCACCAGGCCTTTCTTTCAAAGTTAAAATAGCTGCCCCAGTGTAAATGAAAGCCAATGGGAAAGCTAACACTCAGAGGTCTGCTTCATGGGATCTACTTAGGAAGAGATGGTTTTCTCCTACTCCATATAACCCAGTCAGGCCTCTGTTCATTCTAGGAAAACAGGGATTGTTCTGCACAATGGAGTTACACAGCTTTGGGCTCATAGCAATAAACTCGATGCCATGGACATTGCTCAAAGTGTTGATGCAGCCAATCCGTGCTGCTCACACGGACTGCTGTCCAAGCTTCTGCAGCTTCCTCCCCCTACCTCATAGTACCCTGTACCTATCTTAACAGTCTTCACCTCAGAAGAGTCATAACATGGCTTCCCAGACATTCTTAACACTCCCAGACACTCATGCATGAATGCAAGGGAGCTCACACCAAGAGAAAGTCTCAACATCCCACACAGAGGTCCTGCCTTCTCGGGTAAAACTCGACATAACTTGGTGAACTATGGAGTATACTGACACTAACAAGAAATGCATTGACTCTCTTGGTCTCTGTGGTTTTAGAAAAAGTCAGCAACTTTGACACCTTTGGAGGTCTGTGCCATAAGAGTCTTCATTTACCAGTCTTAATTAAGTCTATTTGCCCATTTTGTTTAAGCCCGTTTAGCTGTTTCTTATCAGTCAACTGGATGTAAATAGGCTCCTTCAACAGAGGACTCGAAGATCTACCCAAGTATGGTTCAGTGGACACTGTCCTTCACGCCCTGCACAGACTGCCTCACTGCCCAAGCTTCTGCAGCTTCCTCTCCCTACCTCTGGGATCCTGTGGACAGCCCATGGTGCTGCTCTCCCTAGCATCCCCATCCTCCTCCCATCCTCCCCCTCATTCTCCCTCCCCATCCTCCCTCCCTATCCTCCCTCACCCTCCCCATCCTCCCCCACCCTCCCCTCATTCTCCCTCCCCCATCCTCCCCCACTCCCCCATCCTCCCTCCTTATTCTCCCTCCCCATCTGCCCTCCCCATCCTCCCTCACCCTCCTCATCCTCCCCATCCTCCCCTCATCCTCCCTCCTTATTCTCCCTCCTCATCCACCCTTCCCATCCTCCCCCATCCTCCCCATCCTCTCCTTATCCTCACTCCCCCCATTCCCCTCATCCTCTTCATCTTCCCTCCACTCCCTCCCTGGAAATCATCAAAGAAACCAAGCACACCTGGACAGGTCCCACCTTGAGGTGTTTCTAGAATGATTGTAGACCTGGAGAAAAACCATTCCACTCAGGGGCTTATATTATAAAAGCATTTTATTGGACACTCTGGAGGAAGTCAGAACCAGGACAAAATTTAGGTAGGTATCAGGGTAGGGGTGAGGTTCTGCAACATTTTGGATGTCTGGGTCATCAGAGAACATGTATAGGTACTAACTTGCAACAAAATGTAGAACTGAGACATGGGGAGGCCAGAGGTTGGGATTCGTTCCCTTCCAGGAACCAAAGCGTGTGGTTCTGCAGCAGGCATGGTCTAGACTACTCTCCAGAAAAAAAGAAGATGTGGCCTGAGGGGACTGCCTAGAAGGAGCAGTCTCTGTGGGCCTGTGGCTGCCTGTGAGGGCCAGGCTCTTGTAGCAGGCTCTTCTTAGCTCTTGAAGCTCCTCCGGGAGGAGGAGGTGGTAGAGACAAATTTGACGCTGGAGCCGCTACCGCCGCCGCCACCGCCACTGCCGAAGCCTATGCCTTGACCGCTGCTTGCACTGAAGCCAGAGCCCCCCACACTTAGCCCGCTACCCAAACCAATACCCCCACTGCCCCTGGAGTAGCGTGTGCTGACACCTCCACCGAAACCAGTACTGCCAAGGCCACCGGCAAAGCCGCTGCCGTAGGTTCCTCCATAGCCAGAAGAGACACTGTTTGTGACGACGGCTGTGGAAGAGAGAGGGATGAATGAGGCAGATCTGTCAGATTTATCCCGCACAGCTAACACGTTTGATTCCACCTAGGAAATAGTGTATACCTGCCCTTTATTTCATAAAGTAGCAGAATGAGCCAGAAGAATTATTCAGTTGGGGTCCCTGACAGAAAACTGATGACCCAAGAGGCAAGGCAGGAAGCCAGGTACATGGTAGAGGTAAGAATTTAGGAGAAGGCCCAGTGTGTATGCATACTGTAGGAGGCCAGACAGAGCTCCATCGCCTCATGCCCCTGCCTGTGTCCTCTCCTTCCACCGCTCACTTGGCACTATCTGATATTCATTTATGGGAATGGGGGATGTCTAGTATCTAGAAACAGCAGGGTTCTGAGTTAACACTCTAAAGCTACTTACAGATGTTGACTGGTCCAACTCCTTCTCCGCTCAGCCTGAAAGACAGAAAGTTGGGATAAAAGTAAAAAATTGTTCTCTGCCCTCCCCTCCCCCAAATAGCAAGACTGTCGCTGTCATGGTTAGGGTGGGTCACACGGGAGCAAGGCATCTGCACATCTCTACTTTCCTGAGAGAGCAAAGAACAAGGAACATGCTCTCTGGAAGGTCAGCCCACACACTGTGCGCGCCATCCTCCCCTCATCCTCCCCTCATCCTCCCCTCATCCTCCCCTCATCCTCCCGTGCCAGAAGAATGAAGAACATGTAGTAGCTGGAGAGCCTAGAGGTAATGCGTCCAGGTCAGCAAGAGCAGTCATAAACGACTTCCCAGAGGAAGGTGTTCCAGGAGAATGAGGAAGACGGGGGTAAAGGTGAATGTGACACAGACACCAGGTCTAGAAAAGAACGTGTGCAAAAGCAGAAAGGGGACACGGTGCAGGACACATCTTAGTTGGTTGAGGACAGAGTCCAAGCACGTGAAATAGGCAGTAAGCCAAAGACGCTAGTCAAGGCTGGCAGTATGCCCACATGTCAGAGTGAAACGGGGAGAGGGGAGATGTTCAGCCATTTGTGTGTGTATCTTTCATCCCTCATCAAACTCTTTCTCTAGGCCACTTGCACCATACTGTCTGCCTACCTGCACTCCTCGCCCTCCAGCAGCTTCCTGTAGGTGGCGATCTCCACGTCCAGGGCCAGCTTGGTGTTCATGAGCTCCTGGTATTCACGCAGCAGTCTGGCCATGTCCTGCTTGGCTTTCTGCAGGGCCTCCTCCAGCTCGGTCAGCTTGTTTCTGGCATCTTTGAGAGCCAGCTCCCCACGCTGCTCAGCTTCAGCAATAGCATTCTGAAGGTTGGCACACTGCAGAGAGAAAGGGAGCAGAGGGTAGACATGGGTAGCTGAACTGACACACACTGTCCTTTTCTGAGAGCCTAAGTTGGACATATCACACCTGGAGGCCTAGAAAGAACTCAGTATATGAACTCAGTATCTATCGTGGCTCATATGAGTGGCTGAATATGGCAACATCAACATTGTGAATTGTCACAGCTCTGTGTGTGTGAGTGTGTGTGTATGTGAGTGTATGTAAATGTGTGTGAGTGTCTGTGAGAGTGTATGTGTGAGTCTGTGTGTGAATATGTGAGTGTGTGTGAGTGTGTGTGTGCGAGTGTGTGTGAGTGTGTGTGAGTGTGTGTGTGAGTGTGTGAGAGTGTGTGTGTGAGTGTGTGAGAGTGTATGAGTGTGTGTGTGAGTGTGTATTTGTGAATGTGTGTGAGTGTGTGTATGAGTGTGTGTGAGTGTGTGTGTGTGTGAGTGTGCACACATGTCAAATGGGACCTCCTTTGTCCTCTTTTAACTCCTCCCCACCTGCTTCTTGACATTGTCAATCTCAGATCTCAGCCTCTGGATCATCCGATTCATCTCAGAGATCTCATGCTTGGTGTTTCGAAGGTCGTCGCCATGGCGGCCAGCAGTCTGTTGCAGCTCCTCATACTTAAGCCACCAGAAGAGAGGAAAGACACAGTTAATGTGGGATGGGATGCTCTTTCCCCAAGTTCACAGGCAGGAACTGTCAGGAGGTGGCCAGTGGTGGAATCCTCTAGGGTCTGGGGCTGATTTGGGTCTTTTCAAGAAAGGGCTGTTCTTAAGTAACTTCTTGAGAGTCTTTGTTTTTCTAAAGCTACTGACACGACATTTTCTCCAGTTCCTGGGCTCTGTAGAAAATAGATAGCTGGCTCCTCCTGCAACCCACACCATGTGGTCTCAGTAGCCTTGAGAGTCCTTCCCTTAGCATTGCTATTGTCTGGAGTCCTAGACAGCCCTATACAGGTGCCTCTTCTCTCTCAGGGGATACTTAAGCAAGCAAGCACTCACCTTGGTCTGGTACCAGGACTCAGCCTCTGTTCGGCTGCGGTTGGCAATGTCCTCATACTGGGCCTTGACCTCAGCGATGATGCTGTCCAGGTCCAGGCTGCGGTTGTTATCCATGGAGAGGACCACAGAGGTGTCAGAGACATGTGTCTGCATCTGGGACAGCTCCTACAGGGACCCTTGAAGTTAGTCATCTGACCCTTTTATTTAACGTGAGTTTCATTCAAACTTCCCATTTATTGTGTCATAATAAAATACCCACAGGGAAAATCTGGGTTAATCGCTCACCGCATCAAAGAACAGCTTCATGAAGTTGATCTCGTCCATCAGGGCATCGACCCTGGCCTCCAGCTCCACCTTGTTCATGTAGGCAGCATCCACATCCTAAGGAACACAGAGGTGGTTGACATGGACCAACATGCATCTACCTTAAGTGGCTCCACCTCCAGGAAAGTACAGCCCAGGGCAGCTGCTTTCTCTTTGCCACACCCACCTTCTTCAACATCACAAACTCATTCTCTGCTGTGGTGCGCTTGTTGATCTCATCCTCATACCTGGTGGTCAAAGGGACAGGAAGGATGTGTCAGAGGACAGGGGCCAGATAAGGGTCTCTGTGCAGTCACTGTGAGTAAGCTTTCACACTAAAAGAGGCTGCTCTCATCTCACAGACAAGTATGGGACACCATGAGCCCTGAGCAGCATCCCCCCTTCTCCCCCATACTATGCTGCTTTCTCTGAAACTGCCTGCCAGAAGCTCATTCCAGCGTCACTGCTACTTTCCCGTTTCACCCATAATCCTGCAGGAATGGAGGTGTAGTTTGATGGCAGAGCATTGGCTTAGCATGCACACATTCTTGAGTCCACTCTCTAGCACCGTCAAAAGCATAAGCCGAGAAACAAAACACTAGCAGGCCCCTGAATGAGTAACTGATTTATGCAGCTAAAGAAGTTCCTGGAGCCAAAGCCCTGTTCTGTCATCAAGTCCCATTTTGAGTGGAAACTATCAAACGTCATGCTGTGTGTTTTGAGGGCATTGGGGAGAAAGCCCCAGAGCGTGAGGGCTCGAGGTACACACGCTGCTACTTGGGCAGGAGGGTAAATACTTTATAAAAGGGGCCTGAGCCTGGGGCTGGAACTCTCTGGTCAGACTCAGAGCTTTTCTTAGTGGTATAGTGTGCATGCTTCTAGCCTGTGGGGAAGACAGAGGCCACAGTCTGGCTATGGAGCGTGTCTGGTACAAAGAAGACCTTGCTACCTCTTTTCCCCCAGGCCATGGCTCACTTGTTCTTGTAGTCCTCCACCAGATCCTGCATGTTCCTCAGCTCTGAGTCCAGGCGGCTCCTCTCCCCCAGGACCCCATCCAGCTGTCGGCGGAGGTTGTTAATGTACTGTTCAAACAACGGATCCAGGTTCTGCTTTATGGTCTTGGTGCCCTGCTCCTGCAGCAGGGTCCACTTGGTGTCCAGGACCTTGTTCTGCTGCTCCAGGAACCGAACCTGGGGGGTGGGGGGTGAGTGGAGGAGGGAGAAGTTTGGGTTTGAGGCTTCTGTGGTGTTTTCACTAGTGTGACACCTGTCACGTGCTGTCCCACCGAATCTGTGTTCAGTGTCTGGCCTGTGACTTGTGAGGAACAGTAGGCACTGGCGCTCCCAACATCATCCCTCTAGGAAAGATAGGGGACAGCCAGCCCAGAAGTAGGTGGATGAAGTGTGGTCTAACTAGCACTGGGGCTGAAAAGGCTCTTAGACTGTTCGATAGGCACTTAAGCCTCAGTACAATTGTCTGGTATGTGAGTCCTCAGGTCATCTCAGTCTGCTGGGATCAGACACCCTTATGGGGCAACCTCTGGAGGAGAGGAACCCTGACTCTGATTTCCAGATGCCAGTCTAACTAAAGAGAAGCACAGAACCAGGACAGAGAATTACCTGGAAACAAAGGCAATATCAGAGCCAAGTCTGAAGCCTCTTCCCTCCACCTCTCTTCAGCATTCACTGCAGACACACAGGCTGGCCTAGGAAGGCCCATGTCTCACCTTGTCGATGAAGGAGGCAAACTTGTTGTTGAGGGTCTTGATCTGCTCCCTCTCCTCAGTCCTGACCCGCTGGATGGTGGGGTCGATTTGCAGGTTCAGTGGGGTGAGGAGGTTCTGGTTAACGGTGACCTCTTGGATGCCTCCAGGTGGGCACACGGGGAAGCCAGCTCCCCCATAGCCACCACCAAAGCCAGCTCCACCACCAAAGCCAGCTCCACCACCGAAGCCAAAGCCACTACCAGCTCCACCACCAAAACCAAATCCACTGCCAGCTCCTGCTCCAAAGCCAAAGCCGCCACCGGCACCAAATTGGTTCCTGAAGCTGCCTCCGCCAGAACTGAAGGATATCCTTTTGGAGCCCCCCACATTGTACAGGCTCCGGCTGCCATAGCCCCCAGCTCCATAAGCACCCCCAAGGCTGATCCTGCCACCACCACCACCACCACTGCGGGACACCGAGCTGAAGCTGGTACGAGAGACAGATGGGGTGATGGCAGAGGCGGCGCTGAAATTGCGGCTGCCCCCGCTTCGGAAGGACACACTCGACTGGCGAGACATGATGGTTTGTTCCTGGAGGAGCACGGGGCGCTGGTGGCTGGGAGGTGCTGGAGGTCGGCGTTCAACAGGACGCTGTGGGTGGCTCTGTAACTTAGGAGATTCGAGGTCCCCTTTTATCCCCTTAGAAGTGGGTTGGGCAGAGGAGCTGTCGAGCTGTGAATGATTAGTGGGCTGGGCATGCCTGGGGGGTAGCTGTGAGCTCACCCGGCACACCTGCACGGTGGTGTGGGGTGTAAATGCTACTTCCAGCAGGCTCTGCTCAGTTAGGAATAACCTTTCCTTGCAGCGCTGGTATCCTGGCAATGTGTTGAGGGTCTCTTGTCACCTCAGACCTGGACGCTGTGTGTAGACTAGAAGGATGTCGGGATGTAAGGCTATTTGTAATGTCCTAGAGATTATTAGCGAATCAGTGACATGAACAACCTGGTTCATGCTCCTTCACCAGTCCAAGTTAGGGGATCCTGTCCGTCAGTGGCAGAGCGGGTCACCCACTTGACAATGACCTGTGCTTCCCACGCTTGGCTGTGTGGTGGGTGCTGCAGAGACCTGAGCCCCTGGCAGGGCGACCCATGGCATCACATCTTGGGTGTATTCCAGAGAGAGAAGTAAAATCGAGTCCTTTCCTGTGCCATGCTTTCTTTAAGAGCAATCCACTCACCCAAGATACCAATTGGAAGATTCTCTCACAAGATTCAGACTAAAAAGTCTCCCTCAAGCCCCAGGCTTAAAACAAACAAACAAACAAACAAACAAAAAAAAAAAAACAGAAGAGGTGGACCTTCTCACTCAGTTCACTGTTCTCTTTAAGGCCAGATTCAGCCCTCCACAGTTTCTCCTAATTCAGCTTCTTGTGTTACTTTTGATGTTCTTTGTCCTGGGGAAGCCTGTGTGGGGGTTTATTGAGCCAGGGACCCCACGTAATCCTTTACAAAAAAAAAAAAAGTCTTGACTCTCGACTGCCAGCTATGTCTTTGTGGGGAGCTGCTCTGCCAGCCTCCCCAGTACCCCACAAGCTGTGTTCCAGCAAGTTCTCAGTTATTCCAGCAGGGAAGACGTGAGTCACCGTATCTGTTGATACAGGCTGAAGGCCGCCGCAAACACATACCTGCAGGAGCTTCTAATCTCAGCAGGAACATGTTGAGAATCGGCTGGCCTGTTATAACGGGGAACCACCCTGTTCCAAGCAGCGGGAACTGCTGTGATTCCTCTATCTCTGGCCCAAAGCCTCCTTCAGAGCCAAAGGCATGGAAAATGGATTTTAAGTCTGTGAGATGACTGCCAGAGAAACTAGACAGAGCAAGTTGGGGGGACCAGGCAGTTGGCACAGTAGCCTGCCGGTTGCTCTGATGAGAGCTTCCAGAAGGCTCTTCTGCAAGGCTTCTTGGTATCACCTGTAGTGCCCTGTGAAAGAAAGGATCTTGGTTAGACTCTAACGAATGTCCATCCCAAGCTGTGCCCTGTCACTCTGGCTCAGGACTTGAGTGGGATCACCCCTCTTCCTGTCCCAGAGGAAAGCAGGGCTCTTGGACCTGATTGGCTGAATCAGGAGGATTGATGTGGGAACTGTTGAGAAGTCACACTCCCCGGGAGAACTGGAACAGGACATGGGAATCTCTGTACAGAGCCTAAGTTTGCCACGAGGAAGCCAAGGCTGTGGGGAATAATTCTTGAGCGCTAAGGGTCTGCTGAGCTGGTGATGGCTCATCAGAGGCTTGGCTGTCAAGACTGCTGATAAATAATCCAATCACTGGCCAAGCTGGCCTGGCAAGTCTTGGGCAACAGGCTTGGGTGTCTCTGTCTGGAGAGTCTCAGAGACTATAACAGTGTTAGCTTTTGTTGCCATTTAGAGACTAGGTATGAATGTCCAGAGACACACTGGAGATCCTCAGTCCTAAGAACAGCTGTAGGCTTGAGACAGGTGTCTGGGGTCTCCTAGCAGGAATACCCCTCCTTTCTGGAAAATCGCTGTCAAGGTGTGCCCCACCAAACACACGCACAGCATTGGTACTGTCCCACTGCCCTGGGGGGAGCTCCATCCCTCCAGGAGATTCTGGACACTTTCCCCACCAGTCTTTGTCTATGCTGTGAAGCTGGGCTTGACAAGACAGGAGTGCATTCTGGCTGGCCTGAGATTTGTCATAATAGCCACACTCAGATCCCAGGGCCAGTGACCAGAGGCTGGTGGGTATGTTGGGATGCCTCACAAGAGAATCAGTGCTCTGTCTGAGCTCTGTGGGAGTCTCCATGGTAGGGAGGGTGAACCTTCCTACTTCGTCCGACCAGTTGGGTATAAGTAACAGAGAAACCTGTTACTTATACCCAAACAGCCAGACACCAGGGCCTCTGCTGAGTGGGAGACCCACCCTGGTTTGGCATCCCTGTGGGCAGGAGGAACAGGATCACTCTGAATCCCTGGGCTCTCCTTCAGGGCACTCCCAGGACATGGCTGGACATGTCACCTAGCTCCTATTTCCATTAGCAAAACCCACTCGGGGCTATGGGGTCCTCAGCAGCTGGCTTCTCTGTCAGAGGGACAAGTCACAAGGCAGCAAGTTTCACCTTTGCCCCAGAGAACATAGAACCTGGGCCTGTTTTATGAATAGACTCATAAGTGAGAACAGATAAATCCACAACACCTTCCCAGAATGCTCTCCTCAGATCCCATTCTCCAACCTATGTGTCTTTGGGCAAAGATACTTAATAGAAGATAGTTAAATAAAAGAAAATAATTTTGCAAGTATCTGACAGGGCACACCGAAGGTAGAGATCCCAAAGGCTGGGACCTCTCATCAGCTTCCCTGTGAACACTGCAACCCTTCCCTGGGTTAACTTGACAGATACAGGGTTCTCTCTCAAGCCCTTCCCTAGGTCTCTGTGTGAACTCTCTCTATCTTTGTTCTGAGTCCCAAAGACTTGTCTATATAGTTCCACCTCTGGGTTCATGTCTATAGGGCAAGTCTTTTGTCCTCTTATGACAGGACACCTTCTGAGGACAGAGGATCACCTCTTCACATTAAGGACCTTCCTTTGCTCCTTGAGCTTGCATCCCAACCTAGACAATATCACGAAGCCCTTGTAACCCCCATATTCTGAGCAGCCCCCAGGGAAGAAGGAAAGCAACAGTGCCTTCATCTTTGCAGCTCTTCCATTGAGGGCTCTGCGCAAAACACGGGGAATGGCTGAAGCATGAGTCACGTATTCATTGGGCTATAGTTGGCAGTCCCATCCAGAAGCCTGGAGCCAGTTCACAAAATGGGGATGGGCAGATAGAGCAGCGAGCCCGCCCCAGACAACTTTCCACAAAGCCTAGCCTCAGGGAGGAATTGAGGAAAGAAGAATTTTCCTGCCTCTGCCCAAAGCTATGGTATCCTACCCCTACAGTTCTGGGGCCCAGTGTGGGGCTCAGTGGATTCTCAGGATTGAAGAGGCATAGAAGGTGTGCTTGCATATGTGTGCATGTGTGTGTAAGAGAGAGTGTGTGTGTATGCCTGAGTGCAAGAGAGTATGTGCACTTGAAGAGAGTGTGTGCTGTATGCATGTGTGTATGTGCTCACACGTGTGTGCGTGAGAGTGTGGTACATGCTCTAAAGACAGAATTGCATGTGTGAGCATGCACATAAGTGTGTGTACTCACATGCATGTATGTATGTGTTTGCCTGTGTGTTTGAGAGGAAGAGAGAAAGAGAGAGAAAGTGTATGCCTGAGTGCAAAAGAGTATGTGCAAGACAGTGTGTGCTTATATGTATGTGTGTGCACACGACAGAGTGTGTATGTAAGAGTATGGTGAGTGCGCTCGAGAAACAATTGTGTGTGTATCCACATGCATGTGCATATGTGTTTGCCTGTGAGCGTGTGTGTGTGTGTGTGTGTGTGTGTGTGTGTAAAACTGGTCATGCTGGGAAGCTGAAAAGTTGGACACATAACCCCCAGCAATACAGGCTGCCTGTGGAAGCTAGGAACCATACCAGCTTATTGGGAACTCTCAAACCCAAGTCTGAGACAAAACTTAGGTAGAAATGCAAACATCCAGAAATAAAGTCTTGGTTTGGATTGAGCTTGGGAGCCCAGATTTCATTACTGGAGCCTTGAGTCTCTGTGTTGAATTTTCTTCTCTAAGTACTTTACACTGATCATGGCCTCACTCTCAGCTGTATCTTGCCCCCAATATAACCCTCGAAACATCCCAGACCTCTGGGATGCTGCTCAGCCTCTTGTTCCCAGTTCCCTCCACACACTCTGGAGGAAATGAACGTGAGCTTGTCAGAATGGGCCATGTCAGCTGAGATTTTCATGCTGGGCTGGCTGGGGCAGGCAGGAAGGGTGGGGTAACACACTGGGGGGTGTGGGGAGCAGTTTTGGCCCCATCCCTCAGATTTAGCATGCGATTGGCACTTGCAATCCATAGCTGTGGAACAGAGCTCTGAGTGTCTGTCCAACAGGCCCCTGCAAGCCTCGGGATGCCCGTCCCTCACTTCAAGGGTATTTTGCCAGTGGCATGCATACCAAGTCTTTGAAAATCCCCCTTGCTTGGTTGAAACTGTGGACTGGAAACCAACAAATGCTTTAATTAGTCAGAGGGGCTAAAAAACGGATATACCTGCCCAGCGAGAACCTTTGGGCTTTGCTTTCCCATAATGGGAGGATTCTTGTTTTCAGACAAATAGAGAAGTGCCAGGGTCTGGCTCTGCCCTGCACAGATTTGTGTATCTGCAAATAAATGTGCTGGGCCACGAGATTTTTACAGTTGCTGTTGTTCTGTTTGTCACTCTCTGCACATTTTCTGTTCCTCGAATGTGGACACGAACATACCTTGCAGGATCCTGGGAGTTAACGGTCTTCCTCTACAGTGGAGAGGCAGGGCCACACTGCATGAGTGCCAGCCTGCAGCCCCATTTGTCAGAGGAATCAGGAGAAGCCCCCTCACATCCCAGACATTCCTTTTCCCTCTGGCCCTTTCTGCTTCCATAGAAGCCACACCAGAGAGTGGGGTCCAGGAGCTGCTTCTGGGGGGGCTCCCACCTGACTTGTCCCAATAGGCAAGGTGCAGAAAAGGACAACTACCTCCATCCTGTTTTCCCTTGACTTGAGACGAGTTCAGTCACAGAGACTGATTCAGCACAGGGGATATCTCCACAGTCAAGAATGGAGATATGGCCACAACCAGAAATAATCCCTTTCCCCAGCTGCCTTCAGACAGTCATCAGGGTTTACCAACAACTTGCCATCCCCAGGCCTATTCTCCACACACCCTCAGCTCCTGTGACCTTTTAATACAGTTCCTCGTGTTGTGGTGACCAACCAGCCATAAAATCATTTTTGTTACTTGGTAACTGTAATTTCGATACTGTTATCAGTCATTGTGTAAATATCTGATATGCAGATAATCCTAGGTGACCCCTGTGAAAGGGTCATTCAAACCTCCACAGGGGTCAGGTTGAAAACTACCTGGCTAAGGCAGCAGGCAGGTGGGAAGACCTGCAGCTGTCACTGAATGGTGGTTCCTTCAATGAGTGTGATTTTTAAGCCATTGTGCCAAGCAATGGATACTGCTAGACTTGGTTGTACACCTCTGATGTTTCCTGCTTCCTCCCAGATGCTGTGTAAACACAGGGCTGAGCCTCTTCCTTGGATTTTCCTTCCTGGCCTGGGCTGGTGTCCCACATCAAGTGGACAGGCTGATACTTAACTTTCACTGTCATCTTCGTTGATGAGAGTCTTCTAGAAAAATCAGTAAAGCATAACTGTTGTGTGTGGGTGTGTCTGGGAGGGAGTTTCCAGAGAAGAGCAGGTCACCCTAAGAGTGGGTGGCACTGGCGCATAGACTGGTGTCTTAAGGTTTCTGCTGCTGCAATGAGACAAACACATGACCAAAAAGCAAGTTAGGGAGAAAAGGTTTATTTGGCTTACACTTCCATATGACTGTTCATCATTAAAGGAAGTCAGGACAGGAACTCAAGCAGGGCAGGAACCTGGAAGCAGGAGCTGATGCAGAGGCCATGAAGGGGTGCTGCTAACTGGCTTACTTCCCCTGGCTTGCTCAGCCTGTTTTTTTTTTCATAGAACCCAGGACCACCACCCAGAGTATGGTACCATCCATAGTTGGCAGGAACCCCCCACCCATTGATCACTAATTGAGAAAATGCCTTATATCTGGATCTCATGGAGACATTTCCTCAACTGAGGCTCCTTCCTCTCTGATGACTCTGAAAGAAAATTTTATGGGTCTCATGAAGAACTAATAAAATAGCAGGGCCCTGTAGATTCCTTCTCCCAAACCCAAGTAGCTGAAAATGCTGCCTTCAGGGTTTGCTAGCCAGAGGCCCAGTTAATCAGTCACCAAGGAATGCAGAGTTACAGGACAAAGGAGGAGGCCTGTTAAGCCATCCCAGGAACTGGCTGGCCATAAAGATAAGAAAGGTATGGGGAGCTCTGCTAACCTAGATAAGCATCTGCAGGAACTGCACTCTGCTCCCATCGACCCGTACAGCCTGCTGATGTTCAAAAATTGTAAAGCAACCAATCATGTGTAACCGCTCGAAAGTTTCCACCTTTCCCCACCCTGTGTCTATAAAAATTTGAAACCTTGGAGCCTTGGGGTCGACCCCTCTGTCTCTTATACGAGACATGTGTTGGCCCGGAGCACTCCACCATTAAACTACCTCATGTGTTTGCAGCAAGCCAGTCTCTTGTGAGTCCTTGAGTGCACACCATTCTGAGACTCAAGTGGGGTCCCCTTCTGGGGGGTCTTTAAGCCTTTCAACTCCAGCTTGTGTCCAGTTGACACAAAACCAGCCAGTACAGCCAGGGACCAGGCAGAATGAAAAGACACATTCTATGAACTGGACCCTTGACTTCCCTCTTTGCTCTTGTTGATGCTTGTGGATGCCAGACTCCAGATTCTGTGGCCTCTGTATACAGACTTGGACCTGTGACTGTCTGGAGTGGCTTGCAAGCCTTCAGTCTGGAACTGGGGCTGCATCATTGCCTTGTCTCTTTTTTCTTTCCTGAGACTTCTAGCTTTTGACACTGAGAATCTATTTTGTGCCCTGGCTGTCCCTCTTGCTGACAGCCACTGTAGGACTGCCCAGCCATTGCTTAGGCAAGTCATTCAATTAAGACCTCTTACAGATGTATGTGTATGTATACCTGTGCATGTGTGTGCCTGTGAATGTATGTGTGTAAGCATGTGTATGCCTGTGCATGTGTGTTTGCATGTATGTGTATACCTGTGCATATGTGTGCATGTGTGTGTGTGTGTGTAGGAACATGCTATTATATGGAGGAAATTAATACAGTCAGTGGCATGGATGACCATGCAAAGGCTGGGTCAGACCATCTTGTTTGAGCTGATTTCAGGGGAGAAAATCTCCCCCAGTGCTCTATGGACTGATCTCAGCAAGGGTACACTGATCTCCCACACTGAGGCCACACTGTTTTGATTCCCCTCAGAGAATCACTTCCTGCCTGTGTGTGGGTAGAGGGGCTGTCTGGTTATGACCACAAAAATGACTTTACTGCTATCTTCCTCTCCCCTGTCTAAACTGCACAGACGTTCTGACATGAGGGAAGAGTGGCTAAATTCAGCTTCCAGGAATTGCCTGGAACACAAGACAGTGCTGGGGCAGTGTTGATCATAGAAGAGAAGATGGAGAGCCATTGTCTGCCCATCTCCTGCTCTCCTCTCACTCCATCTGATACAGAGGACCACAGCTGTCCACATTCAGAACCTACAGCTCCTCACCAGCCCTCTATCAACTCCATGAGGATGAGGTACATGGTCAAGGCACTCATGGAGGTTCCTCCACCCACAGATGCCTGGGTTCCCATGACTACAGCCTCCACTCCCCAGCCCTGAAGACCCAGACATACCCCCATCCTAGAACTACAAATCCCTCTGTATTAACCTTAGAAAAGCAATTCATACTGAGTACAGATGCTCCCCATCATCCCTGCCTTCCCTGCCTCACTGCAGCTTCCCCTTTCCAGTCCCTCCACCCCAGCTCTCCTTCCCCACCCCCACCCTCACCTCTCCTTCCCCACCCCCACCCCAGCTCTCCTTCCCCACCCCTACCTCTCCTTCCCCACCCCTACCTCTCCTTCCCCACCCCCACCTCTCCTTCCCCACTCCCACCCCACCCCACTCTATCTCTCCTTCCCCACCCCCACCCCACCTCTCCTTCCCCACTCCCACCCCACCCCCACTCTATCTCTCCTTCCCCACCCCCACCCCAGCTCTCCTTCCCCATCCCCCACCCCCACCTCTCCTTCCCCCATCCCCCACTTCCCATGATCCTCCAATAACTCAGATTACAGGAAGGTGCTGGATCCATGAATCCACTCCTCCAACCCTCTCAAGCTCAGCAGATGTACCTATTACTATCACTATTTTACAGATTGTCAGTGCTAGCAAGAGTAAGTACCTGGTAAGTGATCACCTCCCTCTGGGTTCACTCAAGAATGGTCCTGGAAGTCCTTGTCTTTACCACTGTGGAGGCTCAGGTTGTTGATAGATGACCACACATGGTTGTGAAGAGGGTGACTTAGCAGAGACCCAGTCAGCCTATGATAGCAGCACACACAGAGGGACATCTGGGCCACTAAGCAGTCAGTGTACCTCAACATCACCAGTAACCCTTGAGTGACGTAAGGGGAAAGCTTTTAGAAGACCTCTCCCCTTTTTAACTTCCAGAGATTGGGGAGGGACATCTGAGATGGCAGGTCATGTATCCAGGAGATGGACATGGTCTTCTACTTTATCCCTAAGGGTAATTCTAGGGTCAACTACTGCCTCAGATGGGCCAGACTACACAGGATCCTCTGAGAGATTGGCTAGTTCCCTGTGTGATGCTGCCTCACAGAAAAGTCGATGCCACTTCATTCAGGAATGTCCACAAGGCCTGCCTTCCTTCAGCCTCTTTGAACAGCTGTTGCATCATGACTGGGTACCTGGCACCGTGCTAAGACACACACACACCTTGCCTGTTCACTCAAACGATTGTCCAGAGCTAGCATCACCTCAACACCACCTCTTATTTATTGTCTCTTATGTCTGAGCCATGAGAAGGGTTAGACTTATGTAAGTTTATGATCCTCTGTGATTGGGACATCAATTCAGGTCTGGCTTTTAGAGTCTATGCCTTTCCCAGGCACAGTGCTGCTGCTGCTGCTGCTGCTGCTGCTGCTGCTGCTGCTGCTGCTGCTGCTGCTGCTGCTGCTGTTGCTGCAGAGGAGGAAGAGGAGGAGGAGGAAGAGGAGGAGGAGGAAGAGGAGGAGGAGGAGGAAGAGGAGGAGGAGGAGGAGAAGACTTACACCACCCACTTATCACCGACAGTAGCCTGACACCAAAGCCACCACAGACGTACATCCCACCTGAGAAAAACCAAAGTGTTCCGCTGCAAACCAGTTTAGAGGCACATCTGCCATGCCAACATCTCTTCCTGAGCAGATTGCCTCTTCTTAGCCCAATTCATATCCAGGAAGAGATTTTGGGGTGGGGGAACCCAAATGGGGTCAACATTATTGCAATGCCCCTGCAAGATAAAAGTCTCAGCTTTCTGACTATGAGACCTCATTGCTATCTGCTGACCCATCAGGATTTCCAGGTGTGTGCTAAGACATGAACAGAAGCTCCATTCACACAACCTTCCCCACCCCCATCCTGCCCTGTGTCTCTGACATTCTACCTGCCTGGGAATACCAACTGGTTTCAGATTTGCTCAGGTAAGGGCTCATCCCACCCATCAGTCACTCTCACCCTCTAGTCTGCCCCAGGAGGGATAGAACTAGAGAGACACAGCAGACACAGGTGCCTTGCAGACAGACAGTCAGACTTATCTAGTCCTCTCAGGCAGTTTCCTGCCTCCAGCTGACCTGGCCATTCCAAGGGCTGGGCCCCCTCACTTTGGCATCATAACCTCCTTGTGCATTGGCACGCTGCCTTCAGCAGAGAACAGTAACATGTTATGGTCTGCAAGGGTGCAGACATAGCATGGCTCCATTGTTCCAAAGTCTGGAAAATGAACTCACGCTGACCCTGAGAACAGAGGGTATTCTCAGTACCTGGGGGATGGGGCTCTGCTTTGCTCAGGAGCTCATAGTAGCTACTTCTTCATCTTATTTTCTGACTCCTCATTTCTCTGGGCACTCTTCCTCACTGTCTTCTCACCTCCTTTGGGTGGCAGAGCAATACCCCCATCCCCACCCCAAAGATGTCCGCATCCTACCCCTTAAGCCTGTGAATGAATACATTAGGTTCCAAGGCAGAAAGAGACAAAGGCTATGCATGGAATTAAAGCTGTTAATCCACTGGCCTTGAAGGAGAGAGACCATCCTACATTATCCAGATGGGCAATGACCACAGTGCGTGGGTACTGGATATGGAAAGGGAAAACACAAGAAGCTAGTGCAATGCCCTGTGGAAAGAGCACATGTTGTTACTGATTTTAAAGAAGACAGGAAGGAGAACAGGGTAACACTGGCCAAGGCCTTTGTACAAGCCTCCAGAAGCTGGAAGGACCAGGAAGCAGACTTCTCTGGAGGCTCCAGGAGGCCAGCCTTGTCAATTTTAGCCCAGCAACACAGATTTCAAACTCAGGCTTCCCATCTGTGATATAATAAAATTAAGAAGTTTTATCACCCAGTACTTGGTAATTTGTTACAATGGCAGCAACCCAACAAAGAACTTCTCTAAACAAAGTGTCAATACCCTGATTCAGTTCCAGCTGAGAGGCAAGTCTAAACCCTGCACACCCACCCTGAGTCTCACCCAACTTCAAGGTCTCTACCCAGCCTGTCTCTCAGCTCTACCCACTCCTCCTCTTCCTGAAGTCTGTCTCTTACTTCTCCCGTCCAGAGAGCTCCCCTCTCCAGCCAAGGACCTCTTTCTTTATCCCCAGAGCCCCAGTTTGCCCCTCTAGGACCTAAAGTAGGTTTAGTGAAGCAGTAAATAGGTAGTGCTGTCTGCTGTAACTCCTGTGCTGCCATCGGGTCTCAGTGAACTGAGACTGGCCCAGCGGTATCAGATTAAGAGCTGAGTCAACCTGTCTTCTATGGGTTTTCTGTCTGCACTCTAAGATGACAGTCAGGAGGAATGCTCATAAAAAGAAGCTGGAGTCAGATCTGCTCTTTGCTACCGTCTGATGGGAGCGAACTGGCCAGCGCAAGTCTCTCCATCCTGGATTCTTGTGTTTTGTGGAGGGTCCAACCTGTTCCTACCTTGCCTGTTTTTCTCTGATGTGTCCAGGAGATTGGCCCCTTAGCACCACAGTGGCCTTGTGCTCTGGCCAACTGAGTTTGCCCTTCGCTGTCTGCCTACTTCTATGTTTCCTCCATCATGTGTTTTACTGGTTCTCAGGCTAACATGCATCTGAAGATCACTGCCTTCCCCATGCCTACACTGGACAGTGGTATCTCGCTTACAGGGAACCCTCTCCCTGCCTGTCTAGACAACTACTGTGTGACTCACTTTGAGTGAAACCTGTCCCCCTCTAAGACCCACTGTTAACCCACCCATGGTTCTGTTTCATGGAAGCTGCAATAGGAACAGATTCATCCTTCTCCCTTTGACAAATGTTTTCATAGTAGGGGATATGTCTTAGCCATCCCCCAACTCTGAGGACATGAACTCCCTGGATAAAATAACATGGTTCTATTCTCAGTGCTTGTACCAACTCAAGTCCCCAGGTACCTTCTCATAGCTCAGTAGCTATCTGTGACTTGGTAGACAGCCACACCTGCTCTGGGTTCACTGGCCATTCTAGCCTGTGCCCCTGTGCCCCTGTGCCCCTGTGCCCCTGTTCCCTTCTCCTAAAATTTATATGGCTCTTTAAATAGTGCCCAAACTGTAATACTTTTGAGGGTCTCAGTCAAGAATTGTCCCATATCCACAAACCACCTTTACAATCACTGTCTTAACTGGTTTTTTAAAAGTGGCTTACCTGCTTATTTGGTAATTTTGTAAAGCCATTTCATAAGGAACCTTTGTTGGCTCCTAAATTACAGCCCTCCCCCACCAATGTACATGAAAATGCTGCATAGAAAGCAAGCGGCGATATAGGGTCAGAATAATCCAGTGTGCCTACAGTGATTTTTCAGCCCACACAGGAGATACTGGCCCACCTCACTGGAGCTCATGCCTCCCCTACCCCAGCTTTTATACATCTCCTTCTGAGATCCATCTTGGAGGGGAACCTGGGAGCAAGAAGACGTCTCCATCTTTCATCTGCCTCCCGTTCATGCCCCAGCCTGCCAGCTGAGCCCTTCTCATTTTTCAGGTCTCTTCTCCCACCAAACCAGGAGTCCCCTTGCTAGGGTAACCTGAAGAGCCAGGTGACCAGGCTGATTTACAGCCTCAACTGAGAAGAGCAAGTACACCTGCCTCGCAGTCAGGGAGGTGGCTGTGGCTGAGGAGCTTCTGTAATTACACAACGGAGTGCTGCAAACCACAAATGAGCACTTAGAGAGCTGAATAACAGTCCTTAGAGGTGAGAGGGTGTGAATGCAGAAACAGCTTCTGACCGGCCAAACAGCAGGCTGCAGGAGGTCGGCCAAGGTGCCAGTCAGGGGAGAAAGGAGGAGGGAACTAAAGAGCCCAGGGAACGCCCACTTAGAGACCCTCTCACTAGCTGCTGGTAGGCCTGGGAAGTCTCCAAGCATCTGCCCCTCCCAAGTCCTGGGGTTTGCTTGCCCTTGAGGATCTCCTGCAACTCTGGCTCAACCAGCAGCCCCTCCAACGGCTTTCTGGCTTCCGCCCTACCACGGGGCCACATCTAGCCTCACTCCAACCCTCCCTTTGTTGCTGGCTCTGTACAAAGTCCTCAGTTTCTCCAGTTGCCCTTAGGGCTCTCACGGCTCCAGTCTTACTGCCGTAACCTCAGGTACCAGACAAGAGACACAAGATGGAGGTGAGATGACCTCTTGCCTGTCTTCCCAGCATGCACAGCAGAGCATGGTGTGGGTGGGGCAAGGAGAGAATGGCTGCTACTCAGCACTTAGGGCTGGCCACTCTAAGCATGTCCTGGGGCCTCTGTCGACCTAAATTCCTTAATTATACAAGATGAGGTGTCAATAAGGTTGTGAAGCAGGCTAAAACAGGGAATGGAACCTAGCTCACCATCAGACAAGAGAAATCCCTCATAAGCAACAGCTGCTGGCACTATTCTGCCACACCTCCTGCTCCCCCTCCCTGTGCATCTTCCCCTTCCTCTCCCTGAGCAACCCTGTTAATGCCCAGCACTTGGCCCAGGTATTTGGGAATCCAGAGTCTGATCTGAGGCAGGAGAATCTCACTCTGTTACAGATGTTTGCTCCCTACCGAGGAGGAGTCTACGAGGCCACAAAGATAAATAGCTCACTTAAAGCTATTTTCCCCTCTTCTAGAGAAGGTCAGTTAACTACCCCATCTCCCCTCATTAGAAGTCTCCCCAGCCTGTGCCCGGGTCTAGGAGGGGCTCTTGCCTTGACCTGTGGGAAACGTAGGTCCTTACTGTGAACTCTGTGCTGTGTGTAGGTGGAGGTTAGAGCTATGTGGATATATTAAGGACAACGCCAGGGGACAGAAGAGAAGAAGGCAGAGCAGGCTCTAGGGCTCCCTCTGTGCTGCTGCATTCAGATCTGGAACTCTAAGAAATCAAAGAATTAACAGACCACCAGATCCTGAACATAGAGGACTCAGAACCTGGGCCCCTCCTCCACCACTGACCCGGAAACCTTTAAAAAAGAGAAACTTTGTCTCAATGTCAAGAGGAGCCCAGGGCAGCAGGTGTGGCTAAGTGCTCCCAGGGACTCTGGGAAACCCACTGGCTGTGTTCTGCCTGATGCTCCAGCCGCTTCACGGAGTCTTTTGACGCATTTTCTCACCATTCACCTCCCATTTCGTGTTCTCTTAGTTAAATCCCAGTATCAAAACAAACCCCCCTTCCTATCACATTCTACTTACACTTTATCATTCTTCAAGTTTCTGGAACTATTTCCAGGCACCGAACCTGTGCAGTAGAATGCTACAGAGCTACGTGCTGGTGTGCATCGCTTCAGGCTCTGTGATTGGCGACACCGTGCTGGTGTTTAACGCACTTCCAGCTCCTGTGCTGGTGTGCACCTCTTCCGGCTCTGTGATTGGCGACACCGTGCTGGTGTGCACCGCTTCCGGCTCTGCGATTGGTGACACCGTGCTGGATGTCTCCGTTGTGAAAGTATTTGCACCAAGAGAACCGGAAGTATTTCAAACCAGAGCTTGGTTTCCCCCTTTGTTGCCTGCCTAGAGCTTTGCCATCGAACATACACGCCACTATTCCCATCTAGCCGGCGGAGCACTTGCCGTGCAACTGGCCCAGATTTGTACAGGCATCAAAACCGAAAATATGTGCTTTATTTTAAAGATTTGGTGTGCTGGTTAGGTGTTTTACCATTTGACATAAGCTAGAGTTATCTAGGAAGAGGGAATCTTAACTGAGAAAATAGATCCATCAGCCTGGCCTGTAGATGAGACTGCAGGACATTTGGATTAGTGTTGATATGGATGAGTCTAGCACACTGTGGATCGAGCACTCCTGGGCAGGCAGTCTTTAGCAAGCTATGAGGAGTAAGCTAGTAAGAAGTGTTGCTCTACATCTCTGCTTCAGTTCCTGCCTCTAGGTTCCTGCCTTGAATTCCAATTCTGACTTCTCTTCACGATGGAGAGGAAACTGTAAGACCTTCCTCTTCTAGCTGCTTTTGATCATGTTGTTAATCATAGCACTAGGAATGAAACTAAGACATTTGGCATGGGGGGGGGGGAAGAATATAAACCATATCACCAATTGTTTGTGTTTATCATATATTAAAGTGGTTGTATAACTACATTTACCTTGTGACGTGCAATATGCTTGAAGTAATTTCATCTTTTTTGTGTGTGACGATTAGAAGATTTGAAATATATATAGTTTATGTCACATTTCTATTGGACATCTCTCTCCAGGTTAAGTGATAGAGAAAAAATGTCAGTCATGAAGATTAAATTCAATTGTAGCTAGTATATTGTAAATACTGGTAAGATCTGCAAAGTAAGCTTCACTACTCAAAAGCTTTATCCAGTCCAGCAGAGAAGTCGTTAATGTTGCTGAGAAACTCCTGAGTTCCAGCTTTCTTCTTTCCCAACAGAGTCATCTCCTTAGCACCAGACCTGCTTTTAATACACGCCCCACCATTCACAGACATCCGGGCAGTGCCACACACTGGAGATGCCACTTCTTCACGTCTAGCCACGTCACTTCGTGCCACGTCACTTCGTGCCACATCACTTTGTGCCACGTCACATCTAGCCACGTCACTTCGTGTCACGTCACTTCGTGCCACACAGCTAGGCACTGCAGCTCTCTGCCACCTCCCAGCATCACCAAAGAGTATTCGTGCTTGCTACATTTCTATTACTATACAACAAAGTATCAGAGAAAACCAACTTTTGAAGAAGAAAGGTTTATTTGTGTTTATGGTTTTGGGGGTTCAGCCTGTGGTTTGGGGACCACAAGGCAGTTAAGCATGATGCAAACACATGATGAACAAGGAATTTCACATCGACAGCAGAGGACAGAGGGAAAGGAGCTAGGTCCCCAAACCCTTTCAACACACACCTCAGACCTCAAACCTTCCCACTTGGCACTACCTCCTAATGGCTCCTCCACCTCCCAGTAGCTCAGATTAAAGATGATGGCCACATCTTTAATCCATGGGTCTTTGAGAGACATTGAGATCTAAACTCTTAACAACAGCATGTGGTATATTGCTAGGACATGAAATGATCAAAAATTAAAATAGGAAGTAGAGTTTCTACAGAATGTCCATGCCTTTCACTGTAGGGTCAAGCCACCATGCGTTAGGGCTCTCAGCATGTATCATGGGTCATGGTCAGCAGGTTGCTAAGCTCACCAATGTCCTTTACTAACCAGCACACCCATCTCCAGCCTCCTGATCCCTCCTCATCCTCTCCTTTCCAGTTCTGGGAAGCCTCAGAAGAGTGGCCTGGAAGGCACTTCCCATCCCTCCTAACTCTGTTCTACCCAGAACAGGACATGTGCAACTCACCTGCCTTGGCTCCAATCCCAGTTTCTAGATGCCTGTCCCCCATAGTCAATCACGGTGGGTATTTTGTTCAACAGGCTTGATGTGTTGCCCAAGCTCTGCTTGCCTGCTTTTGACATTTGCTGGTAACTGCTAGCATACCAGTTCCTGGGAATGTCAGGCAGTCACTAGGTTTCCAGCTTGCCTGCCTGCCATTCCTGGGAGCATCAAAGATAGACAAAATCAGGTCATAGGGGAACTAAGCCACAGAGGATTCTGTGTCTGTGAGATGGGTTCAGAGAACTGAGGACACAATTATGTAGGTTTCTTGAACCCAGCATTCATCTAATAACAGTTCTGTTCTAGATACATTGTATAAGAAAATGTCAAACCACCAGGCTGTATCCTCCCAAAGATCCTCTGGACAAATGGGCCACATTGACCAAAATACAGCTAGCATTTCTGTAAAGCACGCATTAGGCACAAGCTGGTTTAGGTGATGATTCTACTGAGAGAGAAGTCAGGGAGAGGGCTGTTCCGCTGCGGTGGCTGAAGGGAGACGGAGAAGGAAGCAATGGGCTCTGAGCTCTGAATCGGCTGCTGGAGTCAAATATACAAGTCTGGAGTACAAGATGAAGAAAAGAGGAAACAAGTCCCCTCCAATTAGTTTTCTTAGATAGCCATTATTGTATCTAATGGTGATGATGAAGACAATGATGATGATGAGAGTGACAATAATGATGATGATGACAATGATGATGATGATAAGTAATGTTTACCGTGATCTTCCTGTGGGCCTGGCTTTTTGTGTCTCCATCACAGCAATGCTAAGCAGCAGCAATAACTGTTATTACCCTTGCTGCGGTTGTCATCCTCACTATGGCAGAGGCAGAGACTGACACAGTGAAGCCAATGGCCTTGGTGAGAGTGGATGCCCCACTGCAGCCAGGGTCCTGAGCCCCAGCCCTCCCACACATAGCCTTTGTCCTCATGAGTGAGGTCCGTCCTAGCATTCACCAGCTCTTGTTTTTCTTCTGCATGCTTCCCTTACCCTACCCTAACCTCTTTACAGCTTCTCTGCCATTGTACAGTTAGCAAAGCAGCCATGTCCCCAGTGTGTAGAGGACACTGAGGTACCAGGGGAGATACAGCACATGCTAAGGCAGCACACACACTTGGTATGGAACACTTGAGGAAACAAGTCCGATGCGGTGGCACGCAGATGACATTACTGCTTTTGCAAACCTATGAGAAAGTGAAGCAGCTTTCTTCCTGGGGTATCCCCCACTTGTCCCTTCTAAGAAATGATTACACATTGAGTCCCACTGTAGCAGTAAAAGAGTCCTGCTGCCTCGGCACTGCATTTGAACCCCTGGTCTGTGATGTGCTCAGCATTGGTCTACATTGTCCCGGAGCCACTGCGACTGGCTTCCATTGCTCCCTGCACGCATGATCAGATACTGGGGAAAGTACTCCGGTGAGTCTGTGCTACCCAGGAGCAGTGAAGGATGTTCAAGGGTGTTGGCCTAGCTGCCTTCCAGTCAAGTGGAAGAGTCCCTTGGTTACCCTTGATCAGAGATTAAGGAGCTCTTAGGGCTGGGTTTGACTTGTCTGGGTGTGCAAAGGGGACAGTTTGGTCTTTGTGGCTTCAGAGGGTGTGGTGCACCAACTATTCCTTTCATAAGCCTGCCTTAGCCAGTGTGGTCCCCTCTTCCTAACACTCCCCTGTGTACTTAGGTAGGGGATGAAGTAGGAACCTTCCTAGCACCTCCTCCCTGCCCCATCCAGCATCAGGGAAATCCCACACATGATTCATCCACCTTTTAATTGTTTGGGGATTTTCCATGACAACTCAGAGGCCCTCTCCATGGAATTGGCTGGCTCCCAAGGCCTTCAAAGTCTTCAAGGAAAAAAGCCATGGCCCAGTAAGGATGGCACTTGCTCCCATCCAGGGATGAGAGCACACCTAGATCATTGTTCTCACGGTGTCTGTTTCATGTTCCATGCTTCAGTGGGTCTGTGACAGCCTCTCCCACTGTCCACTGGTCCAGCCATGGGCTGTGATTGTACTCTATACAAGAGTGGAGAGACAGAAACAGCTCAGGCAGGAATCCAGCTTTGAAGAAGTCATCTCCCCTTGAGCTTGTTTGGGTTGGAAGAAGGTGATGCTGAATGGCTGAATGACGGATCCAAGGGGACTGGTTCCCTGTGCTCAGGTCACAGGACCTGAGATGCTTGACCTGAAGACAGCCTAGAGCTGAAAGCTCTTGAGGAGAGCCAGGCTTCAGTGAATATGGCAAATAAGCATAGATACTCTTTTAGTCCTGAATAGCCAAAGAATGGAAGTCAGACACAAGGCAGAAGAACAAAAGCAAGCATCTGAGACATAAAAATTCTGGACCTCAAAGGGATAGGACCTGTCCTTCTTGAAGGGATAGTCACAGAGATGGTAGCTGGACACTGGTGGGAAGAACTGGCCTCTGCACTGGAGTCTCAAGGAGCCATTCACATGAGGCAAACTCCTGCTTCCTGGATCTTTCTTGGTTTCCATCTTACCACTGTGGCAGGGGTAGGGGAGGGTGACCTGGAGTGGCAATGTGTCCAGCCTATGGTAGACTTCAATAGGAAAACCCAGGGAGAGGGGGACCCAGCTCCATGACTGGTACCCAGAGCCATTAGGATTCCACTGATGGAAAACACCAGAGGTTCCTATACAGGATGCACAGGAAAGTCTATGGGGCACTGCGAAGGTCTGGGAGGGTGCAGCAGCTCGGTGGGCAGAGCACTGGCTCCCATCCTTGGAGGCAGGGTGGTGTCTGGAAAGAGTGTGGGCTGTGAAGAGACAGAGCTCTTGTGTCTTCACTGTCTTCCTAGCCTTTGGACATTATGTCTCAGGGCAAAGAACACCCACCTGGAAGGTGACACAGGTGCTGTTCAGCCTATGGAGAGTGGCCAAAGGGAGTTATAAGCATTAGCTTCTATCCCAGGCTGGCACTCTGGCCTGGCCCACAGGGAAGGGCTGTGGAAAAGAAGCTTCACAAATGGAAGAAGATGACAGTGCCCAAGGCAGGCATGTAGTATGGGGACCTGTCTCTTTCTCTTTCCCCTTCAGAGATGGCTTGTATAGGTCCCAGCCATTGTGATCCAGAGCAACTCTTGGTAGCCTGAACTGGGCTTCTGTGCCTGGCTTGGCCAACCCTGGGGTGCCCTCCAGTTTGGTACCTCCAGGATGGCTTCTGTCAGGACTCACAGTGACAGCTTGGAGTCAGAGTCCTATGGGCAGGGAAGTCAGCCCACAGCTGTGATGAGTGTACAGGGTATGCCATGTACGTGCACTGAACACAAAAGAGAAGACAATGGAGTCTCTGTGGCTGGAAGGGAGGATGGAGAGAACCAACAAGGTGGGATGAAGAGAAGATTAGTGTCTCTGAAGCAAGAGACACGAACCAAGCATCATGGGCGGTCACTGTTGGCCTTGAGAATATGACTTTGTAGTAAACTGCACTACAGTGCCTACAGCTAGTAACCCACAGCCAGTCAGGCAGGCTCCATAGACATCTGTTCAGAAAGTCAAGGGTGACCCCCATTCCCTGCCCAATTTTCTTTTTCTTTTGTTTTCCCCTCTCTTTTTTTCTTCCTCCTTTCTTTCTTTTTTCTTTTCTTTTTTCATACTGTGTAGCTCAAGCTGACCTTAAATTCCTGATCCTCCTGGTCCAGCCTCCCCAGTCCTTTGATTATCTATCTGTTCCTGGTGTGTGTGTGTGTGTGTGTGTGTGTGTGTGTGTGTGTGTGTGTGGTATATGTGGTATGTATGGTGTCTGTGTATGTGTAATATGTGTGGTGTGTGTATGTATGTATGTGCATGTAGTATCTGTGTGTGTGGTATGTGTGGTGGGTTTGTGTGTGTGTAGTATGTGTGGTGTATGTGTGTATGTGTGTGCATACATGAGGTATGGTGTGTGTGTGTGTGTGTGTGTGTGTGGCATATGTGTGTGTAGTATGTGGTAATATGTGTGGCATGAGTATGTGTGTATGTAGTATGTGTGGTATATGTGTGTATGTGTCTGTGTAGTATGTGTGGT
>JANHMN010000012.1:1814411-1882496 GCA_030674055.1 Rhabdomys pumilio | reverse complement strand
ACACACACACACACACACACACACACACACACACACACACACACACACACACACACAAACCAATCGCCTTGCCAGCCAATGAAAGTGGCTTGAAGGCTGCCTCCTATATGGCAGCCTGGCTACATAGCTCAGCAACCTTGCCCTGAGCCATAGTCACTGCTCTGAACGTTGCACCAGCTGCCCGACCCATTCAGCCCTTTCTCTGAGCCCTCCCCTCCCACCTGCCACCCCCTTCTCCATCCCAGCCTCACATCCTTAACCTTCTGTATAACCAACCCCCTGGTCTCAGACAGCACCATTAGTATGGTTATCTTGCAAACAACTGTTACTCACTGACTTCTTGGGTCTCTGGCCCACAAACACCTGGCTCGTCCTCTGCCTCTGTCCCTCCTCTAGGCCGACAGTTGGCCTGGGGAATCTGTCTCCTTCATGCTTTTCTTCTCTACACAAAGAAGGAATGACCGTCATGACGTTAGACCCTTCAGCCAACAAGAGCGAATCCTAGTAGGTGCCGACCACCCAGCTTCACTGCCATGACTCCACTCTTCCACTCTACTCCAGCCTCGGCTTCCAGAAACTGCTCTATTGGCCACAGTGGTGACCCAGGATGTGGGAGTCTCACCAGCTCCACTCTCCCAGGAAGCTTAGTACAGTGAAGAGCAGGGCAGCTGCAGATACCAGCCTGCCTACCAGGAAAGACCTCAGAAAGGGGTCAGAGTTCCTACCAAGACACAGTTCAGAGACCTGTTGACACCCTTTCTGTCTCTGCCACCAACTCCTCTGTCCAGCCTGTTCTCTGCATTTCCCACCTACAGCCCCAGTGAGGCCCCTCCTTCTGCCAAGTATGCTGATACTTTGTTCATTTGGGCTCTACATTGTTACTCACTCTACCCACAGTGGTAGTACACAGTGGGGGGGGGGCTTGCCCACAGTGGCAGCACACAGTGGGGGGAGGGGCTTGCACTTCACTGTATTTGTGCTGTACATATGCATATTCACATGAGCATCTGACAAAAGACTCAGAGACTAAGCCATCAGATTATGCTGTTTATTGAGAATGCAACAGGGAGGGTTAAAGAATACAAGAGTAGCCAAGGCTGTCTCCTTTTCTCTGGTTCTGGGTACAAGAAAGTGAAGACAGAGTTCCTTTACTCTGAGTGGCCCCCACTCAAAATGAGACTGTGCTGGGGTGGGGGAGGCTGGCCACTCTGAGTTGGTTTTCTGTCAGTCTTCTTCTTGGGTACAGCTAGCTCCCGTCTAGGAGCTGAGACAAAAACTCAGCAGATAAGGAAGCCCAGGTGGAGACCCAAGAAGCCTGGTAGTATGGCGAGGACAGAGGCAAAGGCTGGTGGAAGGGACAGGCTGGACCTGAGCTGAAGCTGAGAAACCCCTGGTGTCTATCAGAAGCACACCACATGGTAGCCCAGAGCTATCTAGGCTCAGAACTCTTAGAGGGAGAAGGAAGTTGACTGAGGACACATCCAGGGGCCCAGGAGTGCTACAAGGGAGTAGAAAGGGGGACAACAGGCTAGGGCACAGAGGGTGCTGAGGGATCGAGGACACAGGAAGCCCTCTCACCGGCCACCTTTCTTGGAGGGGGTGCTCAGACTGGAGCCCTTTGTTAGGGTATCCTTGTAGTCGCTGGCACTTCCTCTGCTCCTGCTCTCCCCACCACGGACACTGCACACTCCAGAGATGCAGCTAGTGCTATTGGCCACGTAGCCACCGCTGACTGTGCTGGGCCGGAAACCATAGCCTCCACTTCCACTGGTGCTGCTGATAATGGCTGCAGAGAGATAGAGGGGGGAGGGCTGGGCTCAGACCCACTCAGGCAGAGCTAGAGAAGGGGGTCTTCTATCCCCAAAATAGGCAGGGCTCCATGAAAACCTGATCATAGTCATTTCTTCATCCTGAAGAGAAGACCCCAGACACCTTCTCCATGCCCTTGGCTTACTCAGTTTATGCCCACTGTGACTGTCTTGCCCCGTTGATACTCACGCACTGACCACTGCCCCTCCTGTTAGTGGCTCTGCTAAATCTCTTGCCTCTAACCTCTTTCTCCTGCTGGCTCCCCACAGATGGCAATCCAAGAGAACAGAATGAATCCTGCCAGCTTGAAACACCCCTTCTGGAGTTCCTTCATCCCTGCCTAAATCCCCACTCCAGATCTGACTGTAGCTTGCAAACTCAGCCTCGAAAGCCTGACACAGACCCCCAACCATTTTATTAGGATTCCCCCTTCATTTTCCCCTCTCCTGTGGCAGAGGCTATCTCTTACTACCATCCCCTGGGAGGCAGAATGATAAAGATAAAGGGCCTTGGGGTAACGGGAAGTTGGGAGACCTGCTCTGTCCCTGCCCTCTGGCTTTATGACCTCATACTTTTCCTTTCTACTTCTTAGACCCCTCATCTACACCCACAGGGTGTGACTAAGGCCGTTTCCAGTATCCAGTGCTGATGACTCAGGTCCAGGCCCATGGGTACTTACAGATGCTGACAGGGGAAGAGTATTCTCCGGACATCCTGTTTAGGGAGAAAAGTAAAATCAGAAAGAGCTTCCTATAGTATCTTCTAAGCCACTTTCCCCTTCAGACTGAGATGTGCCTTCTGGACCCAATGGGTGCCTGTAGACACTCCAGGACTGCTTTAGCTCAGGCACAGCATGAAGAGCTATGGAGGCCACGCCTCCACACTGGGGAGTAAGCAGGCAACACACTGGACCGAATTATAGTTTTTAAGAGGTGCATACATGAGGACTGTACTGTCCACTCCCACCATGGTGAGCCTTCTCGTACCTAGTACACTGGGAAGCTGGAGTGGCTGGCTAGCCTAGCACACCTACAGTGTTCCTGTGCTGGTAAGAAAGGGGACATGAAAGCCTAATGGAGTTCAGACGACAAGAGAAACAGGAGGCTCCCAGACACTCTGGCAGGTTGTAATGGCTAAATGTGCTGATACAGCTATAGTATAGCTCACTGCAGCACAGCACCCAGGATGAGGTGAGCATTCAGCATTTGTGAATATGCCTGCTAATTTTTTGAGATGGTTTTATGTAACCTCAAACTCACTATGTAGTCAGGGGTGACCCCAAACCTCTCATCCCCCCATGACCACCTCACAAAAGCTGAGACATAGGGAAAACACTACCATGTCCAGTTGTACACGGTTCTGATGGTTAAACCCAGGGCTTCACACATGCTTGGCAGGCGCTCTACTGACTGAGCTGCATCTCCAGCCCTGCTGATATTCCTAATTGCCCAAACACACTGTGCACACCTGCATTCCTCGCTCTCCAGCAGTTTGCGGTAGGTGGCGATCTCCATGTCCAGGGCCAACTTTAGGCTCATGAGCTCCTGGTATTCACGCAGCATCCTGGCCAGCTCCTCCTTGGCCTGGTGCAGGGCACCTTCCAGCTCATCCAGCTTGGCCCGGGCATCCTTGAGAGCACTGTCTCCTCGCTGTTCAGCATCAGCGATGGCTGTCTCCAGGTTAGAAGCCTACAAGCAAAGAAGTTAGAAAACAGAAGCACAGGCATGGGCATTATCTTCTGCCAAACTCCTCACATTCAGTAAAATACAGTAGCAAACGCCAACTTCACTGGATGCACGCCTGGCTTCTGTCCTGACTGGAAGGGGCTGGCAAGCCCTGCTGGATCTCAGCTATGCACCTATTCCAAGACGTCTGTGGTGAAGAGAAAGCATGCTCCCTGCCTTCTAGAGACCACAACCACCTCAGTGCCAGACACCGATCACCAAGCAATCACTCACAGTGAATAAGTGGCTATCTGAGTTGCTCAAGGCCCCAGAGGAGCGATATTGCAAGACAATGTGCTAGAATATAACAATTAGATGCAACCAGCCTACAGGTGAGGGTCAGCAGAAGGAGAGTCTCCAGAATAACAATTATTTGCCAGGTGCTCAGTGTGCATCCTGCACTTTGCTCGCTTGGCGCATGCATCCCACACCTCACCTCATTTGCTCCTTATGACCTCCCATGAAGTAAGGAGGGGTGACTTGCACACATGGTCCCAGCGCTGCTGTGCTAAAGCCCATAGGAAGAATGTGGGATAGGGATCTAGAAGCTACAGATCTCACACCCTCACCATGCCTCCCCTCATCTGGTACAGAGAGAAGGTTGCTCCTAGGGGTCTTTGTTGGACTTAGATATGGTAGGATGGTGGGCACAGCTGTCCTCTCATTCTATCTGCATTTTCTGTCTCCACTGCTAACATGGGGCTTACTGCTGCATCTGTACATCACTGGGGACTCCCCAAGTCCACTTCCCTTTTCAGCCTCATCAATGATATTTTTTTATTAAGCTAGTGCTATGTGTAGGCAAAGCACAGGAAGCTGAGGGGGGGGAGAGAATGAAGCAGTCAGTGCCCTGACTCCTTTCAGTCCAAAGAGTGTGGGGGACAGGCAGCTGTCGGGAGGAACTGTCGAAAGCTGTGAATAGATCAGGGAGCACAGCCTGGGGAAGCACAGCTGGGGGAGCACAGCTGGGGGAGGAGGTCCAGCCCAGCCCGTAAGCCAGGGAAGACTTCCTGAGAGAGAAGAGAACATTCAAGGAGAGGTGCTTAGAGTGAGAAGAGAAGAAGGAAGTGGCACAGAGACGTCCAAATGCTGAGGCAGTGACCTCACTGGTATCTTCTCTCGTTGCTGGAGACCTCTGGGAAGCTAAGGCCCTCAAGGAACTCACATGCACTCCGCCAGACTCACTGCCCCTGGCCACGGGCCAGAGCCCCTCACCTGCTTCTTTGCATTCTCAATCTCTGAGCGGAGTCTCTGGATGAACCGGGTCAGCTCGGTGATTTCATTTTTGGTGTTTTTGAGGTCATCTCCGTGGCGGCCGGCTGCCAGCTGCAGCTCCTGGAACTGGAAAGCCCAAAGCACAGAGATGGGTAAGTGTGATAGCGTGGCTTCTGTGAGGTCTCTCCATCCCTGAAGGGTCATGGCAGCAGGGCACAGGGGACTCTGACTTTAGCACTGACTCTTATCTGACGTATCAGGTTTAGCCCTCACATAATAGAGTCACCCCACCTGACATCTCCCACCTGATGCCCGCCTCCTGACACCTCCAGCCCAGTCTCAGCTTCTCACCTTGGTCTGGTACAGGGCCTCAGCTTCAGCCTTGCTCTTCAGGGCAATCTCCTCATACTGGGCGCGAACCTCATCGATGATGCTGTCCAGGTCCAGGTTCCTATTGTTGTCCATGGACAGGATGACAGACATGTCGCTGATGTGGGACTGGATCTGAGCCATCTCCTACAGGGACCATGAGCAGAGGAGTATATTAGCTTGACCACTGTCAAATTCCAGTGATATCACATAGAGCCTGAAACACGGGACTGTGAGCTTTGTGTGCAAAGAACATACCTTGCTGAGCCCTAGGCAGATTCTGCTGCCTTGGAATGAAGCCTCAGGATAGAGGGGGGCTCTCAGCAATAACACGCAAAGGTGCTTGGCCAACTGAGAGGCCTCCTTGATAGTTGGAACCTCTGTGACTCTCACAGGCCCTAAACTAGAGTTTTAGCCACTGGCTACTCTGAAGAATAGGGTGCAAACACCATGAGAATGGGGTGCCAAGAGACTTACGGCTTCAAACAGACACTTGAAGAATTTGATGTCCTGGTCCATGGTGTCCACCTTGGCCTGCAGTTCCACCTTGTTGGCATAAGCTGCATCCACATCCTGAAAGAAAGCCCAGCAATCCACAGTCACCTCAGTTACCATCCAGTCGGTGACACCCAGATCAGCCCAGCTGCCCGGCTGGAGACATTATCTTCTCCTAGGTGGCTCTTGAGGAAGGCAGTGGGGACAGCTGAAGGCACAGCCCCAACTTCCCATCATGAGAACCTCTTCCATGATTAGGAATATGGTTGTCCCTCAGAAAGGGTATTTCAGTGAAAGAACATCTGAGCCAAGTCCCATGGGTGCAGGGAGCCCCTTATGCTGGTTTTTCCCTGTCAACCTGCCCTTCATTCTTTCTCCTGGACACTGGTTCCCTTGTTATTTCTGCACCATCTCATTTAGGAACTCATGGTAAAGCTATGGTTGCCTCTCTGGCCAGATACCTTCCACTCACCTTCTTCAGCAGCACAAACTCATTCTCTGCAGCTGTCCGCCGGTTGATCTCCTCCTCGTACCTGTGGGAAGGGCAGGGATCATAGCTTACATTCTTTACCCAGGGGACACCTTGAATACATAGAAAATGCCAGGCTGCGGGGCCTAGAGAATTGAAGGGATAGCCAAGCAAAGAAGGCTTCCTGGAGGAGAGGATGATGGCAAAGTTTGGAAGAAGATCCATCTTGGAAAATGAGGAAGCACGTGGAGCAAATGGCCTTTGGGAAACCTCGGAGGATGCAGGAAGCAAGCTGCCCCACAGCAGATGCAAGCAATGCTCCAGGTTATCAAGGATTCTCGTGCCACTTCTCAACATAGAAGCTCTGAGAATGTGAAAAGTTTGCTCATGGTTGACCTCAAACCAGAGCTCTGACACTGCCCAGCTACCTGGAAGTTTGTCCCTGGTGTCAGTCTAGAGGCTATGGATCAGGAAGCTCATGTCTACTGGTTGGTTGACACAAGCTAGAGTCATCAGAGACGAAGGGCCCTCAGTTGAGGAAATGCCTCCATGAGATCCAGTTGTAAGGCATTTTCTTAATTATTGATCAATGGTGGAGGGCCCAGCCGTGATGGGTGGTGCCCTCCCTGGTCTGGTGGTCCTCAGCTCTATAAGAATTAGGCTGAGCAAGCCAAGAGAAGCAAGCCAGTAAGCAGCACCCCTCTCTGGCCTCTGCATCAGCTCCTGCCTCCAGGTTCCAGCCCTGCTTGAGTTCCTGTCCTGACTTCCTTCAGAGAATGAACAGGGCCGTGAAAGTTTAAGTCGAATACACCCTTTTCTCCCCAACTTGCTTTTTGGTCATGGCGTTTCACCACAAGAATAGAAACCCTGACTAAGACAACATCCTGGGTTTCTGATGTGGTGACTCTACTTGGTATGACCTAGAACATCTAAACTCCGAAACTTTGAAACCAAATGTTTAAGCCCTTCAGAGGGACAGGGCATGCTGTCCTGCGTCAGGTTCCCTCCTCACTCACTTCTTCTTGTAGTCCTCCACCACGTCACGCACATTCCTCAGCTCAGAGTCCAGCCTCACTCTGTCCCCAGACAGTGTCTCCAGCTGTTTCCGCATGTTGCTGATGTAGCCCTCGAGGATGGGCTCCAGGTTGTTCTTGCAGTTGTTCAGGTCCAGCTGCTGCAGCAGCTCCCACTTGGTCTCCAGCACCTGGTTCTGCTGCTCCAGGAAGCGCACCTGGAACCCAAACCCAGCAGACATTGAGCCCCACAGAATTCATCATACTTGACATGCAAAGCCATTATGCTCAGTGCTCTGGATGCGTCTTTTCCTTTACCCCTCTACAGCTGTAAGAGGTGGGCACATCGTTAGACGTCATCAGTGGAGAAGAAACTGAGGTATGAGAATGTTTGCTTCTTTCCAGGGTCTAGAAATTTCTTCAAGGGTGGAGCTCAGAACTAAGCCTAGACAGGCATCCCCTCACTGAGAACATCCAACCAACCAGAGCCCACTGTGGCCAAGCCAGACTGAGGTAGGAACATGCCAGAAACAGCAGCATAGGGCCAGGCTGGATATATCTGTCTAGAAAGGCCACCCACTCTGAAGATGGGGTTCAGCCCCTGTCTATGACATGTCAGAGCACAGTGAGGTTAGGGCCAAGAGCTTCTGGGAATTACAGAATCCCACACCAGGTCTCTGCCCACTGATGCTGTCTCCTGAGCAGCTCTCAGAACCACTCTCTGGGGCAAGTACAACACATGGAACCAGATGGACAGACAGAACCTGATCCTCACCAGACTATGGAACTTAGCACATACTTCTTCTATCTGGTTACAAGTTTTTAAATTTGACTTCTTTCCTTATCATCCGTGAGTACAGGCACATTTATGGAAGGCTGTGTTCACAGAACGTGGGAATACTGCCTGGAATTCTATGCTGAGAGGAGACTGCACTGAACTGCTGGTCTCTAGCATCCAGTACTTGGCTTAGTTTCACCAGTCTGCACTTCTTCCTGAGCTGAGCCTCACCCAGGACAACACAGTACCCAGAATGCCACTAGACACGAATAGTTCACCAATAGGAGTGGACATCTCTTCTCTGTCTGAGGCTACGAGGTCACAGTGTTTCTAGGACCAAAGCTCCTCCAGAGCTGACCAGGCTCTGGATCCCCCTCCTCCTCCCCAAAGGGCAGGAACCTCCCACCCAAATCCTCAGGTGACTTTGATTGTCTAGATGTGACAAGAAGCTCCAGCTCCAGCCTTGACACCTCTGAGACTGAGCTGAGGGTGGGGCCTCCACATAGAAGGACTAGCGCTGGGGCAGGGTCTGCTCTCATGGCCCCAAGGTCCAAGACTATGAGGCTTGACTGTCATAGAGCCACCACGTCCCTCTCATCTCTGCCCCTAGACCTGGAGGTAAGAGTCTGAGGGTGAACTCTCTCTGTGCCTCTCCTGCAAGTGGCTGTAGGTGTGCAGTTGGCCTCTACTGTGGTTTCACTGACCCAGAAGCTGAGGGAAGCTGTCTTTCAGATGCCACAGTAAACATCTTGACTGAGAGAGGATCCCTTGAGGTCTTGTACAGATCTGAGGTCCTTTTTCTTCCCAGAACCCTTTCCCAAAAACAACAGCCCCAGTTTGAGGAGGACTTGGTCTGAGCCACCGTTTGAGGAGGACTTAGCCTGAGCCAGGCATTGTGCCAAGATCTTCGAATGAGATTTGTTTTCTAAACTGACAGAAGCCCCAGAGGAGGGTCATGATTCCCACACTAGAGGGAAGGACATAGAACCCAGATGAAACAAGTAATTTTCCCCCAAAGCCTGCCAAGCCTGACTCTGGAATATCTCTACTCCTATCTTGCAAGAGAGCCCTTGATCACTAGACAAACACCCCCAGTGGAGACATCCTTTAGCCTAAAGGACACGGGTGACCACACACCTGTTCATGATCCATCAGTCAGGTGACTAGGGAACAAGATCAGCCTGAGAGGAAGACAGGCTCTTTGAACCCTGAGGCTGATTCTTTCCCTGGTCTTTACTGTATACAGCCAGTGTAACCACAAGGCTTAACAATGGTACCTATCTGGGTCTCCACAGCAAGGCCCATATCTCTTTCCCAGGGTTCCCCCATGAGTATCCCTGAAAGCCTCTGCCAGCAGAAACTACCCCTGGACAGCAGAGAATCTTTTACAAGATGTTAAGGTTACAGAATGTACCAGCCTCGTGTACAGTAAATGTACCAACTTCAATGCCTCTTGAGGGATTAAAGACAGCCCACTCCAAGCAGATGAGAGAAGAGCTGTTCCCAGGTCCCTTTGTCCCAGCAGACTCACCTTGTCGATGAAGGAGGCAAACTTGTTGTTCAGTGCCTTGATCTGCTCCCGCTCCTGGGCTCGCACCTTCTGGATCTCAGGGTCCAGCTCCACATTGAGTGGGGCTAGAAGGCTCTCATTGACTGTGACCTGGTGGATACCGCCGGGCGGGCACACAGTGGGGCACACGGGTCCCAGGGCCACACTGCCAAAGATACTTCCAGCAAAACCACTGGCCCGGTTCCTGCCAAATCCAAAAGCTCCATTCTTTCCGCTGCCACTAGCCATGTTGAAAGTGATGCTCCTGGCGCCTCCCAGGCTGTAGAGACTCCGACTGCCAAAGCCCCCGCTGAGCCCTTTGCCTCCTGCCCGGTAAGAGGATGAGCTTCCCCCGGACAGCACTGCAGAGCAACCGCTGAAGCCCCTGTTGCCAGCTCCAGACTTGCAGCTGTATTGGCGACTCATGTTGCTGGTAGAGATGGAGTAGAGATGCAGGAGGAAGCAGATCCCACGAAGGTTGTGTTGGCTGTAGTGAGGACCAACAGGTGCCTTTATATACGATTGCCATTGGTCTAGCAGATGGGCAGTGGAGAGCTTAATTCGTGGGTTTGGCTTGCCTGGGAGCAAGAAGTCATTTTCTCTGTGCTGAGCCAGAGATCGGCCCTCCCCACCTCTGAAACAACATGAAACTGTTAAATTGCTGGGCTTGCAAACTTCGCTCTGGTAATTTGGGTCTTATCTAATTAACCCGCTGTTATAAGGTAATTTGCCCCAGGCCACAGCCTCCCCAGGGGAATGTCACCACCACTCCACCATCTCCCAGATTCATCTCTCTGTGGCTGGCTTTCTTACAGGGGGGTTCAGAAGGCAGAGATGGTGTAGACATTTTGGACAGAGCAGGCCACTAAGTACAATGCCCAAGGACTCTACCATAACTGTATCCTCTGGCCTAGAAAGAGGAAGCCCAGTTGGGCAGACTTTCTCTCCAGGCCTCCTGTAGATATAAACCATGGAGAGAAGCTGGTCTCTCTATTGGAGTAGCAGGGTGACAGGACCCTATCTTTAGCATGGGACCCGAGCAGCCCAGGCCACGACAGTTGTGAGTTCATGGCAACCATGTGTTTATCACACTTTCCGCAGAGCTAGATGTACCCAGTGCACCTTTCAAGTCCTGTAGTAAATTTGGTAAGGGGCTGAAGAAAGAGACAAGCCTCTGGTCGTTGGGGAAAATCAAAGGGCAAGAGAGTGGAGTTTGGTGGAGACTCCATAGGCAGACAGCACAGTGGACCACCACAGTCTGAAGAGTTCAAAGGGCACAGGAGTTCCAGTTCATTATGCCTCTCTGCTGCCAAGCTTTTTTGCATGTTCACAGTAAGGGCAGGAATCAGCTGTCATCGATGGACCCTAGCTCCAGCTACTACTGCCCAGGTCTGGGAATTGAGGAGTCCAGCCTGGCTCGGGCCATTCCTAGGCATCCAAACTTCACACAGCTAAGGTCAGAAAGCCATCAATGGGAATACAAGCGTACACCACAACAATTTTGTTGTTGTTGTTGTTGTTGTTGTTTTCTGTTGCTGTTGTTTGTTTGGTGTGTGCTCCCTGTCTGCAGTCCCCTCTAGCCCGGGTCAATGGCTTTCATGATGGGCCCCAGTTCCTCCATTGATCCTCGGTTGATGATTCTGTGCAGTCCATGGCTGCCTCGGTCCTGGAGAATGGCCTCCCTCAACATTCCCTGATAAGGCCCCACAGTCAGGTGGAGCTCTCAGGGGAGTAAGACTCTAAAGGGAGAAAAATCTGGACACGGTCTGGGCTAGGGCTCTATCTGGATTCAGTGGGCATGGAGTCCACTCTCTTCTCCCCTGTGTTCCTTTCCATTCCCTCCTGCCATCTTATCTTTATGGCTGAAATCAAAACATCATAGCTCACCCCTCTAGCCTCTTTTCTCTCCTCCCAAGGACAGCTGGGTCTGAGCTCTGCTCTCCTCTCTCTGTCCTAGGCCTGCTCTTGGATACATAGTAACAACTTCCTCACCGCTCCTCAGGTGTCCACACCACGCACCATGTTAGCTTCCTTTGTGAGGATAGAGTTTTTCCAGATCAGACACCCAGCATGGCCCTCTCCTCCCCCAGCCCCTGCTTCCCCCGTTAGCCTCCTACGGAATGTCTGTGTAATACTGATGGGCTTGTCCGTGCTCTCAGAGCACAGCCCTGGTGCAGAATCCCTGTCAACGGCTTTGCCAGCTACACAATCCTCTGATATACATGGCAGCATCCCTGCCCAGCCAGCCGTGTCCTGCATTCTCTGCTCCTACCCATGCACTGTTGCTTACTGCTTCCTGTCCATCCATGGACACCTCATCCTCTGGCCTCATCTTTAGTGCTGCCAGTGTTTACCCAAGCTATCCCTGACCACTTCTTTCCCCACCTCTAGCCCACATCCCTCATCCTCTGAAATTCTGCTTAAAACCCAGGCTTCTGGCCTTGCCTGTCTGTTCTACACTCTTGTCTTCTGTCCATGACATCTACATGAGAGAAATGGTATTTTCTGAGCATGATGCAGGTCCAGGAGCCAGTGATGCCTCCCTCTGTAGGATCCTTGACCCCTGGACCAGCCCCCTCCTATTAGGCAGGCACTTGCTGGAGACACAGTAAAGAGCAGAGACGGATGTTAGACTTCTGGAGTGGCACCAGATGGTAGCCTGGACCCAGAGAATCAACTTCCTGTCCACCACCCAGTTTGGCTTTTCTGGTCTCAGCTTCTCCCGTGGAGAATGAAAGAATAGACATTAACACAGGAGTGGCAAGGAAGCAGCCCCTGAGGCCTGACACATTCTTAATGTCCAATAACCGGTGTCAGTGACTAAAGAGCCAGAGGCTGGCCTGCCTTCCCTCCTTCCTCTCCAGCGTGGCATCTTCATCAGCACATTCCCACACAGTGGCATGAGGTGTTGAGGACAGGGAAGGGGCGGTGACCCTACAAGCCCCAGGCTCTCCCAGACTGCTGTCGATCCCAGAGAATTGACCATTATGAATAATAATAATAGTAATAGCCACAGTCAACCAAGTGGCTGCCAGGTATGAACCTCAGTAGGAAGCTCTTTATGGACATTATGTCACATCTATTGATGTTGGCCCATTTATCAAATATTTGTTGGACACCTAACCAACTTCTGATGGAAACAGTCCAAGGCATCCTGCCTCCAAAGTGCTTGTTCTCAGTGTCCCTGAGAGAAACAGCTCACTAGGTTATTACCGAGTCGTTTACACAGTGGCATAAACTAATCAGATCTTGGCCATTAGGAACACAACGCCCAGTGTTGTTGATGAAGATGATAATTGAGGAGGAAGCAACAGAGTTCTGGACCACCCACAGGAAGGGTGGACCCAGATTGGGTGCCTGGGATGCTTACATTTTGCTAGAGGGTAAAGGGAGGGAGTAAAAAAGACCAAAATGAAGCCTCAGTTCACAAAGGGCTCTGCCCTTACCCCTTACCTGTGCCTTAGTTGGAGAGAATTGTGGGCAGAAGGCAGACTGACCCCATGCTTTGGGAATCCCATAGCCTGATGGTGGAGACCTTACCCACCTGTCCCCACGCAGGTGGCTCTCTGTGAGAGAACTGACTTCTAGTGATGTTTACCTATCCATGCATGTCTTAGGGACACAGTGTTGCTCACCTGTGAAATGGGGAGATGATGAGGATATAGAAATAAAACCCTGAAGATACAGGGAAGATCTGGCTTAGACATTCAAGGGAAAGGCCAGTGGTTTATCCAATCAACTTGGCACGCATCCCTCTTCTCTGAAATACTGCTGAAACTCTGGCTTCTGGCCTGGCCTGTCTCCTCTGCGCTCTGGTCTTCTGTCCGTGATGTCTACATGAGAGAAATGGTGTCTCCTGGATGTGATGAGGGTCCCAAGGACCCTCTTTGTGGCTCTTGGCTGAATACTCAGTTCTTTTATTTTGTTTATATGAGTAAATTGTAGTTTTCTCTGCATCTGTGCTTCCGTGTGTGGCGACAATCGGTTGACACATTGTTTGTGTCCTGTGGCTTTGTTTTGTGTGTCTGCTGTTCCTTTCCAGAGGTCTTGGGCCAGTAAGCCTCTTGAGAGAAAAATCTCTGAGAAACTTGAGCCCATGAGGCTTCAGCTTCAGGGTTGAAGAAGGAATGAGCAAAGAGGCAACCCTTAGGAAACTACCATCACATGGGCCGCCTGCAGGAGAGGCTTTGATTCCAGTCTTCTAAGGAAAGAAGCATTGAATTGATTGTTCTAAGAAGTCAGGAAAGCAGCCCAGGATGGTGGGACACAGGCCATTTGTGAGGAAAAGAAACTCCTGAGTAGGCTAAAGTAATGGTGAGTAAAGGGTGACCTTGGGTAGAGAAATTCCAGATCCCAAGCTGTGTGTGAGACAGGGAGCCACTGAAGGCTGTTGAGTCTGAAAGAGCCTAAACTGCACATCTGAGGCAGAATCTATTCCTGTGTGGGTAAAACTGGGAATGGGAGAGGCTAGAGGCACCAGAAGAGGGCTGGGTAGTTTTCTAAGCGAAGTAATTATCTCCAAAATTAGAGAAAATGAGCAGCATTATTTGATGACATCAGCTCGGGTCCTTGCAGGCATCCCCAGCTGATGGAATAGGTTGTGAGTGTGCTGACTGTGAATCCCCAAAAGGGGTCTCCTTGCATGCTTGCATGGCCTCAGGTAGGCAGTACCCTTAGCCTGAGTCAGCTGGACTGACTGCAGTTCCTAGGGGACTTGGCCACAATCAGACCACTTGAGGGCAGGACAGGTGCTCAGCAGATTTGGTCCTTAAAAGGCCAAAGGTGATCTCACCCCAGGAGCAGGCTATAAAGGACAGGGGCATGCCCTGATTGCAGCTCTGCTCCCACCCAGCCACAGTGCATTCTTGTATTGTAAGAGATCATTTGGGCTAGCCCTGTCCCCTGTCACCTCCATTAACTCTCTGGCTAAGACACTTCCTTTGAGCATGGTTGAGTATTTCCTTCTTTACCTGCTGACTCCATACCTCTGACATAGTGTGTGGACTCGGGACTCTGAGGACCCTTATTATAGTCTCTCTTGGGCCACTCATGACCTGTGTAACAGTGAGTAGGGCTTCTACCTTCTCTACATCCTTAATGAGGGAACACCAACATCTGTCCCACCTACTCCCCAAGGTGGATGGAAGGTATCTTGTAAATAATAATAATGATGATGACCATGACTGTGCTGGTTAACACTTAGTCAGTGTTCATTGGGCCAGCAATGGTTCTAAGCACCTCACATATATTAATTCACCTAATCCTCACAACAGCCCTGAAGGCTGCCACTATTATTATCCCTGATTCTTAAATGAGACATCAATGGTGAAGGAAGTTTGGCAATTTCCTCAAGGTAGCACAGCAGGTGAGAAGAAGCTGCACCATAGCTTGGTTACTGGTAGAGCGGCCATAGTCTGTGACCTGGGCCTCTTATAGCCTGGCTTTCTGTCACACAGATACCTGGAGCTGGTGCTTGCCCTCCAGGTGCACATACCCAGCTATCATCCCCCAGAGCCTCTGGTTTCTGCCTCTTCTTGTCTAACTCTAGACCCATGGTGGTAAATACCATGCTGTTTGGATCCTGTCCCTCTGTCCCAGAGTGCTCATGTCTCTAACTCCAATGGTCTCATTTCATGTATTTTCAAAGTATTCTTGCTCAATAAAAGCCTACAAAATGAGGCAATGACTCCAGTTGCTGACAGGGTGAGGTAATCATTCATCCTTCCATCCACCCTGAGACCACGAAAGCAGGAGACGGTTGAGAGGATGTCCCTTCCCAAATGACTCACTCAGCAGTTATCAAACTGCCTCTCCATGCCAGGCATCTGCCATACAGGGATGAAGGAGAACAGCCTGCCTTAGAAGACGTCTCAGCCCACTAAAGCTTGACCTCTTCTACTGATTCCTCAATGGAGAGAAGGTTCTAGCAGTGGTTGGATTCTGTGCTTACATTAGCTGGTTGCTGTGGGGTTGAGAATTTCAGCAAGGTTATATGGTAAATACCTGCTCTAAAAGGCTAGGAAGGTAGCTCAACGGACAAAGTGCTTGCCACAAAAATGTGAACAACTGAGTTCAGATGCTGAGCACCTGCATAGAAACCAGGCCTGGTGGGATATGCCTACAATCCAAGCACTGGGAGGCAGAGATAGGAGGATCCCAAGGGCTTGCTGGCCAATCAGAGTGGCTAAATCCAACTGATGAACGCCAAGTTCAAGGAGAGATCCTATAGATAGATAGATAGATAGATAGATAGATAGATAGATAGATAGATAGCAGATAGATAGACAGACAGACACATAGATGATAGACAGATAGATAGATAGATAGATAGATAGATAGATAGATAGATAGAACAGACAGGTAGACAGAGTGGAGAGCAATAAACAAAGATAACTGAAGTTGAATTATAGCCCAGCTAAATACACAGACACACATATGAACATGTACACAGGTACACAGATGCATGCACACACACACACACACACACCCTGGTCCAAGCTCCAGGGCAGGGACCACAGTTCTGTCTGAGAAAGAAATGTTGTGGTTTGTCAGCTCCCATTGCTTCAGCTCACTGTTCAGCAAGGCGAACACTGGCACTGGGCTACCAGCTGTCCTCCATGCCAAGCTGGAGACATAGATAGCCTGTTGAGTAATCAGGTGACTAGGTACGAGAACCTACAGCTGCCTCATCTGGCGGAAGCCAGTGTCCTGGTTATTTATTTCTCAGCCAGCAAAGATGAGCTTGCCCTGCTCAAGGCCAGTTGAATAGAGGGTATGTTGTCCCTGTGCCCTGTGTTAGCCCCGGACAGTTTCCCGAGGCATGCCATTTGATGAATCATGGAAGGACTGGGAACTTAAGTCTAGGGGCACAGTTTCTCAAGCCTCTTTAGTCTAACACTCTCACATTCAATTTTAGTTTTATTGAAATGAAATTTATAGACCATTAAACTAACCATCTTGGTGAACAGTTAAGTGGCATTTCTATGTTCCCAGTGGTATAGACACTCAGCTCTGCCTAATTTCAAAACATTTCATCACCCCAAAGAAAGCTCTGGGTCCATTGCCACCAATCTGCTATTCTACCTGTTTCTGAATATTTGGATTTCCTAATCTGGACACTTCCTATGAGTGGATCATGCAATGGGGAAAACCACTTCTCTCTTCCTCCCCCTCTCCCTCTCCCTCTCCCTCTCCCTCTCCCTCTCCCTCTCCCCCCCCTCTCATGTGTATGTGTCCCAGTTTCTCTGTCTCTGTCCCTCTCCCTGTCTGTCTGTCTCTCTGCTTCTGCCTCTCTGTCTCTCTCTGTCTCTCTCTGTCTCTGTATCTCTCTCTGCCTCTCTGCCTCTCTGCCTCTCTGTCTCTGTCTCTCTCTGTATCACTCTCTGTCTCTCTGTCTTTCTCTGTCTCTCTCTCTGTGTCTCTGTCTCTCTCTCTGTCTCTCTCTCTCTCTCTCTCTCTCTCTCTCTCTCTCTCTCTTTCTCTCTCTCTTCCTTCTTTTATTTAGCATGATTTTCCCCAAGACTCACACTGTAACAGATAGTGCCACGGCATTTCTTCTCATGGATAAAAAAATTAGTCATTGTAGGTATATACTGTACCTCAGCTTTCTATTCACTCGCTGACAGATGTTTGGGTTGTTTTGTATAGTACAGCTCTGTGCTTCCATGTTACATGTACTGTTGAAATATCTGATTTCAGTTCCTTTGCCTGTATCTCTAGGAGTGGACTTACTGGCACGTGACAATCCTTATATCTATTGTATTACTTTATATATATGAGTATTTGTGTGCATGTATGTGTACCACATGCATGCCTGGTGCCTACTGAGGTCAGAGGAGGGCACTGGATCCCCTAGAATGGGAGATGATTGTGAACCACCATGTAGGGATTGGCAACCAAACCTGGGTCTTCTGCAAGAGTCCCAAGTGCTCTTAACCACTGAGCCAGCTCTCCATTCCCACCAAGACCAAAGACTCTAACCTCTGCACCAGGCTTAGTGGCACATACCCTTAAGCCCAGTGCTTGGGAGGCAGAAGCAGGTGAATGTCTAAGATCTTGAGGTCAGCCTGGTCTACAGAGTGAGTTCCAGGCCAGACAGGGCTGCACAGTGAGACTCTGTCTCAAAACAGAACCAAAAGCACAAAAAGTTTCAGCTTCTCTTCATCCTCACCAGTATCTGTTATTTCTTTATTGTTAATATTTTTAATATTAAATTTGTCTTAGAAGATGCAAATTCATAAAGTCCAATTATGTTGAGCCTATTTTCATGTGTTCATTGGTCATATTTATACTTTCTTTAGGGGGAAATTCACTAAAGTCCTTTGCACACTTCTTTTTAAAAAACAATATTGCTTTTAATTGTGCGAAGGGTTATGCACGTGAATGCAGACGCACGAAGAAGCCGGGATGTTTGGTTCCCTCTGGAGCTGGAATTACAGGTGGTTGTGAGCCTGACGTGCATGCTCTGTATCCCAAAGACACGGCTTGTGTGTTCCCTGCATGATTAGGTGAGAATTTGAGGCAACACATTCAGGTTCCTGACAACCTGCCTCGTAATAGGTGCTTGGCAGGTGGAAGTAGCTATTATCACTAATAAAGGAGATGGTACAGGCGGTAAGGAGCCCTGTTCTCTTCCACATAGCTCTGTGAATAGGAGCTCATCAGGAGACCTGCAAACATGTATGCTCTCTCCCCAACAGTCAACAATGGTCTCAACTAATAGGACAGAGAAAGGCTGCCGAAAATTCCACCCCTTCTAAGAAGGTCAGAAAATCTATACAATTGAAAACACGTCCTCAATGTCCCTCTTTTCTCTCCACCACCTCCCTCTTCCCTCTCTGGAAGAGGCTCCTTATCATAGCCTCCTCAGCTCAAGAAGTCAATGGTGGCTTGAGTTTCTAAAGTCTCTTGCCGACTGAAGGTATGAAAAGTCAGAAGCCTGCATGGGGCCCACCAACATGTGAAGATTGACCATGTCGATCAAAACTTAAGTAGAGAGTGGGTAGTCAAGTGTACTAGAAACAGTCCTAAAACTCAGGGATGGCAGTTTCAAGTGTCACAGGCATCTCTGGACAGTAGCAAAGGCATTCCTTCTCCAGACACTGAGGTGGGTGGAGTTATCAAGTGGTATTCCTGGCCAGGGTATCACCAGCCACAGTTCTCTTGTCCTGGGTGTCCCTGAAGTCTACTCTTGATCCTCTGGTCTTGGCCTGACTGTTTTCAGGGGTGCTGGGGCTGCCAACTGCATTGCCAGCCTCAGAGTCAGAGATCATGGAGCTTGGATGATAACCGTCGGAGCCATAACTGCTGCTGATGACAGCTGCAGACGAAGAGACAAAAGCAGGTGTTTCTCAGCAAGTGACAACCATGGCAACTGCCATCTCTGAGGAGGATCTGCCTAATCCTGTGATCATCCTCAGAAGTCAATCTGCATAGCCAGTGCAGTGAATGAGACCTTGTTCTGTGCTGAACTGTATGGGGACCACACAGAATAGACATGCTGCCTGCCGTCTGGGGTATTCTTGGAAATCAACCGTTCCCAGCTGTTCTCTAGACAGGAGTACCCCAGGCTAAGACAACAAAAGAGATGGGTGTGAATTTTAATCACTTTTTCCTGGAGACAAATGTGGAAAATATTGCTCTGTGCAGAGAACCTTCTCAGGCCAGCAGAAACTTTTAGGTGAAGTAAGATTATGGTTGGCAGTGCATCTCTGTATCCCAGGGACCCTGGCCTCAAGCATCTCTGTATCCCAGGGCCTCTGGCCTCAAGCATCTCTGTATCCCAGGGCCCCTAGCCTTAAGCACCACTGTATCCCAGGGCCCCTGGCTTCCTCGGCCCAACCCATCTCTAGGATACTCACAGACACTCACAGAGGACGGGTTCTCACCAGACATCCTGCAATACAGAAAGTTAAAGGATAAGACCACTCAGGAGGCTGAGATTGGAGGAGTTTGAGGCCAGCCTGGACTATAGAGAGAGATCCTGTTTCTTTCTTTGACCAACATGTGAAGATTCAAATCTCCCATCCTATAGATGGCATGATCTACTGGGACCATACTGCTAGGATGCATCAATCTGTCCTCACAGCTCCATTTGTATCACCGCAGTCACCTGTGCATATGGCTGACCTCTGTCGTCACCTGGCAGGGAAACCACAGCCACCCTCTCTCACAATGTTGCCAGCACTATCTGCTCAGCTTCCTGCTCCCGAATGTTCCTTCAGCCTGAGAAGCCATAGATGTTTCTCCCTTGGCACTGTGGTGTTGCCCTCCAGGTCCCACCTGCACTCCTCATACTCCAGCAGCTTGCGGTAGGTGGCGATCTCCATGTCCAGTGACAGCTTCAGGCCTGTGAGCTCCTGGTATTCGCGCATCATCCGAGCCAGCTCCCCCTTGGCCTGGTGCAGGGCTCCCTCCAGCTCATCTAGCTTGGCCTGGGCATCCTTGAGGGCACAGTCCCCTCTCTGCTCAGCATCAGTGATGGCCTTCTCCAGATTGGAACACTGGGGAAGAAAAAAAAAAAGACTGTCAAGACATTAAATACAATCTAGATCATACCAGTCGTCCAGTCGTGATTGTTAATACTATTAACTTGATAGACTTGTGTAGGAGGCAAGGCTCTGGTTGTGCCTATGAGGAATTATCTTGATTAGGTTGGTTCAAGTGGGAAGACCCATCCTAAACATAGGCAGTACCCTAGACTTAGGTCCTGGACCACCTCTGGAAGAAGGAAGCTAACTGAGCTCAAAATTTGTCATCCTCTGTTTCCTAACTATAGATGCAACTAGGCAGTCTGCCATGATGGACTCTCATGGCCAAAGTAAGTCCTTTTTCCCTTGAGTTACTTCTGTCAGGCATTTGATTAAGACAGTGGTAGACTAACACAGCAGCCTTGTTATACAGATGGGACCCAAGGATTCCACTATAATGCCCTGTTTTCCTTACTTTTGAAAAATGTGTGTGTGTGTGTGTGTGTGTGTGTTGTATATGTGGTATATGTACACACATGTACAGATGTCCTTCCCCGTATGTATACAGAGGCCAGAGGAGGACACTGCGAGCCTGATCTGTCAGCCTCTGTATTATCTCACTGAACTTGTAGCTAAGTTGGCTGCCAGCAGGCCCCATTTCCCCACCACAGTGCTAGGGCTGCATGTGGGTATGTGGCCAAACTGGTTTTTTATGTGTATTCCAGGGACATGGATGCAGGTTCTCAAGCTGTGTAGCTTTTACCTTCTCAGACATCACCCAGGCCACAACCATAAACATTCATCTGTGATGAATGCAGACCCAGGTTCTGGCCCTGGCTCGGTAGCTCCTTCCTGCACCTTGCAGGTTTCTGCTGCTGGTAACCTTTGTGTCTGTTGGTTGAAGCCAACCTGCTCTCTGCAGGGAGCTTTATCTCGACTCCCTGCTTGTTCCCATGCATGACCTCAATAGGCAAGGCAACCTTCCCTTAAAATAGCCTAACTTACAGCCCTAGATGATGGACTCTGAGGAAGCCCCAAAGCTGCTATAATTTCAAGGGCTAAACAGGAGGGTGGTTCTGATGGAGTCTGTAAACCAGCCAACCATAGAGTCTATCAGGTGTACCTGTGCCCCTCTCCTCCATGTCACATGAGGTCCTGGGGATGCAGGGAGAAGTGTCTATAACAACCCATTGTTAACTGTGTTGATGTGGTTCCTCAGAGGGTCCCTGAGAGGAATACACACACACATGCGCACATACACACACACACACACACACATACACGCACACGCACGCACACACACACGCTGACACAACTTTTAAGAATTACTGTCTCCAAGTGAGACTCATACAAATAAGAGTCGGATGGCATAGATGGAAGAATCCAGAAACTTCATCTGCTGCTGCACTCTTCCACCAGGGCCCTGCCCCTGCAAGGTGGCCATAGAGGGCCCTGTCCTGTTCCATGCATCTGGACACCTGGGAGAAGGCCTGGTCTCAGAGGGGCACACACAAAAGGCACAGGACAAGTGTGTTGGACATAGAAATAACTGAGCACAAGAGTACCTGGAACACCACTGCTCTAATCTGAAGAGCTGGGGGATGGGGGAAGGGCAATTCTCTGCCTCTTTCCTGCCCGACTACCTAAAGGGCACCATGGGTAAGCCAGAGATAGATGGTGCTTCTCCATTCTCATACAGGGTGAGAAAGAGGCCTGTGGTTGTTCCTGGGACTCCCCTGCCCCTGAGGGAGACCTGCTTCTCCCTCCATGGCAGCCCTGAGTTTCCACCACACACGTGGAACTTTGCTGTTTGTTCTCTGGTTTGGTGTTCACCTGCTTCTTCATGTTGGCGATATCACAGTGGATCCTCTGGATAAGCCAGTTCAGCTCCAACATCTCATTCCTGGTATGATTTAGGCTGTCCCCATGGCAGCCAGCCACCAGCCACAGCTCCTGAATCTGGTGTTCCAGAGGCAGGAAGATAGTGATGAGACAAGGCACAAAGTGACTCAGGGGGAGCACACCTATCCCGGGGACCTTGAGGTGAGCCTCAAGTGGAGGTGGTGAAGCCAGAACCCAGGTGCCCTTCCAGCTCTGACCAAGAAAACCCCCTGACTCCATTATAGGCAGAGCCTGTGTGTGGCCCTCCCTCCTGGCTTGCTTTCTGTCCTGAGACTTTCCCAGTGTAGACAGGATGTAGTTCTCACTCATAAGTTCTTTCCAATGTGAGAATTTGACCCCTCTTTGTTCATCATCCAGTATTCAGAAGTGTCTTCTAGAGGCCCCACTTGGCTCTAGCACTGGCATCAGATACAGTGGTGAGTGGGGCAGCCCAGCTCTTCTGAGGCTCACACTCTCCCTCAACACTTTTCCAGCACAGGTCAGAGAAGAAGGAAGTCTGGGACCAGGTGTGTCTTTAGTTATAGGTAGGACTTGGGTGAGGTACTGTGTCCGTCACTTCAGGATGGAGAAAGTGTCATGCTCATGGACGTGGAACAAGGGACAGGAGGGGATATGACTTTGAACTACACCCACCATCCTTTCTTGGTGATACTATAGCTTAAATTTGGACTGTCCCCCCAAAGGCTCATGTGTTACTAGCTTGGGTTACAGCTTGCCACTCTTAGATGGTAAGTCCTAGTAAAAAGTTTAGGTCACTGGGGACAAACCCTCAAAGGAGATCTTGGGACCTGAGGCAAGATCTTTCTTCTCTGCTCCCTGGATGCTGGGAAGTGAGCTGCCCCCTCTGACAGGAGCTCTTACCACAGTGTACTGCTCTTCCTCAAGATCAAGAATCTGCAAATGGAAACCTCTGCAACCAAGGACCAAACAAACCACCCTGCTCACCAGATGATTTAAACCTCCTCTGCTCGTCAGCTGGTTCTCCTCACTATTTTGTTTCAGAAATAGAAAGTTGACACATCTGGGCTCTTCCATGACTGAAGATAGGGTTTAGAGGAGGAGTGAATGGAGTGCCTTACCTCACCACCTAACCTATCACTTGGAATGCTTTTAGAATTCCAACGTGCTGCTGGAGGGTTCCCAACATCCCCTTGCATAGCAGAAGGGAGCTCAGGGCTTTCCTTTCTCTCCCCACCTGGCTCCAGCTTGTGTCCTCCATCCCTGTGTCATGCACCCCCATCCCTGTAAACACATCTGCATTAGAAAGGAAGCACTTCAGTCTATGTCTCCTGAAGGACTTGCTGTCCCTCTCCATTGGACTTACCCATCCAAACTCATTTGATGGCACTGCTGAGAACACTTTATGGATAGGTTGCCACTGGTCCTCGGCTGTAACCAGCTCTCACTCAGTATTTCTACTACCTTTCCCAAGAAGGAAAGAAGTTTCCCCCTCCCCTACCAGCTTCACCTTGGTCTGGTACAACGCCTCAGCTTCGGCCTTGCTCTTTAGGGCAATGTCCTCGTAGTGAGCACGGACTTCAGCAATGATTCCATCAAGGTCCAGATCTCGATTGTTGTCCATGGACAGGATGACAGAGGTCTCACTGGCACGAGTCTGGAGCTGGGCAATCTCCTAGATTGTGGATGGAAACAGGATCAGTACCCTCAGATCCTCTCCTCTATCAGGCTTCTGTGGTCTCTGACAGAGTTGGTCACACTTATTTGTGCAAGCACCTTTATCTAATGTGGTCTTAAGTCCCACCCACTGATGTATCTTTGGGAAGGTATCAGCTGGATTGAGGCAGAACAGTGGGGGAGAGGTGTGTCCTCACCACATCATACAGATACTTGAGAAATTTGATGTCTTTTTCCAGAGAGTCCACTTTGGCTTGAAGTTCCACCTTGACCATGTAGGCTGCATCTGCCTCCTGCCACGAGGCCCCATGACATCATTAATACATCCATCCTCCATCCCACCAATCACCCTGCCTCTGCTGCTACTCTGTCCTGCAGGCATCTGACTTGCAGCTGTCCAGTCACTTGACATCAGTTTTTCATTGACTGAACTTTTGGGAACAGAAGAAGGGAACACGGAACCAATCTTCCTTTGTTTCTCCTACAGAGGTGCTTGCCTTTCCTCAAGCCACACAGAAAGACTGAGCTGAGCCATATTCTCCCAATGTCCCCACTAGGATTCTCTCCTGTTTCTTCCTATTCAGTTTCTGGCTGTATGCCCTTCCTCTCTAACTTGCTGGAAGCCATAACTCTGGTCCCAACCAAATTCAGCCCCTAGACCCTCTCCAGATGTCCTAGATGGAGTCATGAATGGAGTTGCTTAGATACAGGCACATGAGGGATCAGAGCCCATGGGTGCTTCTGGTCTCACCTTCTTAAGCAGCACAAACTCGTTCTCCGCTGCTGCACTTCGGGTAATTTCAACCTCATATCTGTGGGAGAAGAAAGAGATGGCAGAGGTTCTGTCTGTCAGATAACTTTTCTACTAATGGGGCAAGCCCTGTGGCTGCTGGGATCTCTGACTATCATGATTTAAGTGTTACATGTAGCCCCACAGACTCACATGTTTGGGAACTTGGTCCCCAGCATGTGGTACTGTTTTGAAGGTTGTGGAAGCTTCTAATCACGGCTGATATATGACTGCCAGCCATATAGCTGGAGAGGTAGGGCTGTGGAGTTAAAGCTTGACCCTATTTCTAGCCTCAGCTCTCTGCCCTTTGCTTGGCAGCATGAAACAAGCCACCCACAAGGTTGCCATCACCATGGAGCTATCAGCTGCTGTGCCTTCCCTGCTAAGAAGGACTGTATCTCTTCAAACCACAAACCAAAGTAAACTCCTTCCTTACATTGTTTCCTGTCAGGCATTGGTAACAGTAACCAGAAAAGTAACTGATATGCCAGGTGTAAGTAAGAAGTCTGTGGATTCCCTCATTATATCCCAGGAAAATACCCAAATGCCTACATAGAATCCCTAACCAGCAACTAAGTATCCAGAGGGCCATAGCCAGAGACCACATGACCTGACCTCTTGACCCTGGAGCTTTGCTCTATGACCCCAGGAATCTTTGGTGGCCTGCTCACCTTTTCTTGTTGTCCTCCGCCACATCTCTCATGTTCCTCAGGTCTGAGTCCAGCCGTACCCTTTTGCCAGCCAGTGTCTCCAGCTGTTTGCGAAGGCTGCTGATGTGAGCCTCATAAACAGGCTCCAGGCTCCTCCTGCAGTTGTTCAGGTCCAGCTGCTGCAGAAGCTCCCACTTGGTCTGCAGCACCTGGTTCTGCTGCTCCAGGAAGCGCACCTGGAACCCAAACCCACAGCCACCTGGAACCACACAGATATCGTGCCCTGCAGACATATGCCATTGACTTCCCAAGAGAAGGGGGGTTTTGTAAAATCCTATGGGTTGAGCTCTGACTGTCCACCCACAGATATCATTATCAAGTTCTCTTTCCCCAGGGATCAGTAACAAGTTCTCTTCCTGGTCTTGTGAATTTCCAGTCACTGTGCACTTACCCGGGAGGCAGCATCCTAATTTCTTCTGTGGCCTGTCTCTGGACCCAGGAGACATTCGCCCTCACATCTAACTGTGCCTTCTGTACTGTGAACTCTGCCCTCTGGATTGTGCTCAATTCTATCAGTTGTTCATGTTCTTTTTTTTTAAAAAAAAAAAAAAAACCTGAAGACACTCTCCACTATTGGACCTTCAGGAACTCAACATCCCCCCGCCCCCCAAAAAAGCTACCTCTATCCAGTTTCCCTGCTTTCTCTCTAAGATTCCCCAAGAAGACAACCTTCATTTGCCCTCCCTGCTTTCTGGGCAGCTTGTAAATCTATTCTCTTCTCCTTGGGAAGAGGGACTCCACCCAAGCCCTGTCCCATCAATCCATCCGTGCATCTGTCATTCATCCATCTATCCATCCATCATCCACTTATCCATCCATCTATCCATCCATCATCCATCCATCCTTCTACCATCCATCCTTCTATCCATCCATCCTTCCATCCATCATCCATCCATCCATCATCCATCCATCCTTCCATTCATCCTTCCATCCATCCATCCATCCATCCATCCATCCATCCATCCATCCATCCATATTGCACAGGAAACAGGAGAACTGCTCCTGATATGACATCATATCTTCCTGTAAGACTCACCTTGTCGATGAAGGAAGCAAACTTGTCATTCAGAGCCTTGATCTGCTCCCACTCCTGTGCACGCGCCTTCTGGATCTCAGGGTCCACCTCCATATTCAGGGGAGCCAAGAGGCTCTTATTGACTGTGACGTGGTGGATGCCCCCAGGCAGACACACCAATGGACAAGTGGATCCCAGGGCCACACTGCCAAACATGCTGTTGGCAAAGCCACTGGCTCGAACCCCTCCATACCCATGCCCAAAGCTATGCCCTGAGCCCCGAGCACTGCCACCTGCCACACTGAAGGAAGTATGCCGATTTCTTGCAAGACTGTAAAGGCTCCTGCTACTGAGGCTAGCCCCAGTCCTGTGGCAAGAAGTCACACTGCCCACGGGTTGCCTTGGCACCACTGTAGAAAGCACACTGAAGTTGCCCTTGTCACTGCATGACCTGACGTTCAGTTGCCAGCTCATGGTAGAGCAGTTAGTGTGCTGGAGTTGGAGAAAGACAATACTGGGGCACAAGAGAGCTGCCTCCTTTTATCCCCACTGAGCCCAGAGCACCGGAAAAGGGCGTCTCTTCACTATCTCCTTCCCCTTCTGAAGGGCTGGGGCAATTTGCAGAGCATAGATCTCCAAGCCTTTGAGCAACAGAGTCCTTTTGATAGAAAGTGGAATATGCTGTACTTGCACACTGCAGTGATCTAATTTGGAGTTTATCTGGTCCCTAATTAGGGGCCTGCAGAGTTATCCCCTTCAGCAATCTCTTAGCTTTACTTTTCCAGTGATGCCTCTGTCTTGTTTATCTACCAGCAAGGCACTGGGTAAATGCCTGCCTCATCCCTGGAGGGGTCCTCTGAACACTCAGGCTTCCCCTCTAAAGAATTAATTTCCTGTCACCTAATCTTCTTGAGAAATGGGATACTAAGAAAGAAGATAACTCTGTCCTCACAGATCTAGCTAGGTCAAAAAAGAAGGTCCATGGATTCACCATTTGGGTTATGCTAAGGACCACAGCTGTCCAGCAATAAACAGGCCCCAAGACAGGGTAGAAATGAAAGCCAGTGTCAATTTGACCCAACATGAGCACTGTGTGGGCTTTCTGTGTTTGGTAGGGAGTATCTAGCTTACCATGACTTCAAAGATGTCTGTCAACAGAGAGAAACTTCTCAGGAAGCTGCCATTTTGCCCTCTGGAATTTTCTCTCCTGGATGAGGGTGTCTGTCTGTCCTGAGAGCTCAGGTAGGACTGGACAGTAGCCAACCTCTAGCTGGGTTAGAACACATCCTGACTAAAGTTAGTCAGAGGTAAGGATTCCTAGGTCTCACTCCTGGCTCCCGGGTACCATTCTGCCAATTCTCTGATCACTTCCAGAAACTGCTTGGTTTCAGTATAGAAGACATCAGCCTGTGGGATGTCAGGGGACCTGATGGGATGGGATCTTTTTTGAAGAATCTCAGAACCAAGTATCTGGCAGCCATCCCAGCCCAGGGTACTGTCCACTGCCCATGATCAACTAGAAAGGTTTGACAAAGCTCTGATCAGGCAAAGGGTGGGAGAATCCGTCCCTGGGGAGAGGGCTACGGGGAGGAAAGGGCAAGCCTGGAAGAGAGAAGCCGAGAAACAGAGCAACCTCAGAGGACCACCCCAGGAATGGTTTTCACATCAGCCCTGAAGCAGTGAGTCTTCCCTCTCAGAGGCGCTGCATCTCACAGTTCCTCACAGAGCCTGGCCCCAAGATACAGGGGACACAACAGAAGTGGTGGCTTTGCCTGTGGTTTTCTAGGCCAGATTGCAAAGGTGGCAGAGTCTAACTTTGCTTCCTTTCTGATGTGGAAATGTCAATAAACTTTGTAAGGTCCTTGCCCCAGAATGACCATTATATGTCCCTGGACTAGAAAACAGAGTCTACTCCAAGAACTAAGCCCAGGCTGAGGTCCTAGAGTAACTGAGGAGCTCTGTGAACAGTGAGCCAAGATGCACTGAGGAGGAGGGGCTGATTTTGATGGTGTTTTAGGGATGTCCAGAAGACTGGACTCAGGAGTAACAATGCTCACCATAGGAGCTGGCCTAGACTAGCAAGGTCTGAATAATGGCGTATAGTAGCAGGCGCAATGATGGTAACAGTAAGACCTGTAGCTGTCGTGATGGTAGTATGAGAGGAAGAGTCAATGTGTGTGTCTCCCTCCATATGTATGAGGCATTATACCAAGTGCTATACATCAAACTTTAATTATTTAAAGACACGATCTCCCTTTCTGTGTAGCTGAATATAGAGCAGGAACTTGAGATCTTCTTACTATACCTCACCACGTGCTAGGACTGCAGGCCTGTGCCACACCTGACAAGGGAAAGCTAATTTAATCTATGTATTACTGCTTACACTTGTGGAAACAGGTTTAGAGACATTGCCCCAGATCTCAGCTAGTAAGTCAGAGATGGTCCTTAAGTTCAAGTGTATCTGTTTTCCCTATCTGCTACGTCATGTGGCCGACATAGCAGTTGTAGGCCAAGACAGAGATTTCTGATGTGTGTAGCCGGCACTGCAGAGACTCCCATGGTATGAGAGAAAGGGGTGTTTACAAGGGATCCAGGGCTCCCATCAGGAGAAACCCAAGACTGGACATCATCCTCGTGCTCAGAGCAAACAGTGGTCAAAGCAGTGATGAGCAGATGGGAGAAAGACCATCTTCACATTAGAGGCTATTTGGGAAGTTTTAGAACCCCTGTGCTTGCCTCTCATCTCCAGCTCCAAAAGGGAAGTAAACCAGCCTCCAACTGAGATTCCCTAGGATGAATCAAAACAAGCAAGTGCACCACCTGGCAGAGCAGGAGCCCTGGCAAAGCAGTGCATGCTGGAGAAGACTTGGGGGTGCACAGCAGCAGATTTTCGGGTGTCAGTAAACATGCTGCAGAAGAGATGTGTCAACAAAGTTCTTAGCCAAATCCACACATACCATCTCCCCAAGGCCCACAGACCATCAAGGAAGAGGGAAGCAGAAAGATTTTAACAGTGAGAGGTTAGAGAGAACCAAAGAAAAGCAGTGCCTTCTGGGTATGACAGGAACTCAGGGCAGCTGGAGTTCCTGCACAAGATCAAGTTTGTCAACATTCTAGCTTGGGGTGGGAAGGGGACCATAAACACAAACTCTTAAATAAGAGCTACGGGTAACTGAGTTTCTGGGGCCTGTCCAGAGATATTCAGGTTTCTTCAAGGGTGTGGGTCCTGATGGGTCATCTGTGCTCCAATGACTGGCCCCACCCCCAGGAGTCCATAGGCAGTCAATTGTTAAAAAATGGAGTTGATTGTTATAAAAACAACATGACTTTAAGTTTCTGGGTAGGGATGTGAGGGTGGGTCAGGGAGGAGATAGGGGTGAATATTATCAACACATTGTATAAAAGTCTCAAAGAATTAATTTTTAAGAAGGAAGAAAGGTAAAGGGATACACATACATACATGTACACATACACCCACCAACACACACACACACACACACACACACACACACACACACACACTTCAAAGCATCAGGCTGTAGGGGACTAGGAAGGGGCTCTGGGGCCCCGGAACCCTTCTTGTTCATTCTCAAAGAAGTCCTGAGGGTCCCTATGCACAGACCCTGCCTGGGGTGGCCAACCAGGGTGTCATAGTGCCCACTGAGGTGACTATGACAGTGATCAGAAGGCAGAAGGGACAGCAGTGGTGTGACTGAGCTCACTTTGGGCTGTTGGCTTCTTCCCTGTCTGGGTTAAGTAGATCTTGGTTGTCATCATCATTGCTATTGGGGTGTGTGTGTGTGTGTGTGTGTGTGTGTGTGTGTGTGTGTGTGTGTCCAGGAGAGACACAGTTTGTGTGAGTGGAGACAGAGGTGCCTCCTGATTCCAAAGAGGTGCAAGCAGGAGCTGCCTGAGGATCTCCTCTAGCTGCTGCTACCACCACCATCACCACCACCACCACACCATGTTGGCTATCCTTCAGTTGCTCATGGCTGTGCTCACTCCTCTGTAAATTCATTAAAGTGGTGAGTATCTAAAGCCTGGAGACATTGATTCAGGCAATGCATGTGAAACTGAGAACCTACTATGTGTACTCTATGTGGAACTGAGAACCAACTGTGTGTGCTCTGTATATTAGACTCTAGAGGCGAGCTAACCAGGCTGGAGACAACAGAAGAGATACAAGTGTTCTGTGAGGGTTGTCGACGTTTTATCTCCACCTGCCTGTGTCATGAGTGAATCAGACAAACTGTGTCTTTCCCAGAGACTACACACACACACACACACACACACACACACACACACACACACACACAAATACACACAACGACAGTGACAATAACAGCCAAGATCTATTTGTCCCAGACAGAGAAGAAGCCAATGGCACAAAGTGAGACTCTATCAAATTCAGCTTGGCAAATAAGTAGGTGTTTGGGTTTTTTTTATGAGAATACAGGTAATTTGTGGGTGCCTGTGCTACTAAAAAGCCCCCCGCACAGTCCTCTTGTTTCTTCACATGTAGTAGCAGCTGGAAGGCTGGGGAGAAGAGGGACCAGGTAATGATCACATGAATGTATCTCAAGGGTCTTGTGTCATGGGCTTTGTGACCGTCCCTCTCCCTCTGAGAAAATATCAATAGTCCTGCTTGCCTAAGAGTTTCTGTGGGTCATTACAGTGGCTCTGCTTCAGAGTGGCAAAGATCTTGTCCAACTGGGAGGAAACAATACACTCTACAGCTATTGTTGACATTTGGATTCTTTAAATAATTACTTCCAAGTATGCTGTACTGGATGGTTTTGTGTGTCAACTCGACACAAGTTAGAGTCAGCAGAGGAGAAGAAGAAGACCAACTTGAGAAAATGCCTTAATGAGTGAGATCCAGCTATAGGGCATTTTCTCAATTAGTGATCAATGGGGAGGTCCCAGCCTATTGTGAATGGTGCCATCCCTGAGCTGGTGCTCCTGGGTTCTATAAGAAAGCAGACTGAGCAAGCCATGTGGAGCAAGCCAGTAAGCAGCACCCCTCTATGGCCTCTGCATCAGCTCCTGCCTCCAGGTTCCATCCCTGCTTGAGTTCCTGTCCTCCAGTAATGAACTATGATCTGGAATTGTAAGCCAATTCAACCCTTTTCTCCCTAACTTGCTTTTGGGTCCTGGTGTTTTTTGTTGCAGCAATAAAAACCCTGACCAAAACAAAGGCTGAGCTTTCTGGTGTGGGGTGGGATCTGGAAGGCCAGGCAGCCTGAGCAGATACAGAGAGCAGGTTGTAAACAGACCCGTCTCCCTGTAGGCAGTGTAGAATCAGAGAAGATTCACCAGTGGGTGACCCCATAGAAACTGTATCACAAGTGGGCTCTGCATTGCCTGAGACTTGAGGAGTTGCAGGGACCCTAGAAAGTCCCAAGGAAATTGAGCTCATTGTGTTTTGAACTGTCACCATGTTGATTCAGAATATCTTGCGAAGGCAAAAATCCAACCCTGCAAAGCACATCACACTAAAGTAAAATAGAAAGACTTCCCAATGGGACACCGTGACAGTGCCAAATGGGTAAGGCTGAGGTCATGCCTAAGGTCATGCCTGCAGGGGGGAATGAAGGTCATGTTTCTCTAACCCCTTGATCGACTGACTTCCCCTGGACCAGAGACAGACTTTGTAGAGCAAAGTCATTTGTGGAGAGAGGAAGAGCCTTGAAGGTGTCCGAGCTAACTGGAGCTACAAGACGACGAACCCGCTGAAGAGGGTTTGGCACTGACTCCCATTTACCAGATGAGCTCAGTGTCAAAAACCAGCCCTGCTGCCTCTTCTCAGCATGAAGGGCCTGATTTCTCCCCTCTTGACAGGAGACATCTTTTCCCCCACTGTCTTCCTGCTTCTTCTCTAAGCCATCACCCTCCTGACATGAGCCTCTTTGGCTGTAAGGTTTGTTCCCACACCAGAAAGGCCCCGTCTGGAGGTAGGAACTGGTTCAGAGTGGGAGAGGATGAGGGGGAGGACGAGGGAAACAGTAAGCAGGGACTCTTGTTACTAAGCAGTGGGAGGAGGGACCAAGCACAGATCAAGGCAGCCAGGACTGCCTCAATACTGTTTTGTAGGGTAAAACAGTTGGGCCTTAGTTGGTCCAAGCATGAGGCATCGTCCAGGATGTTGGACTTTCAGGACTATCTCCTGGGAAGTCCTCAGTGTCCATCACTGGAACATCTCCACTCCTCTCTTGCTGAGGAAGGCCCTTGACTCTTGAAGGAAGTGTGTAGAGAGGTCTTTCCATGGGGAATATTCTGTGAGACAGCAGGAAGAGGAATGGCCACTGGGTTCCACTTCCTTGCTGCACACTTATGTAATAAGAAGCACACGGCACAATGTGCTTTGCACTTACTGCAATGAGAAACACAAATCTTGACTGTGGTGACCACCTGACTTGGACATCACTCAGTACTGTGTCTGTGACAGAATGCTCACCCTAGCTCACTAGGGCTCTGGCTCAGGAGCTCTGCTCCCCGCTCAGCTTCTGTGGATTCATTGTTATGTTCCCAGTCTGGATAGCCTTTAGCTTCAGGACTCACTAAGCTGCCCCCAGTACATCTCTCCTTTCCAACTCGTGATCATAACCACTTGACAGACCCTTAGTCTTAGACTAGAGACCAAGCTCTCTTTCTCCTGTCTTCTTTTAAGTTCTCTGAGGCCCGTGCAGCCCTGCCTACCCCCCTCTCAGTCATCACAGGCCTTTCTCTCCCCCTGCACTCCCTCCGGGCTCACACACTCTCAGGTATGTCCAGGCAAGTGCAGTCTTGCTCTAAGAAAGACGAGGCTTCTTCCTTCGCTTGTTCCAAAATACCACGGGGCCCCGTTCAGGTACTGGTTCACTTATCTCTTTGTCCCAGAATTCCTTTGGCCTCAGCCACTTCTGGGAGATGTGTGTAAGATATTTTCTGACTCTGTCCTTCTCTGTGGTGTGATTCTTTTTCAAAAAGAACAAAAGGGTTGGGGGAGGGAGAACGCCTTAATCTTTTGATCACGACAGGGAAGTCTGATGCCTGATCCACCTCTTCCTCTGCACATTTGCAGAGTAAACAAGCCTGGCTCTGCTCAGGACTGTAATTAAGCCAAGTCATCACTAATGACATGCTTTCAGTCTCCCACCATCCCTGTCCAAACAGGAAGGAGGAGCCCTGCCCCATCTCATCCCTGGGGAGATGCTGGAGTGGTGGGCCAGGCCCGTGGTGTCACATGCGTGCCTCAGGTGTAGAACGAATGGCTAGCCCCCTCTCTGGGTCAGCATTATAACTGAGCCAGCCAGACCCTGGAGAGAATTAGGAAGAAGGTGGGGAACTGGGAAGACACTACTGGGTAGGGCCAAGGTACTGGGCACCAGGTAACACAAGAGAAGGTAGAGATTGGGAGGAAGAGACACAGAAGTAGGATATCAAGGGGAAAACGAAGGGTGTTGAGGGAAGAGAAAGTCTGCAAAAGCGGCTCAGTTAGGAGCCAAGACTGAAGAAAAGGGCTGCACATCACGGCCGGTGATGGACTGTGAACCAAGCAAGCCCTTGGAGTTTGTCAATACAAGCATTTGCATGCTGCCCAGCCAGGGACTGAGGGACAGGTCACCTGCCGACTTCACGAAATGTCCTGCCTGAGCCCTATTTCCAGAAGTAGACTGGTCATAGAACTAGAGATTGGAGCAAGTAGTGCCTAGGAGGAGCTAGATATCGGCAACTGGAGCTCAGAGCCACAACCTCACCTCCTCCCGTAGCTAGAAAATTCTACTCATCCTTCCCTCACACGGGCATGGAGTGTAGGTACCAGGAAACCAAATCTTCACTTCTCTGGTGACCAGGGGTCCCAAGAAAGCAAGCAGGGATTGATGGCTGGCTACAAGTCACGATACCCACTGCCGGATCAAAAGGGGGCTTTGTAAAATGAGCCAGGAGCCAGGAGAACTAAGAGGAGAGAACAGCAGACACCAGGGAGCCAGGAGACTGGAAGCAGTTTGCTCAGGACTAGGGCACTCTAGTTTTCCAGATATGAAGAGCAGAGGGTAGTGTGAAACAAGTCAGAGATAGTGCTTGCAGGAGCTGGTAGCCATGGGAAAGAGCCCTCTAGGGTCCGAGGAGAACTCTGCAGGAGCAGGGCTGGAATGTGGCTAGCCTGGTAATGTGGCTAGCATGGAATGTGGCTAACCTGTGGCAACTGCTTGTCCCTGGCTTACAGGCACCAGTTACTAGAATCAGCACTTCAACTATTTTAGCTCATTCATCCTCACTCCAATCTTTTCTCCTTTTTCCCACTGTTAAAATAAAGAAACAACAAAAGCAGGCAGACTGAGTTGCCCCGGTCGGTCATGCGTAGCAAAAGAAACAAAGCCAGGAATGAAATGCACCGCTGGTTGGCTTCGGTGGAGCCTTCCAGTCGAGGACACTGCAGGCCTGGTCCTGAGATGGCTTTCATCTCTGGTGCTATGTCTATAGTTACAGCTGGGACCTTGAAGATCTAGATCCAAGACCTCACGCCTTGAGGGGATGGATGGTGGGAAGGATGAAGTTTGGACCATGGGCCTCCTAAGGGAGACCCACAGCAACATGGGGTACGGAGTGGATGCTACTCTGAGACTGAGGAGATAGAGAAGACACCCCACCACCCAGCCCTCTGCTGGTGCTGAAAGGAGTTGCCATTGCCAAAGAGGAATACAGAGACAGAAGGGCAGTATAAAATAATCACCAATCACCCTGAAGGCATTTGAGGCAATGGAGTCCTGGGGACCTACAGAGTAGCTTTCCACAGACTCCTCCAGGAAGCCTTCCAAGATTGTCTATGTGCAGCTCTGCACTGCTGATTTATCTGCTGTGAGAGACAGTTATTCAAAGGCTGCCCTTGTAGCCAGGACTGGGGCTCGCTCAAGGTGCTAGTGGGGCTTGGAAGAGGGTGTGCTGTTGAGTGACAGACCTCCCACACACCCAGGATCTCTGACACAACACCGAGATTCTCAGGCACCCGAGGAAAGGCCATGTGAAAGAACAGCTAGCTACTGAGGCTGAGGAGGTTCAGAAAGAGGGGGGCTGGCTGCCTCCTTTTTCCTTCCGTGAGAGGAGAGGACGGGGGGGGGGGGGAGACAGGAGACAGGGCCCTGGGCATGTCAGGGAACCAAGCAGCTCCTCCTCCAGAGAGGCACTGGGCTGACCCAGGATTATGCCCCAGCTTCCTTGTAATCTTTTTCTCGGGGCCGCGGTAGATGCAGTACCAGGATCTGCTGGCAGAGGGCAGTATGTGCACAGGTTAGAAAGTACCAGAAGTGTTTTGCACTTAAGGACCGATATCCAGCGTTCCACAGTCCGACTCCACCAACTTCTGTTGCTGTCGGACTCCGGACTCCTGAGCCCTGAACCAATCAACACACATCCTACAAACACAGAGAGAGACCCACAGTCTCAAATCCCGTGGACAGAATGTGGTGCTGAATATCTCAAATCCCAGCATTCTGGAGAGAAAGACAGGAGGGCCACTGCAAGTCAAGGGTCAGCCTGGGCTACACAGGGTGTTCTAAGCTAGCCAGGGCTACGTAGCAAGACTCTTCCCAAATGAAGTTATCAGCCACCCAGACACACTGAAAATTCAGATCAGCAAACAGTAGTCTATATGACTGGGTCCCATAGAGAGATAACAAGGCTGAAAACTTTCTGTCATTTGCTGATGCTCCAGTTATCAAAGCACTGGGTACAACTCTGGTGTTCACGGTAAGTCTGGAGAACACACACTCACAGCACTGCCAGACGTAAAACGCTGTAACTTACACACTTATGGGCAGGCGCAATACTTGACAAGAAGACAGACGACTGTCGCCGGTGCCTGCACTACTACAGGACGTGTTGAATCGTCGTCTTAGAGTGTGTGACTTCTGCTTATCCACTGTGCTGACCAAGCAGCAGCTGTGTACAACTCACATCTCGATCATCTCTTCGGGGTTGAGCTGCACTGTCTAGGTGGGCATAAGCACACTCCGACGCTTGCACTGTGACACGATCAACTAGCAACACATTTCTCTCACCTGAGTCTTCATTACGCAACGCGTAGCTGCAGTCATAACAGCGGTGAGGTGTCCTCCACGACTGGGATCACAGACTCTAGAACCCCGCAGGGCTTCAACGCCCACTTCTGCGCCTCCTTATAGGTGAGCTGATCCTTTGTGAGCAGTTTAACATCCCTCCCCCTAGACCCAATACCCCCAGAGCAAACTGTACAGTCTGACAGTAGCACTTTCATTATTAACAATGATCTATATCAATTCCCAGGAGAATTAACCATGCTGCCAGGTAGAAAACTCTCCTGTGGGGCTGAGCTGAGCTCCTGGCATACCGAAAGGACAATGCTAGCTAATGTTAAGCCCATTTTTTACAAGGGCATGGTTTTTGTACTTGGGCCACAACTGGCAATTAGAAGAACCAAAATCCAAAGCCAGAATGCCAGGTCCAGAGGAACCATTAGCCCGGAAGTCTGCTTTGCCTCTTTCCCAAGGATCAGTCTAGCATTTGATGACATCAAAGGGTCCCTGTTTGAGTAATAAGTTATGTAAGCTGTTTGTTTGTGGCTATGTAAGAAACACAAATCTATTAACCTGGTGTTTTCCCACTTGGATGGCAAGTCATTAAAGCATTTGTATGACGTAGGGCTCTTGTTCCCCAGAAGAGAGGACTCCACTCACTAGCACATTCCTGAAGAAAATATATCCTGAGTTGAGCCATACTTGAGGACCCTGGGACAAGGGGGTTTTGAGGGATGGAGGAGGGACACACATGAGTAGCAGCATAAGTTCAAGGTGTCACAGCTACACAGATACCTGCCAAGGCTCTACTGCCCACCAGCACTGTGAGCAGATCTCTCAATCCTCTGAGCGATGACAGCTTGCACTCCTGAAGAGTGGGGCCTGGGGAATGGTTGGACCAGCAGCTAGAATGTTGCTTTTCTTCTCATACTAGGTGGCTTGATGGGGCTTACTGGAGAACTGGGCTACAGGCACATGAGAAGGAATGGTGTTTCATCCTGGCTACAAAAGATAAGGAAGGATGGACATAGGAAAAGACAAGTCATGGGCGCCCTTTTGACAAGACTCGTGCTTGAAAAACAGGCCCACCCACGATAAGTACTCTGTTCTCATCAGTTGGCTGGTCACCTGGGAAATCAGCATCCTTGCAATGACACACATGCCTACAAAGATCACCCAAATTGCTCGTCTTCCTTCATAGAAGTAAACCCTACTTGCTGCCATGTTACACAATGTGTTGTTTGTTGCTGGGTTCTCCTATCCTCAGTAGATTGTGAGCCTCCCAGGTCTCTGCCTATGCTGTTTGTTTAGGTATCCCCAGTGCCCAGACAACGGCTCACTCTGTACATGTCCTATAAGCCAACGCAGTTTTGCACAAACAATGAAAACAGATACAGTCAAAAGATCCCTGTGCACAGGCTTCCTGCTTGTGCTAGAAGACAAGAGGAGCCTCTGTGGGGGGAGACTCCAGGCCGACTACATCTCCACAGTGGAGGTGACGTCACCCATCCCACATGTGACAGCATGGGAAACATCGAGTCTGCCCTCTCAGCTGTCTAGCAGGATCAGTTGTCACCTGATGCCTACCAGGCTGAAGCCAGACAATTAAGAGGATGTGTGGTCGACGGTCCAAAGTAGAGCAAGAGTCAGACCCCAAAACATTAGACCACTGTAAAGGGTGACATTTGGGCAACACATAAATACCAAAAACCAAAGGAACATGTTTGGACATATTTACCCCCAGCTAACTCATGCTGAAGTTTGATACCCAGTGAGATCTCTGGACTTTGACTGAATCATGGAGACACTGTCCCATGATTGGATTAATGACTTTCTCTATAATAAGCAAATTAACTGAGCCTGATCAACTTCTCTTGCTCACCCTTCAACACAGGCTCACAACACAGGACCCCTACACACATGCCCACTTCCCCTGTCTGCATCTTCACCATGCAGTGGCTCAGAGCCAGACTATCACCAGGAGATGGAGAGACTCTGACGCCCTGCTCTTAGACCTCCAGAACTGTGAGCCAAAATAAACCATGATCTTTATAGATTACCAGCTGAAATACTGGAACACCTGTGGGAAAGATGATTTTGGCTTATGAGCTGAGAGGGTTGCCATCCATCTGACTTGCCCACAGCAGTGGAGTGTGGGCACAGACTCCTCAGATGATGTCTAAAGAAACAGAGTAGGCTGGAGCCCAGGCTGGGTATAACCTTCAAGACCTAGTGGCCTCCTGCTACCTACCAGGACCCATCTTCTAAAGGTTCCACGGACCTCCAAAGAATACCACAGCTGGGAGCCAACTGTTCACAACATGAGCTTGTGGGGGTGACATTTCTAGTTCAAACCATAATATCCGATCTCAAGTATTCTATTACAGCAACATGAAAAAGACTAGGAGGATGGCATCCATCAATCATTTATTGCAAGAGAAGCAGAGAGACAGACTCCTCATCAGAGGACAACAGGAGAGGCCCTCTTGACAGAGAAGGCTAGAGGAAGACACAAACAGAGAAGCTGGCAGTTGGCTTTAGGGAAGTATCTTAGGTCTGTGCTTCATCTCTGTGTGGGGACAGCTATCCAGTAAGAAGTGAGTGGGAGGGGTCACTGAGAGGGCATATTACTGGCTGGCCTTCCCCCACCCGACAGTTCCCTGCGCCAGGGGAAATAGGGCTGGGAGAATGGTTGGGATTTCAGTGATGGAGAAAACGCATCCTGACTTGGAAAGGGGCCCAAGGAAAGAGAACAGGAGAATGGGGTCCACAGCCTTCTGCTCACAGCACCGCCCCTGTCTGTCATCTGGAGGTCTTTTTGGTTGCACAGCTGCTGCCTGAGGTTTTGGCCAGGGGATCCTTGAGCTCGCTCCCACAGCTGCCCTTGGTCTTCACCTCCAGGGCCAGAGGTCTGTAGTTGTAACTGCTTGAGGCGCCAAAGCCCACACTGAAGCCAGAACCTCCTGGTCCTGCATTGGTACTACTGATAACAGCTGGAAGGGGAGACAGAAAAACCCGGCCTCAGTCAGTCTCTCTGTCTCTCTCTGTCTCCTGTCTCTCTGTCTCTGTCTCTCTCTGTGTGTATGTTTGCATGGGTGTATGCATGTGTGTGTGTTTGTATCTGTGTGTCTGTGTGTATTTGTTATGTGCGGTGTGTGTGTAGGGGGTGTGATGTATGTATGTGTAGTGTGTGTGTGTGTGTGTGTGTGTGTGTGTGTGTGTAGTATGTGTGTGTGTTTACAGAGATATCTTTGTAGATACCATTCATAACCATGGCTTCCTGTATTTAGCCCCAAACATTCAACCTCTTTTGCAAGTGATCTGGGTCTATACATCCATATAAAACTTTGAACTCCTTACAGAGAAATAAGCTAAGGGAGCAGCCGTGCTATTCTAGCAGGAGTAGGAAGAGTGCTGTGGCCAAGTGTCGTTTGCAGCACACTGCTGGGAATCCATGGATTGTTGTCTTTCATATTTCAATGTATTATTATTCTCCAGCTCTTGCTCCCCTGGGCCACTGAAGCCAGACCCCTCTTTCCATCCTTAACTCCTTCTTTGCTCCCAGTCTCCCTGAGATTCCAATGACTTCTTTGTGCCATGGAATTAGAGCTGCATGGGCTCCAGATAAGATAACCAAGGACAGACCAGGACATGCAGATACTTACAAATGCTCACAGAATTTGGGTATTCACCAGCCATCCTAGAGAGAGAGAACAAACAGGTAAATCCACCACAATCATCACATCTACTCAGGGAGACCTGAGTCTTTCCAGTCAGAACAAGCCCCATCCCCTTCCCAGCCTCCTTCTAGTTCCTGAGCAACCTCTGAAGAGAAGTCTGCTCTAGGCAGCCTCTCTACACCAGAGACTCCTAGGCCATCTGTTTCACAGAAGTATGACCTGGTTATTCTCTAGTGATAGTGAAAATGATCCAAGGTCCTCACTGAGCTCAGACTTTGCCACAGTGACTTTGAACTTGGATGGCTCTGGGAGCCTTTCTTCCCTCTTTCCCATCTAAAAACGATGAAGAGAGCCAGGGGACACTCTCTAATACAGGTGGTATTGATACATGCTTTCCATGGCCTTTTAGGAATTTTACAAGTTGATTTGTTTTGCTGTCTAATTTATGTCTTCCCTACCACAAGGCAAGCACACCAGTCAACCAATTTCACTTCAGTAGAGCCTAAAGAGAGCCAAACTGTCTTCTACCTTCGTGTTAAAGCAAAAACTGCCCCCAAGCAAGGGTGCCGCTCCTCACCGGCTCTCCTCGCTCTCCAGCAGCTTCCTGTAGGTGGCGATCTCCATGTCCAGGGCCAGCTTGACATTCATGAGCTCCTGGTGTTCACGCAGCATCCGGGCCAGCTCCTCCTTGGACTGCTGCAGGACTCCCTCCAACTGGTCCAGCTTGGCCCGGGCATCCTTGAGGGCACAGTCCCCTCTCTGTTCAGCATCAGCGATGGCCGTCTCCAGGTTGGAGCACTGAGGAACAAACAGACTTGTCAGTTTGGGTCTGAAATCTTGCTCAGCCCTCCTCCCCTGATGCTGACGGGTAACAAATGCTTTGGGATCCCACTGGATGGTCCAGCTTGGACAGAACTGGAGGTGAGTCTATTCTTTCCCTGACTCTAAGCACCATCTACCTCATCCCCTTCTCCACTGCCACCAACCCAACTCATGCTTCAGCCTCTAAAGTTAGACATCTTCACTTGAAAGGAGAGAGAAGGGCATAGAGAAGATGGGATACCTGGGTGTGTGCCCCTGGCTCTGGCCCACTAAATTAGAAACCATCAACTATCAGATTATAAAGACAACCAGGGATGAAAGTCTCCCTGTGGTTAGAGGGCTACACATTGCAGGGTATCTTGGCGGTGTCCATAAATCTGAGGGGAATGTGGCAGCTAATACATTCCTCTTAGTAAAATATCTGTTTAATAAGTCCACTATGCCTTCAGTCTGCCCACCCACCCAGCAGAGAATCACACTCAGGGCAAGAACAGCCCTGAAAGATGCATTTGCATGACTAGCAGGCTTAGCAAGTGACAAACACCTTCAGACAGGAATCTTGCAATCTATCAGTTGTTGGTGTTGTATGTTTATACATGGAAGGACTCTGGGAGCTTCTTGAGTCTTTTAGTTTGAGTGTGTTTTGGTCACTCAGCTAAGACTTTGGTGGTGGTGGTCTAAATTCCAGCCTTTTTGGGGGGAGGGATACCCCCTTCCTATGGAAGTTTGCTCCACAGTGGAGAAGCAACAACTGATTTTGACACCAAATAGATCTCTAGGTTTCTCCTCGACTGTCCTCTCTTCCTCTGATAAGCAGCCCCCGGATCTGCCAACACGCACAGAATTTCAGATGAGTGAATCACAGCCAGTCCATCCCACCTGATGAGGATGGTCCCACCCAGATTGGCACCAAGTAAACCCACTCGCTGCCTCATTTTCATAGAACCCACCTGCTTCTTCATGTTTCCTATCTCTGAGTGGATTCTCTGGATCAGCCTGTTGATCTCTGTGATCTCAGACTTGGTGAGTTTGAGGTCATCCCCATGCTGGCCTGCAGTGGCTTGCAGCTCCTGGATCTGTGGTCAAATCAGAAGAGAAGGATGCAAGGTAGTTAAAGACTTACCTGATTGGGAGCACTTAGCGCGGCTCAGTATGGAGCCATGTTCCATGCCTGTGGTCTCCATGTTAGGGAAGTTTAAACACCAGCCAAAGGGGAAGGGATATGAAGGGCGGTGATGGAAGGACTGGAAAAGCAACAATTTCCTCTACAGAGCAAGGTCCTGCACCCTTGGGTTCTTAAACACAATGGTCTGGCAGAGTCCATTTTCTATCCTTGTTTCACCAAAGAAATAAAGCTGAGATGTGTGGATTACTCACAGGCTTATGAGGGTTGTAGCAGGCATGGCCTCATCTGTCACTTAGAGCCATGGTGAGGGAAAGGCTAAACCTGTATTTGTCCATAAGGTTTGCTAAGACTGACTGATCTCCCTAGACCACAGGGAAGCATTTCTACAAGGTTCAATTCCAAAACAAAAAGAATCTCAGCTAAGTCCACACATACATTCAGGCCCACACGTGCACGTACACAATCACAAGCACACACACATACATGAGTGCACTCTGAGAACACAGAGCTTTACCTGTAGGGAGCCGACTTTAAGCAGAAAGCGGCTAGAAAGCAACTATCATCTTTGCAGACATCTGGAATCATTTACCCTGGTAGAGACTCGGTTTTTCAGCAGCCTACAACAGCTGAGCACACTCTAACAAATATCTTGTTTATCCCACATAGCTTGTTTTGCTGTTTAGTGACCCCAGCTGCATAGTGCACGTGGTAAAATGTTTTCACCTGTGTTCTCCTGTGTGTGCTTATAAATACCCAGGATTTCCTTGTTGTGGGTGTGGTGTAGTAGTAGTAGGTGTAGTGGTGTGTGTATGATGGAGACAGTAAAGAAGACTTTACTACAGATCCTCTGGCTTGTCTCTATTCTTCGAGGCTCTTCCCCTTCTTCCCCCCATTCTCTCTCTTGCTAAACCCAGACCTGCGGAACAGAGCGGGCCGCTATAGTTTGTCCCCCAAAAGTGGGCAAGAGTGGTCCGTTACAGTTAGCTCGGGGCTTTTACAGTTTTTTTATATTCCTTGTAAGAATATATATACAGTTAAAGGTGAATGAGAATCAATAGGAGTTAAGAATATATACAGTCAAGAGAGAATATGAGTCGGGAGAATATGCGCCAGTAGAGAGACAATAAAGGAGACTGAGACTTGACTCCAGAACCTCTGCCTTGTCTACATTCTTGCCCCCAAGCCAGCCAGAGAAAGGTCCTTTACATTTACCCACAGCTCTCTGCCCACTGTGCACCCGGCTCACCTTACACTGATACATGTTCTCCGTCTCCGCTTTGCTCTTCAGGGCAATCTCCTCATACTGGGCTCGAACCTCGGCAAGGATGCTGTCCAGGTCCAACTGCCGGTTGTTGTCCATGGACAGAATGACGGACGTGTCGCTGATGTGGGACTGCATCTGAGCAATCTCCTGGAAGCCAGTGGGAGAGGAAAGTCTGTTAGGGGTGCCATGAAGACATCACTTCTCCTGACCCTTCCTCAGCTGAGGATGAGACTGGTTTCCTTGAACTTTATCCCAAGTGATGGCACTCTACTGTACTCAGGTTCCTCCCACCCCTCTCCAGAGCCAGCATTGCTAATCATGTCAAGACTCCAGAGAAGACTCAAATGCCTCAAGGGAGTCTCCTGCCACCTTTCCCTTCCCTGTCCTCTCTTCAGAGACAATCCCTGAAGACCCAAGTGGGGCTCATATGCCTTCTTCTGGTCTCCCAAATCACCTTCCCATGCTGTTTTTCCTGCCAAGCCTGGAGAACAAATACCATGGTGGTCTCCATTGTGGTCTCCTCAAAGTCTGACTCTGTGCACAGCCCTTAGTATGACCTAGGTGAACGTTAGCTGCACCAGAAAAGGCTCTTTCCTCCCAACCCTTAGGAGCAGCTACCCGAGAGAGGCCGGTAAAGCGCTTACCCCTTCAAAGAGGACCTTGAAGAATTTGATGTCATCTGTCAAGGAGTCTACCTTGGCCTGGAGCTCCACCTTGTTCATGTAAGCAGCATCCACATCCTGGGGCACATGTGATGGTCAGGCCGCCCTCCCCAACCTGCCCACCCTACCACTCAGAGCAGAGGCTGTTTAACTCTTCATTTCCTTCACCTTATGCTTTAAGAATGGCCCAGTCCCTAGGCAGAAACGAACTCTTGTGAGTTCAGTGGACACACCAGAAATGCAACAGAATACCTTGGAGCTAAACTGAATGCTAACTGTGCATGTTCTAGAGGCATCAGGCACTCCAGGGGAGGGATTGAGCAGAAGGAGCTGAGATGTTAGAATTCTAAGGAACTGAGTTTCCCAAGGGTCCCTCCCCTATCCTACGGACATCACTGTCAGACGATTGGAAATTCTCGAACCTTCTTCCCACCCCAACAGTGCCCACCCTTACCTTCTTCAGCACCACGAACTCATTCTCAGCTGCTGTGCGTCTGTTAATCTCCACCTCATACCTGTGGGAGAAAGTAGCCTTGCCATTAGGCCAGTTGAGTCCTGCAGATATCCACAGTGTGGTAAGCCATTGTTTCTGTGTCACAGCTACAGAGTGTTTACCCTGGAGCACATAGCCTCCCTAAGAACGAACACCGGTTCAAGGAGTATTTGTTTCTGTCTCCTCAATCCATGTACAGTCTGCCCTGACATGATTTGCCTGAGACATCACCGTGGTGGGAACATGTAGGATCCACTGCACTTCCCTTTCACAAGTGGCCTTCTCCATGTCTTGGCAGAAAGGTTCACCCATCCCTAACCCCATTGTTGTGACTGTGGCCCAGGTCACCAAGCAGAGGTAACTTTGAAACTATTTTATGCCAGTCTCAGACTTCCATTTCAGGTGAAGCAAGCTTAGTATTCAGATTGCACTGGAATGTTTTTCATGTAGATACATTGTATATTAGGGGAAAATATTGTTAACTTTTTTATTTAAAGAGCTCAAAATGGTAACATTTAGTTATATATATATATATATATATATATATATATATATATATATATATATATCTGCAATAAAAGGAAGGGGAATATTTTCTAATGTTAGAAAATAGCTCCTTCTATATACTTAAACTTTGCAGATCTTCATGTATCCCTAAGTACATCACTGGCAGCCCCTCCACCCAGAAAGTGTGAATGGAACAAAATCAGCATGAGTTAGAAAAGCAAGTTCTTCATGAGGTAACTGGGGGAGGGGGGGCTGATGCTGTAGCCCAGTGGCAGAGCACTTGCCTAGCATGTAAGTAGCAATAGGTTCAATCCCTAATATAACTAAACAAACAGACCAATCAAGTAAATATGCCTGGAAGGTTTTCTAAGGCTGCCCTTTTTTTTCTAACAATATTGGATAAATGCAAACAGTTTGTATGATTTATCCCAGATTTTGTGTGTAGGTTGGCAGGTATCTGAAAGCTTTCAGATGGCATATATGATAAGATGTTACTCTTACTCAACTTCTTGTCTGGTCTTACAGACATGTAAGGTCTGCTGCCTCAGGACAAAATTAAAGCATACATTACTTGCCAGACTGATTAGATTTTAGGACTTTTATAGATTTAGTAGTTTATATCTATTTCATAAGATACATAGGAAATGTTTGATCAAGAAGATTGTCAGAAGCAATGACAATGGTTACAAATGGTTTTTCAACTAATAACTTTAAACAATCAATAAATCCAAGTAATATTTGTCTTTTTTTTCATTACTGCATGCCAAACGGCATGCTAAATGTTTCATTATCTCATTTATTTCCTGTTATCTCTTTCTTTCCTTCTGTTTTAGACAGGGCCTCTCTATGCACTCCTGACTGTCCTTGAACTCACTATGTAAACCAGAAAGCCTCCTACCTCTGCCTTCCCGGTGCTGAGCTTAAAGGTGTGTGCTACCATGCCCAGCTCCACCACAACACCAATAAAATCTTTTCTGTTATTCTGTGAAGTCTGTTCTGTTGTCCTGATGTTGTATGGGGTGGGGTGGGGAGGATGTGCTTGGCCAATGTCACACAGCTAGCTAATAGTGAAGCTGAAATTAACATTCAGGACTCTGGGCATTAGGCAGGCACACATGCCCTGGACTGAACTTTAAGCTTTTAAGAGATGCCAGCACACTGCTGTTTGCCATTTTCCTCTCAGAAGCTCATTCGGGTGTCCAGACAGCTATCTGCGTTTGATGTTACATGTACTTTACTAACGCTGCAGTCTCAGAGGACTGAGTGGCTCATCTTAAGCCACTCAGTGAACAGCAGTTCAGGAACTCCAGATCTTTACCCCGTGGGAGACCCAGAGACAGCACAGCCTCTTCCCTGACCCTCTGTCCCTCTTTGGCAGAGCCTACTCACCTGGTCCCATATGAGTTCCATTGATCTCAGCTCTCCTGAACTCATTGCAACTGTTTGAAAGTGCTTTTTTAAAGCTTGATCCTATAGTCTCTCTATGGTCAAGGCTATGACCAGCTTTGTTAGGCTCTCTATGCAGAGCTCAGGCCAGGCTTCTGGCTGAGGGGCACTATAGAATAGGTGGTTAGATCTTTTGAGTGTGGAACAAGAGAACTATGCCAGCTCTGACCATCTCCACCTCTTGCAGTTGTGGCAGCAGGTGCCTGTCCCTATAAACTTGGCACTTGGAAGCAAACTTTCCAAATACCAGGTTTGTGCCCCTGTACTCCTTCCCAGTCTACTCTCAATCTGGTTTCAAATCTGTTCTCTCCTGAGAGATGAGTTACTTCCACAGAGTATGTATACTTCAAGACAAACTACAGTCTGGATTTTATTTTGCCTAGTTTTAAATTTTGTTCCAGGGTTGGTGAGGTGTCTCTCTTTTGGGGAACTGCCATAGAAACCTTACTTAGGGAAACCATAAAGCCATCTGAGCTACACAGATGAGTTCCAGCCCCAGTCTCCTACCTCCAGGGCTAGAAATTAAACAGATTTCCTGAACATTAGGAGGAGGATTCTGGGTGTATCTACCATCTTTCCAACCCCATTCTATCTAAGCACCTCTTCTATGGGACATGAGGGAAATACCAGTGGTCTTGAGCTAAGGCAAACTGTCCACAGGGAACCCTCTGTGGTCACTGTCCAGTAATAGTCTCTGCCTCTCACTTACCTCTTCTTACAGTCCTCCACCACTTCCCTCATGTTCCTCAGCTCTGAGTCCAGCCTCACTCTGTCCCCAGACAGGATCTCCAGCTGCTTCTGCAGGTTACTGATGTAACTCTCATGTACGGGCTCCAGGCTCCTCTTGGAGTTGCTCTGGTCCAGCTGCTGCAGCAGCTCCCACTTGGTCTCCAGCACCTGGTTCTGCTGCTCCAGGAAGCGCACCTGGAACCCAAAGGCAGCCATGGCCCACAGTTTCCCATGAGGTTGAACTAATAGCATCACCTGCCTGGTGAGTTGTCACATGACTGGGTCAGTTTCTCTTGCTCAAGATGCTGAAAACTGGGGAGTAGAGGAGAAAACTTTGGCATTCTGGTAGGACAATGCTCCCTTTCTCTCAGAGCTTAGATTCTACTGGCTGATGCCTCGGTTTGTTCAAAGTCAGTTCTCACATACTTCAGGGTTCCTCCCTTGTCTGGTCCTCTCTGCTCACCAGCCTCCCTGTTCTGTCTCTGAGCATAGAGACAGAAAGACACATACAAGTTAGAGGGAGAAACTACATCAACTCTTCTATCAACATGGACTTGTGTCTCATCATTCCAGGACTAATTCTTTTGCATAAAAGCCAGAAAAAACAGAATCAGAGGCCTTGAGTTGATAAGAGTCACCAGGCAGCACAGAATTGCAATAATGTCTTCATTAAAACCAGCCATTGGTATTAGGTCCCTACCGCCTTCATGGCCAAAATCTCTTATAATGTGAGTATCACGGTGAGAGAAATCCATTTCTTGTCTCTTTCCCATTCACTGGGGTCCCTGCCATTGACACTTCAAAGACCCTTTTCCAGCTACCCCAGCCATTGCTGAACACCTTGGTATGCCTTCCCTGCAAATGCCCCTAAGGATGATGTGAATTTTCTAGCCCTTTGCCTCCTCTTCTGGAAATCAGCCTCTTCTTTTACTTTGACTTCCACGCCTTACGACATTCCTTGGCTGTTGTCCCTCTAATGCTCCTCCCCTGTTCTAGATATGGGTCTTTACCTTCTTGTCTAACACTGGACACCATCGTAGGACTCATGCTATATGCCTCCCGTCCTTCCCAAAGCCTGGTCCCACATGGAAGGAAGAATAAGATTCCTCTTCATTGGGTGAATGTACCAGGCATTGTCCTAAGCACACAGGACAGTTGGTCCCAGTGTCTTCCCACTGGGGTAAGATACATTATTGAGCCCTCTTGATTGACAGATGCGGAAGGGAAGCTCACATCAGTTCCCACTCATCAGCTGCAGATCAGGAGCTCTGCACCATGTGACGCAACCAACCTAGGGCTAACAGATGCAGAGGAACCCACCTTGTCAATGAAGGAAGCAAATTTGTTGTTCAGAGCCTTGATCTGTTCTCTCTCCTGTGCGCGAACCTTCTGGATCTCAGGATCCAGCTCCACATTGAGTGGGGCCAGAAGGCTCTTGTTGACGACGACCTGGGGGATGCCACCAGGCGGGCACACAGATGGGCATGTGGGCCCCAGGCCCGCGCTGCCGAAGACGGTGCCCACGAAGCCCCCTGGCCGCCCACCGCTCGCCCCTCCGTGGCCCAGCGTGAAGCCGCCGCTTCGCCCGGCAGAGCTCAACGCCAGCCTTCGGCCTCCCCCGACACAGAACAGGCTTCTGCTGCCAAATGCTGCTCCCTTGACTCCAGCCCGGACTGAGGCGTGGCTGCCGCTGAGACGGCCTGAGATGACAGCAGAGCAGCCACTGAAGCCCAGGCGTTCAGCACCAGGATAGAGGGACAACTGGCGGCTCATGGCTGGCAGCGGGCAAGGACTGAAGGGCGGCAGTAGGCAGGCCTGGGGCACGGATGCAGTTGCTCTCCCGGCCCAGCTCACCCCTTAAATAGTCCTGCTTGGGCTGGCAGGATGGAGTCAGCTAATTTGTATGTTGGAAACCCCTTTTGGGTCATTGGGGTGGAGTGGGGGGGGAGGACCATCTCTTGTGTCCTTCATTTAGGAAATTACCATTCGCTTGCAAAGATTTCTGTCTCTTCCACTTCACCTGTCCACGAACCCCCTATAAAATGTCCCAGAACCCTGAATTTCCCGTGCTCGTCTCCTGAATTATAATAATTTCCCAATCTTATCTCTATAGGTATCCCTCCAATTATGTAGGTCATCACTACCAAGATCTTCAGTAGAAAATTCCAGTGGATCTGGCTTGTGGAGGACTGGAGGAGAGGGCACCTAGTGGAGTAGACGTCCAGGTTGGCTCTGCTCCAGAAACTCCCCATATGATTGACAGCCAAGCTGAGATTAACTCTTCTCTCCCCTACTCCCAGGATTCAGAGCAAGCCTTGGTACATTGGGGATGACTTTGAAAGACACTGGTGTCTCAGACAGGGCTCTTCGTCACACCAGAGCTTCCCCTTGGGGCAGTCCCTGGGGGCAACTGACATGGCTTCCAGTGAGCCAGTCAGAGGGCATAATAACAGCTAAGCTGTTTGCCCACATTGGACAGGGTGGTGTGGGTATTGGGAGTGGCAAAGATGGCGGCGCCAGGCAAAGATGGACAGATAGAGGAGCCTGAGGTGTCCCCATGGGGAAGAAGTGGGCTCTCTGTGCTGCCGGAGGTAGGGGTGAGGTCAACGAGCCCTTAAGAAACTCCAGGCTGTGCTTTTAACATTTCACAATTTCAGTCCCACTCACTCAATTTTTAACCTGTATTTCCCTCACAACAAGAACAAGAGTTTATTGATTCTAGCCATTTAAGAACAGAAAACTAAGAAAGCCGTTTATAGAGGATATAATTCTTACGGAACATTGGCTTACAAAAGACAACCTTTGCAGTCATCTTTTCCTGAAAACTAAGGCACAGAGATCTGTTTCTCAAAGGTGTCCTCTTCCTCAGAGAACAGGTAAAAATGATCTTCTCTTACCTTCCCCTGAGGGCTCCACTGCTGGATGAATCAGGAGCTCCTCATCTTTGCACTGCCTTTATTACAGATGGTGGAGGGACACCTGTGGCTTCTGAGGAATCTTATGTGTGGGGACGTGGGCAGATCAAAGGCGGCTGAGGCCCAAGAGAGGGGTTTCTCTGGCACCTGCCTCTGATAGCAGGTGGCTGTGTCGTCACCTCAGGGTCTGGAGGTGACGTCTGTACCGTTCATTTTTAGATTGAGTTGCCCTTAGAGGTGGGTAGACCAAGACAGGAATGTCTCCCTTCAAATGCAGAGCCCTACAACAAAAGACAGATGAGGCCACTCTGGGATGGGACTTGCAAACGAACTGCTTAAACTGGATCTCTCTTGCCCTGGAACACCCATTCTTGAGAAATTAATAAGGTATCATGTGAAAAGGTGCTAAGTTTTTTGTTGTTGTTGTTGTTGTTGTTGTTTTGTATTTGTTTTTGTTTTAGGTTTTAGGAAAAAGGCAGATCTCTTGTGCTAGATTTGTTAGCCTATTTACACACTTAGTGGTAGAGTATGATGTCGTTATATAGTTATCCAAGTCCATAAGATGTCCTACACCAGAGCTGGGGTCGGGGATGCTCAGTGGATACAGAGTGTGCTGCACCAGAGCTGGGGTTGGGGATGCTCAGTGGATACAGAGTGTGCTGCACCGGAGCTGGGGTCGGGGATGCTCAGTGGATACAGAGTGTGCTGTGCATGAAGAAGACCAGAGTTTGGATCTCCAGCAGCCACACAAATGCCAGACAGGTGGCTTATACCACTTGTAATCGAAATGTATGGAAGGCAGAGATAGGGGATTCCTAGAGCAAGCCGCTAGTTAGACTAGACTAATCCATGGGTTCCAGAGTAATCTAAGAGACCCTTCATCCGTATATAAAGTAGAGAGTGATCAAGAAAAACATTGACACCCACCTTGGGACTCCACAAATATGATGTAAAAACAAACATAAAAGGACTGCCCAGCACTGTTATCGAGCCATGGGCTGCATTCACTGTAGTCATTGTGATGTAAGTTCATCAGCCATGTTGAGCACACCACTTGGAGAGGGGAAGATGTTAATGGTGGGGGAGGCTGTGCCTCTGTGAGGCAAAGGGTATGCGGGGAAGATTGTACCTACCACTCTGTGACTCTTAAAGTTTTCCTTTAAAAAAATCAAAGCCAAACTGGGAATGGCAGTGCACACCTTTAATCCCAGCACTTGGGAGGCACAGGCAGGTGGATCTCTATGAATTCAGGCCAGTCTGGTCTACAGAGTGAGTTCCAGAACAGCCAGGGCTACATAGAGAGGGTTACATAGAGAGACTCCATTTAAAAAAAAAAAAAAGTAAAGAATAAGTAAATAAATAAATGGGTGGAGTCAGTTGTGTTAACAGCAGCAAAGGTATTTGCTTTTCTCTGGCCAAATGATACTATAAGCCTTGACCCTTTCCACAGACAGTGCCAACGTAGGGTTAAGAATAGCGGGCATTTTCAACTTTTTACTATTTCTGGCCTTTCAAATATAAGCAGAAAGTCTTTTCATAAATAGAGTACTTTTCAATAAAACCAGAGAATAAAAAGAGAGAAAGTTGATCTTTATATCAGACATAAAATATTCCTCTTATTCACAAAAGAAAGACTCAGGGTATCCAGAGCCATTTTAACCAAAGTGCTCACTTTGGCTTTCTATCTTATGGAAACCAGGGTTTCAAGACACAGCCTTTGGAAGACACTATGTAAGGCGCTGCCACTTCATCATTTAATAGACTTAAATTCTCCAAACCCAGAAAGGTTGGCATCACCTCCTTGTAAAGTATATCGTATTGGTAATGTGACATGTGCTATTCTAGCTCACTGGTGGCTGGGTCTGGAAAGAGTCCCCTCCTCCTCACTTCAGATCCAAGCACGTTTGTCTCAAACTGTCCCCCGCCTTGTCCAGAGATGGGCTGGCCTCCCTCACTGTGTGACAGAGAAAGAACAGATGAACTAAACAGCCTGAATAAAATCACTGTATCCTTGAGAATAGCTAGAAGGTCAGCCATTTCCAACAGAGGTTACTATCGTTTGTCCTTTGATATAAAAATCTCAGGAGATGGAAGCCAGGAGTTCAGCCAGGCAGTGCTCATACCTGATCAAAGTGTTTTATCAGAAACTCCAGCTGACAGCCTCAGCTTCCCAATCATTTCTGCTTGATGACTGATTGTAAGTACTCAACTCCACATCTGTATCCTCGCACTTAAGCACTCTTAAAAGCCTTACCAGATCTCTATTCCCCCTGGGACTCTACTGGGAACCCCAGCCGGTGGTCTCAGCAGGGCTTTCCTGTTGACTTCCTGGTTTGATGATGTCATCCTTTGTACTCTCAATGCCAGGCTACTCCAGTCAACTCTGCCAGATGCCACAAGTGCCTGATTTTACAAAGCTTGCTATATACCTGCTGTATCTCTCTATCAGCTACTTGTTATTTATTCTTTTGCTTGGTATACTCAGTGAATTTACACATTCAAATGAAAAAACATGGCTACCATATAGATAACTCTCGAAGCTGTAGAAAACATCTCTTAACAGTTATTAAGAAAAAAAAAAAGACTTAAATATAACAGGCAGCCTCATGTAACTTATAGTAATATGTCCAGGGTTATTGTCAAAACCAAAAGGGAACGTTGCTTGCATAGACTCTGGAGAATGTGCCCAGTGTCTCTCAGCTCTGGCCAAAGGCAAAGGAACTCTCAGACTGAGGCAGCTTGTTCCAGAGACAATCAGATGATAACAGATAGACGATTCTCCTCTTTATCTCCCAGCCTCCTTTGAGGTTTTACTGGTATTTGGAATCACGGAGTGTTGGCCATAGAGCATTCAGTGTCATTGAAAAGAATCATATCTGGGGTGATAAAGCAGTAGGAGCCTTTGTGGGTTTTTTTTTTTTAATTCTATCTCAGTGATCTTGGAAGCCATGAATCCCATGCACACTAACTGAGAAAAGCCTAAGATCATTAGTCACCCACTGGAGCAGCCCTGGGAGATAGGTACTGTAGCCTGCTCCAGACAGTGGGTGAGAAATTAGACCTTTTGTGTTAAGACATTCAGATTTAAGGGTTTGTCCACTGAGGCAATTGGCATCCATTCTCTGGATCCAAGCACAGAAATTAGATGACAGAAATACCATTTAATGTTCTTTATCCTGAGTTCATGTTCATCAGATAATCTGATTTCTAATAGATTTTCTTTGTTTCCCTCCTCACAGGAGCTTCTTGGAATAACATTCAGCACCTCATGATACCAAGAGCAGCCACTTATGAAGTTTTCTGGGCAACAGGCAGTGAGATAAATGACTCTTAAATACTACCTTAAATTTAGTTGTCATGGCAACTTCATATGGTAACCACTGTGATTAACCACTTAACAGATAAGGAATCTGTGACCCACAGAGCAAAATACACTGTCACAGACAGGTTCAAGTCCTCTTGATTCGGTTCATTTGGCTGGGGTGTTATTTCTTCTTCATATTCTACAGGAGACAATCCTGGCTCTCAGCAGAAGAGAATGGGTCTCCAGGGGCAGCCATGCTTCTCTTTTGAGATCCCTCCTGTTTCACCAGCCATGCCCCAATAACTAGAAACAAGTTCGCCCACTCAAATGCCTCTGCTCCAATCTTTACTTCTTCCTGTTGTTAACCAAGTAAACTTCAAGCCTCTGAAGCCTCCAAATATACTGCCTCCTGTGAGAGCTGCCCTCCCTTTCTCCCTCCCTCCCTCCTCTCATCCCTTCCACTTCCTCCCTCACTGCCAGGGTTGCCTCTGGGTATTCTTTGGTTGCTATTGCCTCATCAGGGTGCAGTTAGCTTTTCTTGCCATCATACCTCCATGAAGAACATACACTGTGTTTCTTCATACCTGTATTCCATGTGTCAGCACGTGAAATAAAAAGTCTTATCACAAGACTTCCCAGTCCGTTCACTCGCTTAGTGCTAGAGGATCTATTAAAGCAGTGAAATAACTCTGTATTTTGCCATGATAGCAGATACATGCCATTGCATATTTGTCCAAATCCATAAAACGTCCACTATGAGGAATGAACTATCATGTCAACAATGGGCTCTAAAGCATTGCACTGCCCTTCACTTCATTCCTGAGGCTACCTATTGGAAAACACGGTTGGTGTTTAATCTTCATGGTCACTCTAACAAGATTTAGAATCTTCATGGAAACATATCACTGGTGTGCCTTTGAGAATGTTTCCAGAAAGGTCTGAAGAGAGAAGAGAGTACTGACTGTGGGCGGTGTTATCCTGTTGGCTTAGGTTCCTGACTGTACAAAAGGGAGACAGAAAGTTTTTGTCCTTTCTTGCTTCCATCAGCCTCCTGACTGCAGATGCAATGTGACCACCCACCTTCTGCCGTCACACCTTCCCTGCCACAGTGGACTGTATCCCTTCTTCTTCCCTTCAGTTGCTTGTCAGGAATACTGGTGCAGTAATCAGAAAAGTAACCAGTACAAGCCCTCATGAGACGGTCTCTCCCATGTATGCATTTTGCAAATTGCTTTCCTAGTTCCTACACACCTTTCAGTAAGCAAATTAAGTCAAGCTTTTGAACCAGAGATGGTAAGCTTCTGTTTCCACTTGTGTCAAGTTAAGATGCCTCAGCTCACAGTGCAAGGGTTTCCGCCCAATCTCCTCTTCCTGCTTTACCACAGCTAACACCAGAAGTGCCATTGTGCCTAATTTATAAAGACATGAAGCTCACAGGGACTGGGAGTTTTGCTCAGGACCACCAGTTAGTTGCAGAATCAAGAGTTCAAAAGTCCTAGCTCTGTTCTTGAAGCCTGTTTTCTCCCTGGACCTGCAGGGACCCTGCTCAGATGCCATGCATGAGTCCCCAGCTGATTGTGCACCAATCTCTTACTTGCATTTGCTTTTATTGCATCTGACAATATCCCTGCAGCCCAGGGACCTAGGAAAGACCACTGAGTACACAGTGTTCTATAAAAAGATGTGAGTTCAAAGTTCTGTAAAAAAGTGACGTGTATAATTGGGATGGCAATCCACTTAAGTGCACACACACATATATCCATAAGTGTTTATACATACAAGTTCTTGCATGCATGCATATATGCCTGTGATTGACTCCATACAAACTTTATTAAGGACCACAAGAACTTGGGTCTTTGCTTCAAAGAGGAATCAACCTTTGGGGTTTTTAATCAGAAAACAAGTCAAGCCCTAAGCATTTCAGAACTGTTTTTCTTCTGCCTCTTGACAGCTTTAAATTTTGCTGCCAGACACTTGACTCCTTCTCCTGGTGTTGCCTGTATGCTGTTAAACATTGTATCCCCTGACTGTCGCCTGAGGAAAGCAAGACTCAGAAGGCACACCTGTCAGGTATGGACAAGTGAATGCTGGGTATCAGTGCAGGTGGTTCTGGGGTTCATGCAGGTTGGTAGGGATCCTATACAGGTCTCATTCATGCAGATGCCAGAGGCTTCCATTCAGTGGCCACTCCACATACTGAAGGGGCATTGACTGAAGTGAGGATTTCTACAGGAAAGAGACAATCTGACCTTATTTTATAAGTTTATTAGTGGGGTACAGGAGCAGAGAGCTGGGACCTAAACAAAGTCCAGACTGGATGGAGACTCCCAGTCCTATAACAAGAAATTATGCCAGATACAGCAGTGGCCAGGTGCTTGATTCAGGCTGGGTTGGTTCTTGCAGGAATGTTCATCAACATACTTTAAGTCTCTTGTGCCCAGATTATCATGGCAGAAGGTAGACAGCATAGAGGCTGCAAGGGGGCATGCAGGCAAATCCTCATGAATGTATGGAAGGCTAAGAGAAGTAGTCCCTTCACATTGGGTCAGAAAGATGCATGAGATAATGTCAATCCTAGAATCCTGGTGTGGTTAATAAAGGCAGAGGGATTGGAGAGAAGGCAATGTTGGCAACAAAGAAAAGTAAAAAGTAAGCAATGGTAAATAAAACAGAATGATTTTTTGGAATAGAGTCTGGAGAAACCCAAAGCTAGACAGAAATGGAGGACTGGCTGTCAGTTTATCTCACTGTTTTCTTTGAGGGTGAGCCCAAAGCCAAGGTCTTTCCCGAAACCTCCTTAAATTCACTTGCACTACCCAGTCTGGTCTTGGTATCTCCACGGGGGCTGCAGTTCCCACTACCAGTGACACAGCCCCCTGACAGTATGCCATAGCCCCCGGCGACAGAGCTCGGCCGGTAGCCATAAGTGCCAGTGCTACTGAACCCGAAACTGGTCCCCGAACCGACGGCCCCAGGTGTGGAACTGCTGATGACAGCTGTGAAAGAATGAGAGACTGGGCATCAGTGGGTGCTTCAAGGTAGACATGGCCCCAAGTCCCTTCCAGTATCCAGTGACTCAAACATATCACTGCTAGCTAAACTCCTCACGTGGATCCCAAATTTAAGTTTATTGACACATACTCAATCCCGAGCAGATCAAGCTTTGAGGAAAAAGAGCCCAGATGTCACAGAATCCCTAGTCGGCACCTGTTCTTTCTTAGGTGAACAAGAAAAGCAAGGTTTTCCCCCAAAGGACAAGGGATGCCTTAGCATAAGCTACTTTCTTGCATTTGGCCTGAGAAGGCATTCTTATACAATGTTTCTATTGTTTCCTATGGCATGAATTAGGATGCTTGTGCTGGGAAAAGAGTGACTGAACCTTGTTGGGCCAGCATTAACATTGATCCATGCTACACAGTTGCATAAGTCTCTCCTATCAGAGGGGACAGGTGACTATGTTTCCCATCCTGCAGGTCAGTGTGGGTAGCAGAAGAGAACATGTAGCTACCAAGTGCTTCATCCCAGCACTGGGGAAATGTTGAGCATGTGAAGTCAGAGTTGTGGGAAACTAACTCCACTGGTGAAGAAGTGGATCTGAATGGCAGAGGCAGCAGGAGGCAGAGCACAAGCTGCTTAACCTCAATGGGGGAGGGGCTGACAGAGACAACCACTCACTCATTCACTTAGTACTTGTTGACTGCTTGGAACTATTCCCTCAGAAACACGAAATACTCACAAATGCTCACGGCATTGGTGTGCTCTCCAGACATCCTGCACAGAAAAAAAAAAACACAGGGATCCTCCATCACACTTGAGATCCTGAGTGGTCCTTCCCATTCACCAGACAGTAGCCAGAATCACCAGCTGGTCCAGTTACACCTCCTCCAAGCCCATGAGCCACCAACAGTCAGAGTTAACAACCTCTGTCTCAAGGCTTGAGCCTCCAAGACCCTTCTCCCTTCCCCAGGCCTGAACAAGTGGAGATGGGGGAGGGATACAGACAACTAATGGCCATGGACGAAGCATCTGTGTGACTTTACGCCAGTTCCAAGATTTCCAAATGCCAACAATCTGTGTCCTGTCCCTCCAACTGCACTGAACTTTGTGCAGCCTACATTGTTAACAATTGAGTAATTTTAACTGACTTTTTTATATAGTGAAAAAATGCATTTCTCTTAAAAGAAGGTTATATATTGAAATAGACAAAACCAGAATTACATAACCAAATAAGAAAAAAAATGGCACTAAAAATAAATACAGTAAAAATAAAGCAAGTTGCCTGGAGGGAGAGAGCTAGGTGGTGCTGAGAGACTGAACTTAGAATCCGCTGCCCCTGTATGAACACGAGTTATTTGTAAGGGCCGTAGAGTTCTTGAAACTGGCAATACTAAGCTGAGACTCTGAAAAGCTGAAGGAGAGTTTAAAGGACATTGCTGTCATACTGCATGGCTGGAAATCACTCTGGAATCTGTTTGTGGTTAAGCTGGAGACTATCTACAGCTCCTCCAGTGTCTGCACCCACATCCTGGGGACCTGGATGGAGAAGATTGCATCTGAGCACCCCTCCCCTGCAGTTACCTGCACTCCTCCCCTTCCAGGAGCTTGCGGTAGGTGGCGATCTCAATGTCCAAAGCCAGCTTCATACTCATCAGCTCCTGGTGCTCCCGCAGCATCCGGGCCAGCTCCTCCTTGGCCTGGTGCAGGGCTCTCTCCAGCTCATCCAACTTGGCCTGGGCATCCTTGAGGGCACAGTCACCTCGCTGCTCGGCATCAGCAATGGCTGTCTCTAGATTGGAGCACTGGGAGAAAGGGGTACCACACCCCTGAGTTCTGAGGTACCCAGATTCCACTTTATTCCCGTGTACTAATCGTGGATGAACCTCACTATATACTATTATATTTCCTGGAATGTAACAGGCAATGAGGAATTTTACTTGGCCCCAGGGAAGCTTGTTATTCTCAATCTTGCGGCTTTGTGGGGAACCCTATGAGGTTCTAGACTTCAGACGGGGAACAGAGTAGGGAAGAAATGAGGATTCTCTGAGGAAGGGTTTCTAGAGCAGAGGACACAGAGAAGGAGACAGGCAGGCAGGCTCTAAGCCCCAGCCTGCCTTGGGGATGTGTAGAAGCCCAGTCACTCACTTGCTTCTTCACACTCTCGATTTCTGATCGCAGTCTCTGGATGAGCCGGGTCAACTCAGAGATCTCATTCCTGGTGTGCTTGAGGTCATCTCCGTGCCGGCCAGCTGCCAGCTGCAGCTCTTGGAACTGGCAGACGATAGGTAACAAGCACATATATGACTCAAGGGTTATTTCAGCCTAATTTAGCACAAAAACAGTACCTTCACCTGGCCCTCTGTAGCAGAGGAAGGAAGGGATATAGCCTCTTCCTCTCTAATCATCAGCCTCTGAATTTTTTTATTTGCCTTAAGCCTGGCTGATCTTCCTGAGGGTTGGATGTGGCCATTGGACTCTTGGAAGTCCCAACTCTCCACACTGCATCTTTAGAAGATGGGTTTGAGTACTGCATCCTGACTACCCACAGGGGTTAAGTCACATGGCCATTTTCAACCCTAGATTATGAGGATAAATGGGGAAAGAAATGGGACCAGGTCAGAGCCTAAACTGTTGTCAAAATCCCAGGCCTGTGTTGCCCCTTAGGCCCTGAAGGCTACTAACCCTTTCCCAACTGGCTAAACCTCTCCGTCCTGGACTGGGAAAAAGATAGGAAGCAGAGATAAGGTCTCCAAGGGGTGATTTCCCTAGAGAAGTTGAACAGCAAGGAACAATTAGACAGCTACCATCACGATCAAAGAAACCGGATTATCTAAGAGTCACTTCCCACCCACACCCATCAGGGGAGCTAAGATGTGAAGGATAGCAATGCCCTCGTCATCCTGGGAGATGTACTTAAAGGAAAAGATGGGAGTTGGCTGCTCCCAGATCACACTGAGGAGACCTGTGATTTACCGTGATGACAGAGCCGAACCTCTGTCTGCTCATGCTTACCCTCCCCCACATGTACTAAAGTGCCTCTGCCTCCAGAAAGCAGGTCTCACCCAATCCCACCTAGTCCTGCATTAGGATCCTTCATTTGTGTCTTGCAGTTTACACCCTGAAATGACTTCCATGTGTCTAAGGGGAGTCCAAGGACAGAGTTGTGTCTTCCCTCTCGTTCCCACAATGTCAAAGTCGGTGTCATGTTCCCAGCAAGTAGTGAACCAGAGAAAATGAGACCAAACCAGATTCCCATCACTACACACTACTCTGGAGAGGTACCGTCAACCCTACCTTGGTCTGGTACACCATCTCAGCCTCCGCCTTGCTCTTCAGGGCAATGTCCTCGTACTGAGCTCGGACCTCAGCAATGATGCTGTCCAGGTCCAGGTTACGGTTATTGTCCATGGAGAGGACCACAGAGGTGTCACTTATGTGCGACTGCATCTGAGTAATCTCCTGCAGGAAACAAGGTGTAAAATACCTACTATAACTGGGGGAAGGGAACAAAATGATGGTCTTTCCCAACGGGATAACCCCAGACCACCTCAAACGGGCACAAGCAGCATTCTAAAGCTATGACGTAAGGATCGAGCCGGAGGTTCCAATACCATGCTGAAAAACCGCCCAGAAGGTGTAAAGCAAACTGAGAAGAAAATCCATGTCTGTTCCATGAGTAAGAGAAGCAAAGAAAAATGCTCAGCTCTCACCCAACCTTTGAACTTCAAAGCCCTCAGCACACAGCATTGGAGGGCTTCTGGGCTCTAAAACTGACTGACAAATAAGTAATTTATCATCACAAGTCCTTCCTGAATGCAAAGCAAGAGGTGAGGGCAAGCCTTACCCCCTCGTACAGACACTTGAGGAACTTGATTTCTCCATCCAGGGCATCCACCTTGGCCTGGAGCTCCACTTTGCTCATATATGCGGCATCCACATCCTAAGGAGAATCCAGACAACTCCCGCTGGCCAGCCTTTCTTATGAACCCCACCCTATAGCCCAGGAATAGACTCAAGACCCAAGAGGTGGGAACCTGACTTCAGCCCAGACTCACTGTGAAAGTTTCATCCCCTTTGTTCAAAGGAGGATACAGAGCCTGTTCCTCCCCCACAGTCACTGAGGCAGCCATAGAGTTTGTCAGAGATGAAAAGAGTTAGAAGTGGGCCGTGGCCCTTCCCAGAGTTCTGTGTGCTGCTGGGCCACAGCTGGACTCTTGTCCATTTACACAACTGTGAAGAAGCTGACTGTGTGATCTGTGCTTGACAATCACCAGGTCCACCATGGGCATAGCCAGCCTCCACCTCCAGGACTGTGGACCCAGGCCCTCTCTGCAGAATGCAAGCTTCAGTCCTTCCTCTGATCTTACCCACCATGGGGACCAAGGACGGGTACCCTGCTTACCTTCTTAAGCACCACAAATTCATTCTCGGCAGTTGTACGCTTGTTTATTTCTTCTTCATACCTGCAGGGAAAGCATCAGTGAACAAACAGGGGCTCGGGGTGCCAGTGTGTGTCTATATCTGTGTGTTCTCACTGAGAAATACAAGATGTCTGAATGTGGAGCCTTAAGCAGGTGTTCTCAGCTGCCCCAACTCGGTAGTGCTGTTTGACTGAACTGTCAGTGGGGACCTGGGCCTGGTGGCTGGAGGGTTTGTAGGGGTCTTCCAATGCAGGGAAAGTGAGTCCATTTTTTTTTCTCCATCTCAGAATCCAAATCACAGGAGCAGGACTCTGCCAGCAGATGCCAGTCACCACCAATGCTGTTCCAATCTGGGAAGGGGTCCAGGAAGCTACAACTACCTCTACCCATGTCAAGAAAGAATGTGGCTCAGATGTGTGGGACCCAGTGAAACTGAGAGAGCCCCAATGGGAAGCTCATCCCCTGCTCTGTGGGGTTTCCTTGGAACTTAGGGCACCCTGGGTGAGCTAAGGAGCTGGAGGTCTGTGTTGAACACACACAGAGGCTCTCTAGGAGGGCTTAGGAAGCAACACATGAAGGAAAAAACTACCTTGAAGGGCATCCCTGTTATCCACATCCAGCCTACTTGGCTATGCCCATGAAGGCTCTCCTCTTACCGGGTGATCTCAAATGGCTTGTTCTACCCAAGTTCTACCCCCCGTCCCCAGGGGCAACAGGCAAAAGTTCCAGGACTTACTTAAGAAGCCTCACCCCCAGAGATCAGCTAGTCCGACTCACCTCTTCTTGCAGTCCTCCACTGCATCCCGCATGCCCCTCAGCTCGGAGTCCAGCCTCACCCTGTCCCCAGATAGCGAATCCAGCTGCTTTTGCAGGCTGCTGATGTGAGCCTCATAAACAGGCTCCAGGTTCTTCCTGCAGTTGCTCAGGTCCAGCTGCTGCAGCAGCTCCCACTTGGTCTGCAGCACCTGGTTCTGCTGCTCCAGGAAGCGCACCTGCATGCAGACAGAAACCACCTGAGCCCACTCCACAACCAACAGGGCCAGAGAATGGGAGAATGCCTTTTCAGAAGAAAAGGGTGGGTTTTGATCTGCAATGTGACCTTCACAGGTGAGCTCTGAGGGGGAAAAAGCCACCCAAGTAGCTCCCTATGGGAGTCCTTAGTCTAGCAGCCAGAAGGCAGCCCCGGAGGTCAGAAGAGGCCCAAGCTAAGAATGTGAGTTTCCCTCCAACCTGTCACAATGTTGGCTGATTGTCTCCCGGTGCAGTCTAAAATTGCTGGCTCAATATTGGCCAACTGTAGAAAGCCACTCTGTAGCAAGTTCTTGGATGTTTGCCTGTTAGCTTCCACTCCTCCCGGTCTGGTGCTCTGGTCTGGCCTTCTCCCTCCCTCCACATCCATGACCTCTCCCAGCCTACCTGGAAGCCCTGTACTCAACTGTACTGGGACCTTAAGCTCTCTGTGGTTTTCATACCAGGAGTTTCCATTGCCCAGGGCTCACCTACCACTTACTCTTAGGTTCTTAGACTTCAGTATGTATCAGTATTCCTAGAGGGCTCGTGGGAGTGCAGACTGCACAGGACCCTGGCTTTCTGTACCTCGCAAGGCCGCTGCTGGCCTCTCCTCTGCCTTCTTTGGTTTTGCCCCACTTCTTTACCAAGAGAAGTAAAGAAGTGGGGCCGCTGCTCTTCCTCCTAGACACCTTCCAAATATAATGAGCTCTCTCTTTATATGCCTTTAGGTCAGCCTCTCAGTCCGGGGATTGTCTGCTACCTCTCTGCCCTGCCCTGTGATGTGTCTGTGTCCTGGGAAGGGGTAACATCATCCTATCTCCAGACAGGGGGCCCTGAAAGCAGTGGAGATAGAGGGAAACACGAGATATTTAGCTATCAGCAGTCTCACCTTGTCGATGAAGGAGGCAAACTTGTTGTTCAGTGCCTTGATCTGCTCCCGCTCCTGGGCGCGCACCTTCTGGATCTCCGGGTCAAGCTCCACGTTGAGAGGAGCCAGGAGGCTTTTGTTGACTGTGACCTGGTGGATGCCTCCAGGCAGGCACAGGGATGGATTTGAAGGCCCCAGAACCCCGCTGCCAAACATGCTGCCAGCAAAGCCACTGGCCCGATTCCGGCCAAACCCATATCCCCCTGTGCGCCCGCTGCCACTAGCCACATTGAAGGAGATGCTCCGGGGACTCCTCAGGCTGTAGAGGCTACGACTGCTGAAGCCACCACTGAGCCCTTTGCCCCCTGCCCGGTAAGAGGATGCGCTGCCTCCGGATAGCACAGCTGAGCAGCCGCTGAAGCCCCTGTTGGCAGCTCCAGGCTTGCAGGTGAATTGGCGGTTCATCGTGAAGAAGCCACAGACAGGGAATAAGCCGCACGCACACCTTCACCGAGAGACTGACTGTTCACCTGCTTGTGATCTTGGTCTTCCCCTTTATAGACCTCAAGAGAACAATTGCTCTAATTGTTGGTTTTAATTTGCCTGGAAGGAAGAAATCATTTTCTCCTATCAAAATCATAGACATAAGGCAACATGAAAACCCCCAAAGTGCTGGGCTTGCAAGTCCTCTGCATGTAATTGAGTCTTATCTTATTAGCATGGGGGTAATTAGCTAGGCTGTATTATCCCCAGGAAGATCTTGGCTAGGAAGCTTGTCATGGTCCCAGCTGTCCTTCTGCAGAGGGTTGGGATTGTAGGAGTTCTGAAGGAGATTTCTAATTGACAGTGTCATCGCTGAGAAATCTCCCACCTGTGCCAGCATCAGATCATCCGCGTCAGAGACCCTGGCTAAGCTGCTTTCATGTGGTTGGGAAGTCCCAAGGCCTGGTTTTACCAAGGCTGCTGGAAACATTTCTCATGGCTGATCTGTCAGGGACACAGGACAGGAATCCAAATCCAGGCTTCACACTCATGTGTGCCTTCAGGTAGGTCCCATGATCCCCTGTACCAGCCAGGTACCCATCTACCTTCACCTGCACAAAAAGACTTCTACCCTCGGTCCTACAATGGTTGAAGCCAGTGTCCATCTTTCCACCTCCATAAAAGACCACTGGGAAACCAGAAAGGAAGCAAGGGTGTGGGATATATTTTCCACCTTCATGGAGTGAATGGTGACTCAGCCGATGCTGAGCCCCAGCAGAATTGCAGAGCTATTGGTCTAGATGTCTGAGGAAGATTGAATGCCAAGAAGCTGTTCCTCGGGTATTCTGGGAAATAAGTCTCTCTTGGGAATCTTGATAGCAGAATGTCCTGTTATCGTGGCCACAGCTGTCTGATGTAAGCAATGGTCTGCCTGCTCATCCATCTTGCTGTCTTCATGACCTCACTTGTAGCTGCTAGCAACCAGCAGCAAAAGAGGCAGGCGTGTACATGATGCACATATGTACATGCAGGCAAAACACTCGTCCACATAAAATGAGTAAATACTGAAAACAGCACTGGGAGGCAGTTACTGCTAATATCTTTGTTTCGACTAAGCTAACTAGTAGAAGCAGGATTTGAAACATGGCCAACTGGTTCCTTGCTCAAAACACACGTATAGACTTGAATCGGGCACTAGATCCATAAGTGCCCGAGGGAACACACTTTGAGTGCCCTGTGTGGAGTTGGTGAGCTTAGTCTCTAAGCACCTACTATTTATCTCAACGGAACGTAGTAAAGTATTTGGAAAGCACCAAGCTACAAATACCGCAGTGTTTGTGTGAGTCAACATGACAGAGGCATGCTAGTCAATACTAGTCAAGTTCTTTGGGACTTTGTACATACACAATCAATGTATAAGTAAGGCCAATCTTGTTTCCTCCTTCCAACCTGTATGTTTTATACTTCTTGGATTAGGAACTCCAATATAATACTACATAAGATTGGTACCTGTTCCCTCTTATGGGGAAAGCATTACAGCTTTCACCATTTAATGTTTACTCTAAGGAAAATCTCTCTCTCTTTCTCTCTCTCCTTCCCTCCCTCTCTCACCTTCCCTCTCCCTCTCTCCTTCCCCTACTTCCCCCTCCCTCCTCTCCCTCCCACTCTCTCCCTTCTTCCTCCTACCTTTCTCTCCCTCTCTCATTCCCTCTCTCTGTTTCTCCATCTCTTCCTCCCTCCTCTCCTCTCTCCCCTCTCTTTCTCTGTCTCTCCATCTCTCTCTGTCTCTCTCTCTCCTTCTCCCTCCCTCCTCTTTCCTCCCCTCCCTCCCACTCTCTTCCCACTCCTTATCCCTCCCTCCTCTCCCTTCTCCTGTCTCCCTCCTTCTCCCTCCCTCTCTATCTCTGTCTCTCCCTCCTTCTTTTTCTCCCTCCATCCTTTCCTCTCTCTATCTTTCCCTCCCTTTCTCTGTCTCTGTCCCTCCTTCCCCCTCCCTGCCCCTTCCTTTCTCTCTCCCTCCCTCTCTCTGTCTCTGTCTCTCTCCCTCCCTCTCTCTGCCTCTCTCTCTCCATCTCTGTCTCTGTCTCCCTGTCTCTCTGTGTCTCTTCATCTCTGTCTCTGTGTATCTCTGTCTCTCTCTGTCTCTCTGTGTCTCCATCTCTCTCTGTCTCTCTGTGTCTCTGTCTCTGTCTCTGTCTCTCTCTCTCTCTCTCTCTCTCTGACTCATATGGAAATCTTACAATGTAGAGTCTGATGGAGGAGACGGCAAGCTGGAGAATGCAGTTCAGATCCAAAAGCTGAGTCCAGGGAGCACCTGCCAGAGAATTTTCCAGCAAGTCCCCACCATCTTCTTTGCTCACAGTGTGCCGTCTGATTTCTCGAGAAATAGATGTTTGACTTATCAAGTACTTTTGCATTTGTTCAGACAGTCATGTGTGTTTTTCTCCTATACTATGACAATACAGCAAATGGTTTAGTTTTGTTTAGTTTTTCAGTTCTGGCAAGTGAGCCAAGTAACTGATTCTTGCTGTTGACCAGCCTTTCCTTTCTGAGATACGTCTTACATCGCATGATATCATAACCTTTTTACGAATCCCTGAGTCAAATTTGCTCATATCTTCTTGAGAACTCTGGAGTCTGTGTTTTTGAGGGATGTGAACATGTTTAGAGGGATTTTTTTGTTTTTGTTTTACAACATCTTGGTGTGGTTTCTTAAAACAAGGTATTGATTTTTCTGTCTTCTGAAAAAGTTTGTGTGAAATTGGTGTTATTCTATCTTAATCTTACATATTCCTCAGTGCCTGTGTGCAAAGCCAGCTCAGCTGTGAAACCTTCCCAGACACCCACAATACTGTCTAACAAGAGCAGTGAGGAGTGCACCGCTGCATGAGGTGAAGGCACAGGCCCTAAGGAGTGAGCAGACAGTTCTCACTTTCACTGTGTTTATCTTTCAGGCAGCCTTGTAAAGAGATACTATTTTATTGTTTTATAAATGTATAAACCCAGGCTCTGAATTGTTAAATTGTTAAAATGTACCAGAGGTCTTATATTCCTTCACCCAATCCTTACTATTTTTACTAAGTGCCTACTGAATGTCAAAGAACCAGACAGTGAGCCCACCACTGAGTCCCTAGAATGCAGTTCTCACGCCACAGCCTCAGGCGCACCTAGAGCTTGTTAATCCTGTGCGTTTCCAGGATCCTCTCAACTCTTCTGGGTGCTGCAAGTAAGACTGTGTGTTGTTAATAAGCCTCCAAATTACCTTAATATACACAGCAGGTCCCATTGTAGCCACCTCGCTAACTGCATCCCACTTTGAATAAGTGCATCCATCCCTACCTACGTGGTGAACTTCCTGCCAGAGCTCAGTCTTCATCTCTGAGCAGCCAAACACAGCCCCTGGCCTCCATCACAGTGTGGGACATTTAGCTAAGTAGAATAAGAGAAACTTGGAGAGTCCCATGTTCATACTCATGCTCACACTCATGCCCATACTCACATCCATGCTCACACTCATGCTCACACACTTGCTCACACTCTTACTCATACTCTTGCTCACATCCATGCTCACACTCATACTCACATTCATGTTCATACCTATGTTCACACCCTTCTTCATATTCATGCTTACACCTACGTTCATGCCCATACTCACACTCATGCTGACACTCACAATCACTCTCACGATTACACTATTGCTCATATTCATGCTCACACCTGTGTTCATGCCCATACTCACACTCATGCTCATACTCACAATCACTCATATGATTTCACCCTGGCTCACACTCATGCTTACACCCTTGCTCACTCATACTCACACCCATGTTCACACCCATGCTCACACTCATACTTGTGCCCTTGCTCACACTCACACCCATGTTCACACTCATGATCACACCCTTGCTCACACTCATCCTCAGAGAGCTCTTCAGCCTCCTCACTGATTGTGAGTCCTAAACTATGATTTCTGGGAAATGGAGGACACATAGACTGTGTTCTTGCACTCAGAGCTCCCAGTCTGACTCCCTGAAGTGACACAGAACAGTTTGAGAGGAAAAGCAATTCTCCCAGTGTCACACAAGTGTTTATTCCCAGTGTGAGAATACTTTCCCATTTCACACCTGCGTGTTTAACCTCAGTGGGCCTCCTGGAATGGTGTGAGCAGAAGGAGAACCTGTGAATGAACAGGAAAGCAAGGGGCCTGGTATGCTGACACAGCGGGACCTGGTATGCTGACACAGCGGGACCTGGTATGCTGACACGGGGCTGCTCACCTGTGTGAACAGCAGCAGATTTTTCTGCAGCTTCCATTCAGGCACCCTGCTTCAGCCTGGCCAGGGAGGGAACACTTACAGGAACATAAATCTCTCCTGTGCTGGGCTGAGTGTGTTCTGCTCTGAAAACTCAGCTGCAACAAACTTGGTGGTTATCCAGGGTTCAGCTAGTTTGCCCTGAGCAAAGCTGGAGAGGACACTCTGTGGGAACTGTTTCCCAGAAAGAGCACTTCTGCCTGGAAAGAAATTTTCTATAAATTTCCCAGCTTGCCACTCAGCAAAGCCATGGTTCCCAATCTGACGAATCCTTTCTGAGAATGTTGCACCAACCCTGACTCCAGAACCATCCCCTACACTCTCCCACTACAGGAAAGACTCCTGAGCCCCCCAGACACCCCTTCCTTGAAGGCTCATCCCTTCCCAAGAACCCTCTTTTATCATTCCAAAATGTCCTTTCTTTGTGGGCCCCACTTCTACAAAAGGTTAACATCCAATAGACATTACACAGTATCAGTTTGCAAATGAAATTTATTATGCAGAGACCCAGACCCCAACACTCAAAAAGCAAGGTTCATTCAAGAGGCTATGTACAGAAAAGCATAGTTCCCTATACCACCGTTGGGGGTGGAATAGGGAGGCTACCCTGGGGTCCTCAACACACCATCATCTGGGAGGGCTGCCAGGTAGACAATGCGAGAGGCCAGGAGTGGGACACGGCTTGAAGCCACACTTGGACAATGCAAACTCTTTCCCAGAACACAGTGAGTATCTCTGGCTCTAATTGTTAGGAGAGATCTTTTATCAGCCCCTCTCAAAAAAAAAAAAAATCACATCAGAGGTGGATTACAAATACTGGGGTTGATCAGAGCTAGAGATACAGAGATACAGCTGAAATTCTGGAGTCAAAGAATAGAGAGAGGACCCATCTCTATCTAAAGGAGAAGGTCACACCTGAGCTGCAACCTTCCCCTGACCCAGAACCGCCCCTTTCAGAGCCAGACACTGCCCCACCAGAGCCAGAGCCACCTCTGGGGCCTCCTCCAGAGCCGGATCCTGCCCCTCCAGAGCCATATCCTGCCCCACCAGAGCTGGAGCCACCTCTGG
>JANHMN010000012.1:1801595-1806431 GCA_030674055.1 Rhabdomys pumilio | reverse complement strand
AGGAGGAGAAGGAGGAGGAGGAGGAGGAGGAGGAGGAGAAGGAGAAGGAGAAGGAGAAGGAGAAGGAGAAGGAGAAGGAGAAGGAGAAGGAGAAGGAGAAGGAGAAGGAGAAGGAGGAGAAGGAGGAGAAGGAGAAGAAGGAGAAGGAGAAGAAGAAAGAGAAGAAGAAGAAGAAGAGGAGGAGGAGGAGAAGGAGGAGGAGAAGGAGAAGGAGGAGGAAGAGGAAGAGGAGGAGAAGGAGAAGAAGAAGAAGGAGAAGGAGAAGGAGAAGAAGAAGGAGAAGAAGAAGAAGAAGAAATACACACATACAAGGCACAGTTGCTATTTAATAGCTGAAACCCGATGGATTTATTCACTTTCTGGTTCTCCCCCTTCTCAGCCCCATGTGGTAACTACTCAGCAGGAGTGGGAACAGAGATAAGAAGTGAAGAATCTGTGGAGCTATTTCATTTGCTGTATAAGAATGCTGAGCAAAGCAGTCCAAGAGTCTCCTCATTTTTTTTCCCAATGCAGCTTATATAATTACAATCATGCAAATATACTATAAATCTAAAAGCTTTGGAGTCTCAATCCAAAGCCAGATGTGTCATTATCTACGGATATCTAAGCAACGCCCTAATTGTCCATTACTCCACTCTGACTCTGCCAGGGCCATGCCAGCTTCGGAGGGGTCTGAAGTGAAGAAAAGGAGCGACCATTTAGTGAGTGTTTGCTGCGTCCTGGTTTTGTGACCAGCACGTAGTCGACATGAACATTTTAGTTTTGCTCTCACCACTTTTGCAGCTCTTTCTGCTAAGCACCTGAGTCTCTGGTGTGTGAAAACTAACTTGAAAGAGACTGCTCCTCCCCTACTGAAGTGTAGGGGTTAGAACCATTGGAACTTGGGTATTACCTAAGATTTTATTTCTATGTGGGTTTTTAAATTTCACATTTAAAAAACAACTTTACTGCTTTTTTAAAAATAACATGTTTTGCATTTTTTGAGGGGGTATATATTGGTCTGGCTGTGGTTTTGATGTTTATGTTCGAAGGAACCATTGTCCCAGATAGTCACTGTGCCATGATTAGCCTAATGGTGGAAAGGACAGCTTTGTCCCTCAGAACGGAACGGGAATCATGTGGAACAAACCCCTTCCTGTGTACCCCAGTTCCTTTGTTTCAATAAGCTGCCAGCAAGCCCAAGTTCCTGATACTTCTCATGGGTTTGCAGAAGGCTGTCTGTGGGCCAATGGGGCAACACTGAACCCTCAGGGATAAGTAAAGGGGAAGTCAGTTCTTTTAAGCCGACAGAAAATGAAGTCTAAGTCAGATGTGACAGCAGAAAGAAAGCTCACACTCCACACCCCCTTAGCAGCAAGTCCGTGTCCCTTACAGCCTTCCTTACGTTACAATGAATTTGTCCCTAGACTTCTGCAGGGGCAAGCCAAGGTCATATTCACTTTTACCAGAAACCTCCATCTCCAGAGTATCCACCCCAGAAATAAGCCTGTAACCAAAATTCATTTCCAGAATTTGGTGTGGGACTGCAGACTGGCTCTGGTGCAGGACTACAGTGGTGACCCTGCCTGAGCCTTCGAAGCCTCTCTTGGAGATCCTGACGATCCCGCTGTGGGAGTGGTCACATGTTTCTATGTCACTCTGGCAGGTTCCCCTCTCCATACCTTTAAACAAGCTCATCTCCCTTTCCTGAAGTCTGTGCATTAGCCAGAGTACCCAGACTCTCAAGATAGAGGTAAGTGTTTGGATTTTTAAAATAAATATAAAATAACACCACAGCCGCCCTCCTCCTCCTCTTCCTCTTCCACCTTTTCCTCCTTATCCTCCTCTTCTTCCTCCTCTTTCTCCTCTTCCTCATCCTCCTCTTCTTTCTCCTCTTTCTCCTCTTCCTCCTCCTTCTGTTTCTCTTCCTCCTTCTCTTCCTCCTCCTTCTGTTTCTCTTCCTCCTTCTCTTCCTCCTCCTCTTCCTCTTCTTCTTCCTCTTCTTCTTCTTCCTCCTCTTCTTTCTCTTCTTCCTCCTCTTCTTCCTCTTCCTCTTCCTCCTCCTCCTCATCCTGCCCCTGTGTGCTGAAAGTGACAAAAAGCCAGAGAGGTGTCAGTTGTGTCCCAAAGTGGTCAGCATGCCCGGGCTGCCTGCAGCTTCTTACTTCTGCTTCAATGGGAGCACCAGCTGCTCCAAAGAGCACCACCACAGAGCCGGTGGCTCCAAGGGAAGGTGGGACACAGCCTGGCAGACTCCCAGCAGGAGCTACTTGCTCAACATCTCCCTCCAGGGCCTTTCTTTGTAAACGATTATTCTAAAGCTGCTTACTCAGTCCAAGGCCAGCCCCTGACCCAGTTCCTTATCCCAACTCCAGCCTCCCCTTCCAGTGTTACCTAACCTGTTCTTTTTCAATGGTTTGGGCTTTTGCTTGATTTCTGTTTGCCCCTCTTTTCTGAAATAAAAACATGTGGCTGTCAATTTTAAAGGGTCCTGACCAAACCGGCTGTTGCTGAAAAGGTTAGCTGGTAGTTCCCAAAAGCCTCACTCACTCTGTACCTCTGTAGCTCTGTGAGACAGTCCCGGAGTGAGGACATTCCAGGACACACATGCCAGGCTTCTGGAGAAAGCAGGGTTCGCAAGAAAGCAGGAACTCACTGAGGACAGGGACAGGGACAGGCCCAGTGGCCAGCAGGCATTTGACACACATTTGTGAAATGCAATAATTAGTGAAAAATCAATTAGTCAGTGAAGAAAGGCACCGGCATAGAACCTGGCTTATGCTAGGCAATGAATGAATGAATGAGCTAATGCAACTTTATTTCTCCTTGCTGTGGACATACACGACATATGTAACTTAATTTTAGTTGATGTGTGTGTGTGTGTGTGTGTGTGTGTGTGTGTGTGTGTGTAAATGCAGTCCTATAACCCAAGCTAGCACTGAACTCAGATATCCTCCTGCTCTAGGCTTGCAAGTGTGAGAATTATAGACATATACTGTCATGCTCAGCTTTCTGGCTCAGAAACCTGCAAGTTCTGTATTGTAAATTTGTTCTTTGCATGGTGGATCTGAAGCTTCATCAACTCGGCTTCTTCTGTAGGTATCCTAAAGGTTAGTGAAGACTTGACCCATTGGCTAACATGCAACAACGTGAGTATGTCTGTGGCCCCGGGCCTTTGTTCACACACAGAGAACTACAAAGGGTCCTCCTGGACAATCCAGCCCCAATCCTCCCTCTGGCCACATGGTTTCCCTGGACTACAGTCTCTACTGCCAAATCTGAGTGCTTACTTTTGTCCATTTCCTGCAGAGCCACTCAAACCTGGAAGAGCCAGATCGTTGGATATGCCATGCCACCCTACTCAGGATCAGAACACAGCATCACCACAGTCACGTTCCCATGCCTTCCTCAATACCCTCCTCACACTTCAGAGACTTCCCAGGCTTCTATAAGCTCAGTTCTGCCCCATTCTCACCCAGTCCCCCAGAGGTGGGGAGCCCTCCAACCCCATACTGACACTCAGAATTCACATCCGACCTCCCGTCCCCTCCAACAGCAGTGGGAAGAAGTCTTCTTGTCAGAATTCTGTCTTGCCCCCATGTCGGTCATTGTAGGAGGGAGTTGTTGGAGCGACATCATCCCAGTAAAATGAGTCAAAATATACATTAAAGCAACTTTTATTTTAGAAGCCAAAAATTGAGTGATTTCTGTTGCTCAGGCTATCAATAAACTTTTTTGTCTATTTAAAAAAAAAAATCATTTAAAGACAGCCACCGGCTCCATCCTGAGCAAGTCTTTTGCTGTAAGGATTTGAGGGAAAAACAGACAACCGCTCAGAATTCTTTGAACAGCTTTCGTTTCTTGACATCCAAAACAACGGATCTTGCAAATTCTTCTTTAAAAACCTTTTAGATACAAAATAAAAACAGAAGATGTGAACAAAACCATTGCTTATTAAGCCATTAAAAATAGATCTAGTACAGTCATTCTTCCAGGATGTATTAAATTTATGACCTGAATTATACTTTTATGAGCTTTAGGCACACTTCAGAGCCCATTGAGTATTCAAAAAAAGTGTGCTCACTCTGACTAGCGGACTTTTACAAGGGAAGCTGGGTGATAAACCAGAAAGCGTGTGTTTAGGAGCAAAGGTCAAGTCCTTGTACCAGAAAGCAAATGTGTCACCGGCACACGTCACTTCACTTGGTCCCATTCGTTGAGTACAAGCTGAATTGGTGACCATCGGGGAGACTCTTGGGTAAGGTGTCAGGGGACCTGCATTCTTGGGTCCCCTGACTCATGACCACTCTGGGCCTGTACTATTATAGCACCGTACTACTCTGGGCGTTGGGTTTCTCTATGAAACATGGCACTGCACTACCGATCCAAAAGGTTCAGATGCCAACAGTGCTTGAAGCACATTCAGAGCTGAGGCACCTCAGGGAAGCCTGGGAATGATATGCAGAGCTAGCCGGGCTTCCACCCAGTCCCAGGCAATGACAAAGGATCCTTAGACCTCAGGAGCCACTCAGGGGGGAGAGAAAGGGGAAGCCACCAGGTGCCATCAGCTGATGATGGGGTTTCTCCTGTGGGGTAGACAGTTAAGATCTGAAAGAACAACAGTCTCCTTGTATTTGATACCCCAACTGTGGACTCCTGGAGAATGGTCACCCCGATTGTTCACAGATGTCTACAGCAGACACACACAATGATGTCTCCTGGAAACTCATTTTTGCCTCCAAAATGGAGCTGAGTCCCTCTGACCCAGCTCTTCTGCTCCAGACTCTTCTCTCAGCATCCTCCTTCTCTGGAGCACCAAGGCAGGCCGGCAACTTCACCTCCCTTCTGGGGTACCAC
>JANHMN010000012.1:1786595-1796595 GCA_030674055.1 Rhabdomys pumilio | reverse complement strand
TTGTGCTAGCACACCCTCTTGCCTCTAAGCCTGACATCTTTACCAGGGAAATCTTTATCCACTGTCAAGAGAGGATGGATGAGGGGATGCGGCCAACAAGCCAGAGTATTCTCCTGGGAAACCAAAGGGCTTTCTCTAATCCAAGCAGTTAACACCTTAGCAGTTAACACAGCAGGATGAAGGCACCCAAATGTTTCCAAGTACAAGCTGATCACAGGTGACTTCACCTTCGAATCATGTCATTCTTTCTTCTGGGACACAGAGATAGATGTCACATTCTTCTTTTGCCTGGAATGTTCTTTCAGTATCACCAGGTATGGGACGAAAGGAAATCAACTATGCTGACATCAGAAGAAACTTACACCGGATAACAAAGGGATCAACAAGTGGCCGTATTGTGTAAAGAGTAGAAGAAGGAATGTAAGACTGACCGTGTGGGATTTGGGAGCAGAAAGCTAAGCCTAGGCCTTGCCTCCCACGCCTCTTCTACCATTCCATATAATTGATACCATTCCATATAATTGAGGATAAACAGGCACATAAATCTGGGACAGATCGATGACAACCATCCAGAATACAGACTGCCTTACAGACTTTTCTTCTGGGATGAGGAATGCCTGGGATTCTACCCACCCACCCCACCTCCACCCAAGTCCATGACCCACCCTCCAAGACCCAACTGAGACACGCTCTCTTTCTGGAGTGGTGAACCCTGACCTGTGCTGATGGGGTTCCTCCCTCTGACTCCTGTCTGTTCCAGTCACTGATCAATAAGAATTCTCTGCTCTCATGTAATACAATACACACTCTTCTGTATTCTTGGGATGAAAAGATGAAGACACAGTCCCCTCCCACAAGAAATTTGTTTTCCCGTGTGTGAAAAATTTATGAGCAAGAACACCACACAGACACACAGTGTGGAGATGATATGTTGGTCTGGGTTTGCCAGCTGGTGGAGGAAAAGGCCTGATTTGGAGTATTTTCTAATCTGTGTGGTGTTATTAAAACAGCCACCAAAGCTGACTTCAATCTATCACAGGATGTGATGGGATATAGCTAAAAGCAGAGGCACTCAGCTGGACTTCATGAGCTGGCACATCACCAGACAGACCTACCAGGAGCAAGAAAATGGAGATAGAAAAGGTGATGCAGGAGATGCAGGTCTCAGGGGCGATGAGCTGTGTTTGGGTGGCCATTCTGCTTTTCTCCATGTGGGTAACTCTTCATTTATACTCCTGTTAGTGACCCCCAAAAAGTTCCCAGGCTCAGTGTGTGTGTGTGTGTGTGTGTGTGTGTGTGTGTGTGTGTGCGCGCGCGCGCGCATGCGTCCGTGCGTGTGCGCGTTTGTGATGTGTTCATTGAGCTTGTGTGTGTGTGAATGTATATGAGAATATGTGTATGTGTGTGCGTGCATTTCTGGTGTGTTCATTGAGCTTGGGTGTGTGTGAATGTGTATGAGAATGTGTGGGTGAGTGCACGTGATTGTGTGGGTGAGTGCACGTGATTGTGTGTGTATGAGTGTGAATGTGCTTGAGTATATGTAAGTGCATATGATTAGGTGACAGTATGTGTATGTGTATTTGACTGTATTTGAATGTGTGTGTGTGTTTGAGTGTGTGTATCAGTAAGTGTGAGAGTGTATCATGAGCATATGTTTGAATGTGTGCAAGTGTGTGAGTATGTGTGTGTGACTGTGTATGTGTCAGTGTATATGAGTGTGTGAGAGTATACATATGTCAGTGTATGTGTGTGAGAGAATGTGTGTGTGAGTGCATGAGTGTATATGTGTGAGAGAGAAAATGTGTGAGTGTGTGTGTGCATGTGTGTAGCATCTCTTCAAGGACTGTCACACAACACTGACACGCCTTTCCCTGCCCAGATCAGCCACCACTGAAGCATCCACTTTGCCCACAACAAATTTTCCACTAATGAATGATAACATAACTTACTACACACTCTCGACTGCCCTGGCCCCCAATTTCAGGAAATATTAGCTCTCTGAGGTCTTTCTAAAGAGATAACTAGTCTCCTCTTCTTGCTGGGTCCCCAGGAATGGCCCTAGGGACCTCCCCAACCCCACGAAAGGCAGAAGTCATTGCTTCTCCTGCTAGGCCCTCCCCTCCCCCACCCCACCCCAAGCCCAGCCCTGCACAGGAAGCACTGTCCTGTCACATACTGGATAGCAAGTAAAGCAGTGGACTTGTTTAAGACCATGGAGTGTATTTCATTAGGACACAATTATGTTCCTGAAACGGTTTGAAAACTAAAGACCCTGCATGCTGTTTTTTAGTGATTTTAAATGTATTTTAAAAGAATCAGAAATAAACAAAGCATGACCCTACCACCCACTTAAGGCCTCCCAAATCACTCAGGTGACAGCCGTATCATGTCTCAAACACTGAGATGTGGGCAGGCTAGAATGGGGCAGGAAGGAACATTCTCTTATCTTACGGCCCCACAGGAATCATGGCATTTGTCTGGGCCTTGAATAAAAGGTCATTTTAAAATTCTTTACGCTTATTTTACTTTACTTTATGTTTATAAGTGTTTTGCCCGTGTGTTGTGTCTATGTACCACTTACATCCCTGGTGTCTACAAAGCCCAGAAGAGGGCACTGGGTCCCCTGGAACTGAAGTTACAGATGACTGGGAGCCACCATGTGGGTGCTGGGAATGGAATCTGAATCCTCTATGAGAGCAACCAGTGATCTTTAACCACTGAGTCATCTCTATACCTCCCTGCTTTTGGCTTACTGTTTCTCTAAGTTACCTGGGTGGGCTTTGAACTGGGATTCTCCTCCCTGTCTCTAGAGCAGCTGGCATTGCATCTGGCTGAAAATACCTATTTTAAACCTCCTAATAGTTGTGAATAGTCTGCGGTTACAGCGGCAGCATCAAGAACAAACCAGAAACAGTCATTTGTGGAGGTGGCTTTAGGTAAACAATAGGCCATAACAAACTCAGCTGGACCTTCTCCATCCCTGCCCTGTAATGTCCTGCTAAGATGGCAAGAGTATTTCTATAGCTACAGAAGAATGTGGCAGTGGAGGACGGGCAGCAGGCACAGCCCCCAACTGTCCTCAGCTTCTTTACAGAAGCTTTTAAGCCACTCTGAGTATGTAACAGAAACCTGAGTAGAATTAAACCAAGCAACCCATGTCAAAGGCTGAACTCCTTTTTAGAGGGGTTCCATATCTTCATTTTATAGGCATAAGCATTTGCCTGCACATACGCATGTGTACCACACTCATTTCTGGGGTCCGTGGGGTCAGAAGAGGACACTGGATCCCCTGGAACTATAGTTACAGGTGGTTGCGAGCTTCCACATGAATTCTGCAAACTGAACTCAGGTCCTCTGCAAGAGCAGCCAGTGCTGTTAACCACTGAGCAGTCTCTCCAGACCCTACCTCTTAAAAAAAAAAATAAACAAGCAAAACTGTTATCCAGGTAGCTTATGCGATAACCCAAGCCAAAACCGTGGCCTTTGGATTTTTAAAATAACTGGTCAAAACATTCTAGAAGTTCAGTCTAGGAACCTGAGACTATTTGGGAAAGGAACGAGAGAGAGGATCTGAAGGATGTGGGAAGAGAGTAAGGAATGGGTTCAGCCACAGCATCTCACAATTACTGCCAAGAATCTTCCTGAACGCTTCCAACTGCAGCATCTTCCCTCCTTTACCGGAAGCCTGTGCCTTGTGCAGCTTATAGTCCAGGCAGCAGAGTCTACGTGTAAAGACTCCTCTGTACCAGCAGAGGACACTCCATACTGCCTAGACAGAGCGAGGAGGGCCTATATTGACAGATTGGAAACTGGGCGTGGGCCCTTGGGAAGGGTGGGAACACCCTCGCCTGAACCTGTGAAGGTCACAAGTTGACTAAGGCGTCGGGCGCCATTTTTCTGATAATGGATTGGCAGGGAGTGTCAGGTGTCCTCCAGCAGATGTGGGAGGAGCGAGAACAGTGACACAGAGTGGTGCAAGGCATCATGGGTACTCATCCTTTCAACAAAGAACCAAAAATTACCGGCACCACCCAAATGTCTTGTGGGCATCTTTCCTTTTCTTTCTATTTGGCACACAGATTCAGACAACTTTTCCATTAGAGAGCCATCTTACAGACCATTGCTGCTTCTGGCTTCCGGCTTCCCACTGAAGCTGCCCACAGGCCACATCCTGGCCTTGGGGCAAAAGAAGCCTCTGAGCAACTCCCACCTGCGGGGACCCTGCTCTGACTCTTCTCAGCTTGAGTCCTCATCCCCACTGGCTTCTTCTCTTCCAGACTGCTTCTTGCAATGTGCTCTTCTCTCCATTTCCAAGACAGCATGGCTTCTGACCTCCCTTCCATAGTGACAGCTCCCTTAAAATGTTTGACTGGTTTGGTTTGGTTTGGTTTGGTTTGGTTTGGTTTGGTTTGGTTTGGTTTGGTTTGGTTTGGTTTGGTTTGGTTTGGTTTTTTATCTTAATCTGCAGGCAGAGTGATCTTTGGGTTCTGTTTTTAATCATTTCTCTTTCTTTTAAGAAAATAAGTTGCTTTAATGGAAAATAAAACAAAGTAACAAAATTACGCACTCAAGAATACATCTAATTTTCTCCCAACTGAAGATACAGCTTTTCTACAACTGAGATGGGAAAAGAAGTCATATAGTTGAAACTGTATACCTTAGGTTAGCCCCAGAATGCTCTACTAATGTCCCTGCTCCTACAAACACACACACACACACACACACACACACACAGTGAAGATGATTGCTGTCCTAGGCATCTTTCAGAAACCTCTGGATATGGTTTTCTCTTGTCACTGAATTAGCAATGTTGCTAATATCTAGTGACCTGAGTCAGATTATGCTTGACTTCCAGAATTCGTGTCATATACAAATAAAAAGTGCTTTTGTCTCTTTCTAGGACACCAAATTGTTGCAGAAGATAGCTGCTGTCTAGAGAGAAGAACTCATTTTCTTTTCATCAGGGAACTTACTAGAGTTTGAGGGGGTTGTTGTTTTGGGATTTTTGGTTTGTTTTGTTTTTGTTTGTTTGTTTTTTACTTCTTTGTAAACTTGTGTCATTGATGATGAAAGAATTGAGAATGTCAATATTTCCAACAGACAGCTCACATTTGCTGCTAACCAAAGAGTGATTATGAGTTTGAACACAACACTGCTTAATTCTGTATACCAGAACAACCTGGCCTAAGAGTCTACACAACAAAATATCTGAAGTCTGGAAGGGCTCACAAGCCCCAACCCCTAGCTGGAAGCCATTCACAGTTGGTAGCTGTTGGGGAGGAAGAATCAGTTTTCTTCCAAAGGATGGCCCTGGCTGGTTGACCATGCTCCCTCAAACAGTGACCCCCATGGCTATGAGTATATATGTGCCACACAAATTAGACTTGGTGAGGGTTTTTTTGTGAGGTGGAAGGAGCATAGTTGGGAGGGGTGGGAGTGGGGCTGGATCTGTGTGGGAGGTGAATATGATAAAATGTATGAAATATACGGAATTCTCAGTGAGTTAATAAAATCATTATGTTTAAAATACGTGTGTGATCATATGACCAACCTTTTCTTCTGTGTTTCCTTTTACACAGCAGTAACTACAGCTGTGGTTATCATACACGTCTATGCCTATCTCCTCCTGACAGTACAGGGTCTCACTTTAATTCTTCATCTTAAGACAGGGAGCAATGAGACTGATATTTTCAGAATCCTGACCCAAGAAATTTCTTAACTAGACTTGATGGTTCTTGTCTGTAATGTCAGTGCTTGGAAACCTGAAGTAAGAGGATTGCCACCAGTTCAAGGCAAGCCTGGGATATATAGCAAGTTCCAGGCCAGCCTAGGCTAAAGAATGGGACCCTGTCTCAAGTAACAATAATGACAATACTAGTTCTTTTTCCAAAGAAACTTTTATCAATATCCATAAAGCTAAGATTTTATACCTTTTTTTATTGTTGGTCACAGTTTGTTAACTGGGGTTTTTATTTGTTTTGTTTCATTTTATGTTTATTCACAGGGCTGGAAATTGAAATTAGGACATGTTAAGCAAAACTGTATTACTGAGATATAGGTTCCCAACCTTCATGGTGATAGATATACAGATAGATAGATAGATAGATAGATAGATAGATAGATAGATAGATAGACAGATAGATGTATATGTGTGAGACCTCTCCATCTTTATCCTAATGAAATCTTCTGGAGGATTTTAGTTCCTAAAGCTCCAAAAATACCACAGTCTCCAATTCCAGATCACCTTTTGGCTGTCTTGCTCCCTAGGTGCTAACAAACAGCCCTGGGTCAGGGAAAACCCACAGGAGAGAGTTGGATGGTGGAATGAGCTCAGCCATGTTAGGATGATATGTCACAACCGCTCGACCAGGAAGAAAGACGCAACGTGGCTTTCCCTGATTGGTCGCCCTGTCTGACCTAATTTACATACCCTCTCCGATTGGTCGCCCTGCTTGGACCTAATTTGCATAGACCAATTTGCATAGTCCCCGCCCAGGGAGGGGTCACCGTGCAGGGATTGGCTAAGGCACCAATACTTCATTTGCATATACCCACTTGGGAGGGGTTCGCACCAGAATTGTGCTGACGCATGCACAGTAGACTTGTTTACAAGTGGTGCAATAGGAAACCAGTGCCATCTTGTAATGCCTGATCAGGATTGGCGGGCTACAATGATAGAGATGACAGGTATAGGAAGAGCTGTCAGAACTGCTGGGTTCCTTGGGTCTCCAGGAGGTTGCCTTGGGTTGGCTGATGTAGTGGGAGAGGAGGCAGCTGGTATTGGGATCAGGGGGCAGGGTGAGAATGGGGAAAGTGAGAAACCTAGTTGTCTCTGGAGCTAGAAGAGATGTCTGTATAAAAGCCATATCACTATAGGGTGGGAAGAATCCAACCAGTTATAAGAGGAACTGGCCAAACACTAGAACATAGTGACCCTTCAAGGGAAAAAGAATGGCCCAGAGATATTCCCATGGCTTCTTCAGTCAACAGATTAAGGAAGGGATTCTGTCTTTCCAGCTACATGATGCTGAGGGAGACACTTGGGTCTAGGCTGAGGAAGAAGGTGTCTACAGATATGTGAAAGTTCACACAAAATGCAGAAACCACTCTGTGCTATATTGCCTATGGGTAAAAGCCACAACCAGGTTCCAAATGTTTATCAGCTTTGTGGCAAGCTTTCAAATCCCAGTGGGGTGGAGGCAGCTAAGTAAGCTAAGGAGAGATGCCCAGAATGCAGAAAGCCTGAGAAAGGAGAGCCGCTGGGTGTGTGCCTTCTCTATTGATGTACAAAAATACATTTGGAAGGATAGTCAAGACACTCGGGACAGTGGCTGCCAGAGAAAGGGAAAAGGAGCAGGAGAATGTGACCATGGAGCTGTATTTGTGGAGTCCCCTCCTGCTGACTGTGCCTGTTATGACTCTCAGATAAACAAAGTATTATATCCGAATCGGGCCACTGGGAGATGACATGTCGGAGTCGCACTGGAGACCTCAAGATTTTTGCTGAATAGCCCTTCAAGAATCCTTACTCTAGGGGCTGGAGAGATGGTTCAGTGGTTAAGAGCACTGACTGCTCTTCCAGAGGTCCTGAGTTCAATTCCCAGCAACCATATGGTGGCTCACAACCATCTATAATGAGATCTGATGCCCTCTTATGGGGTGTCTGACGACAGTTACAGTGTACTTACATAATAAATAAATAAACCTTTGGGGCATCTCCTTTGGAAGTTCTCTGTGGCCCCCAAACTACCCCTTCTTTCTAAGTTATCTGAGAATTCATTGTTTTCCCAACATGGGTGACTCAAACTTACACCCGTAACTTCCCTAACACTAGGAAGACAGTCAGAGTGGAGGCAGCTGCTGACCAACCTGTCTTTTACATCACCACCCCATCTTCTGCCTCTACCGACTGGTGTGACCCAGGTCATTCCGGCTTCTTGTGTCTCACCCTTTCACCCTGCCCTGCCTACATCTTGTCTTCTACCCACCCCCTAATATCTGACTGCTCATTATCTAAAAAATGTATAATCTCGTTTTGGGGTGGCTTTGACATCTTTAAGGACTTGAACTTACTGTCTACCCTGATGTTTTCTGATGATGTCTGTGTTCTTACAATTCTCTCTCTTCGGGAAGAGTCTGTCCAGTCCTCTCTGAGAGATCATTTTCTTTTTTAAAGAGGAAATGGATGGTCCACGGGCCCCTAGACAGTCCTACTGCATACCTCTCTTGATTCTCACATTAAATTCAGATGCAAGTCTGAATGATTCCTGTGCCGTTTGGTTCCTCTCCTGTAATTGTCAATTTAAAATAAACTTTGGAAATTTTTTTCTCACTCAAAATGTACAGATCATGAAAGTCCATTGTGTTTGACAAGTTTTCACAAAGTAAACAAACCCATGTGGCTAACACGGGTTTTAAGGTCATTTTTAAGTTTTGCATGAAATGAAGAATACAGGAAAAGCCCATTTTGTGCTGTGGCTTCACAAATGAGGGGCCATAGAGCTACAGGAGTACAGATCGGACCAGACATGTTCTACCCTGCCTCACTCATACCTGAGACTGGCTGGTGAGGCTCCGCTTACAGACGGTACACACCACAGGAAATGGTAGGCCTTAAAATCATCTTCAAGACCTCCTTCCGTGTGACACCTGAAACTTCTGACCACCAGAGTGAGCTCTCTGAGTGCCAAGGACAGTGTCTGTGTGCCCAGGCCTAACCAGTACTCAAAAACCAACTGTGGGGCTCCACAGAACTTAGCACTTTAGTTCCCGGGAATGTCTCCCAGTGCTCGGACTGGAACACAGAGCCAACACCATTCATGCCATGCAAACTGAAACATCTCTTATGAGGCAGCCTATGAAAAATTCTGCCTTTGGTCATCCTTCTAAAACCCCCATCTGACCACGTCATGCTCCTATTGCTCTGATGGCTCCACACACAGCCCTCCCACAGGCAGATCGGATGTTTTGGGGAACTCAGGCACAAGGCTGTTACCCATTCCATTTCCTGTTCCAGCGGCAGCAATGCAACTCCCTCTCTTCCACTGGCCCAGTATCCCCTGCATAAGCCAATAGGTCCCAAAACTCCATCTGAGAACTGGCTACATCAATAGTCCGAGCTTCTTCGGCTGCCCACACAGCCCACATCAACAGTCTGAGTTCCTTAGGCAGCCAACACGGCCCAGAGTCGGCGTTCCTCTCGCTATCGCACGGCCCACATTGACAGTCTGAGCTCCGGCTGCCCACAAGGCCCATTTTCGTAGGGTAGGAATATCTTCAACTTTATTTTTGTCACTGAGTTTATGCTTTAAGCAATTTCATTCTTCCTTCGCTTTGCACAGATCACTCCCTCTTCCTGGAGAGTCTCTCTCTGCTTCCTATAGTCTTACCTTTTCCAAAAACTCTCATGTGTCCCCTTAAATCCAAACATCACCTTTAATCACATTTATAACTTCACACCATTTTCTGTGCCTTATGTGTTTCCATCATTGCTCGGGTCATGGGAGTTGTACTGATATGTTTTTATATTTCCTACCATCCATGTTTCTGATATTTCTGGAAGCAAAAATCATGTTTCACCGAGCAGAGTCTCCAACGCTTGGTTTACCCTCTGAATTATACTATTTGTACAGGAAATTTTTATTTGAGCAGTCTTGAATCCAGGCACTAATTCCAAACAAGAAACATACTGAAATATGATGAATAACTGTGTAACCTAGAGGCTAGGGTTATGGGATCTCAGTGGGTAAAAGTGCCTGCTGTGCAAACACAAAGACTTCCCTTTGGATCTCCAGTATGCACATAAAAGCCAGGCTCAGCAGTGCAGGCCTGCGATCTCAGCACTGGGGAGACAGAGACAAACAGATCCCTGGAGTTCACTGGCCAGACAGTCCAGTCAAAGCAATGAGCTTCAGTCTCAGCAAGAAAGCCAGTCTCAAAAACTAAAGTAGAGAGTAACTGACCAAGGGCGTCACCAACGCCAACCTCTGGCCTCCACACC
>JANHMN010000012.1:1749608-1786585 GCA_030674055.1 Rhabdomys pumilio | reverse complement strand
TGTGTGTGTGTGCACATGCATGTATGTGTGCATACTTACAGAGACCAGAGGTCAACGCTGTCTTCTTCAGTGAACAAACATGCACACACACACATATACACACACGTGAACACACACACTCCACCACCACTATCACCACCACCATGCTACAGTGTAACCCTAAAACAGACTCTAAAATATGCAAGTTAAACTGCAGGAACATGTGGCATCCTTGAAAAGTGGTATCATAACCATCATCCTGCAGAAGCCAGCTCCTTTTATGTAGACAGTAAACTATCCCCCTCGAAGCCACCCAACCTCCATTATTCTAAATCTACAAGCCCCAAGATACCTTTCGTGATGAATTTGGGTATTGATAGCAAGGTAGGGTGGATCTGGTAGTTCAGATAATGGAAATATAGGTTACTTATTTCACAAGCTAATGCAAGCTCGGCAGTACCCACTCCTTATACGCATAGTTCACACAAATCAGTTGTCAGGAGCAAGCTTCAACTTTGTACACACTGGTGAAATGGATCCACCACTCTGCAGTGCTGCCCTGGGCCCAAGAAACTGCTGCCTTCTACTTCTGTCTCACCCCCCTTCTCAGATCGTCTGGGTCTTGTGCACATGAGTTCGTGTTGGTACATGTGTATAAGTATGTGTGTGTCAATGCATGTGTGTGTGCACATGCATGTATGTGTGCATACTTACAGAGGCCAGAGGTCAACGCTGTCTTCTTCAGTCATGCTCCTCATGCTCTGCCTTACGTTTTGAAACCAAGTCTCTCAAGGAATCTAGAGCTCATTCATTTGGCAAGTTGACTGACCAGTGAGTTCCCTCCTGTCTCCATACCCTGGCCCCACCCCCCAGGGCTGATGTTACAGAGCCAGGTTGCTGCCCCTGCCTTTTATGTAGGCCCTGGACATTCAAACTCATGTCTTCCTGTGTGTGTGTGTGTGTGTGTGTGTGTGTGTGTGTGTGTGTGTGTGTATGTGTGTGAATGCAGCAAGCCCTTACTAACCCAACTCCCCAGTGTTAGCATTCTGTCTAGGCTCCACCCCACAGTTACCTGGCAACACCCAGGTGTGCCTGACTCACTATAAAGGGGGTTGCTTGCCCCCTCCTCTCTCTCTCTCTCTCTCTCTCTCTCTCTCTCTCTCTCTCTCTCTCTCCCTCCCTCTCCCTCCCTCCCTTCCTCTCTCCCTTTCTCTTTCTCTCTCTCTTGTCCTCCCTCTCTTTCTCTCTTTCTCTCTCTTCCTCCCTCTCTCTCTCTCTTTCTCTCTCTCTCTTTCTCTCTTTCTCTTGCTCTCTTGCCTTCTTGCTCAAGCTCTATCCTCTTGCCCCTTCCCCCTCTCTCTCCATTCCCCTCCCCACTCTATCTCCATATGTTTATGGCTGGCCTCTACCCCAACCCCTTCTCTCTCCCTTTCTCTGTCTCTACTACCCTCTTAAGTCTCCTCCCCATGTCCTGAATAAACTCTACTCTATACTATACCATCATGTGGCTGGTCCTTCAGGGGGAAGGGATGGCTCAGCATAGGTTCATGGTTCCCAACCCCTGTACCTGACTGCAGATCCACCAAACATATTCCTTCTTTATCTTTTTATAAGACACAACACCCAGCTTCCTTTTATTGTCATTAACCATTTCTATAAAGCAGCCACAATTATGTTTTATTCTCTTGGTGTCTAGAGCATTTCCATTTCACCTAAAAGATGGCTGAGATACAGAATAGCCAAAGAGCTCATTCAAGGATCTACACATCCTGGAAGCATGAGTTACTCTTCTTCATCTGCCCTTAAGTATCAGAGTGAATTAGACACAGATGATATAAATAAGTTCTTTATTCTTCCCATTGCTTCAGAACACTTTCCAGACTCTCACGTCAGTCCAGGCAGCAACACATCTGACAAAGATATTTCTTCCAGCTGAACACACAGCTGGGGTGACCTCAAAAGTTGCAGCAAGGAAATTTCCAAAAGGGAGTGTCCAAGCCATGTCAAGTTGGGGGTGGGGGAAGGATGTCAGGATTCCAAAGAAAGAAACACTCCATGCCAGGATGGCCGATCTGCAGCATTCCTTAAGAAAGATTGTATAAACAGGTAGTTGAAACATCCTGAGGTACACCGCAGGACGAGGGCTGGGCTGCACCAATAAATCAACGAGGAGTGGGTTGAGTTAACCAGTTTTGTATGAGAGCTTAAGGAATTTGTTTCAGGGCAGGGGCCAGTTGCTACGTGTTTAGCAAAAAGGATTAACTTCTCAGTGTTTTCAAGTGCCAATCTAGACAGGTTTACCAGTGCAGGGGAACAGTAGAGGTTTAAGCCTGCAGGGAAAACAAGCAAGTGCCTAGTGGCTAAGCCACAGAGCAGTCAAGGTGCCAGGTATTCCATAGGACACAAAGAGATCTGGAAGAACTGATTCTACAGAAGAAATGACTGCACAGGAGCAGGGCGTGTCCCCCAGTGCTGTTTACACATTTCCCCTGCCCATCTGACCCCTGCTTATTCCTTAGCCCTGCCTGACACTAGAGATAGGAAGACGCTCTCTAATTAGAAGCTAAGAAAATGGTGCTTAGAGAACTGACTTTTTCCATGGTCTTTGGAACCATCAGGAAGGTGGTAATTTGTTGATTCTTTTAAATGAGAATTTACTGGGCTATCCAAAGTTCAGCAAGCAATGTTAACAATGGCTACTTCAGCACCATCAACACCACTAATCACCATCATCACCACCATCACCACCACCATCACAACCACCATAACAACAACCACCATTATCACCACCAGCACCACCACCAGCACCACTACCACCATCACTACCACCTCCACCACCACCAGTCACCACCACCACCACCACTATTTCCACCAATCACCACCACCATCTCCACCACCATCACTACCATCACCACCACCAGCAGCACCACCACTACCACCACCATCACCACCACCACCATCATCACCACCTCCACCACTACCACCACCTCCACCACTACCACCACCATCGCCACCACCACCACCAGCATCACCACTACCATCATCATTATCACAGGGCACTTAGTGGGTGTTCACTATATCTGAGCTATAGTTCATCAGTTTTACTCAGTCCTCATAATGATCCCCATGAAGGAGATGTAATTTCATATCCCCCAATACAGAGCTACCGAAACTGAGACCTGTGCCTTGTGCCTTTTCCCTAACTAGTTAAGAATCCAACCCAAGCACCTCTGACTCCAGATGCCCGTGCTCCTAATCTCTCTGTCATGCCCTGGCTACTTCCCAAGTTTGGTTTGTGTACCAAGTTTGGCTGCTGTCCCCGCAGATGCTTCATCACTGACTGTTCCATACGAGCAATTTCCTTTCCAAGCAGTGCATTTCTATCTTCTCAATGCGGGATACTTTCCCAACCTGCTCCTTCTAAGGAAGCCTTCTCACATGAATAGTGATGTGTTTGTGACAAGATAGAGGGGATATGTTTTGGTGGGTGTGTAGTGAGGTGTGGGGGAAGGGGGTGCCTCTGTGGGCCCACGCTGAGGCATCCCTTCCCCCTGAGGGACCAGCCACAGTAATGGAATAGTATAGAGTAGTTTATTCAGGGCATAGGGAGGGGAGGTAAGAAGGTGGTAGAGGCAGAGAAAGGCAGAGGGGGGGGGGCGGGAAGGAGGGGAGGGGGGGAGGGAGAGGGAGAGGGAGAGGGAGAGGGAGAGAGTAGAGGCTGGCCATGAGCACGTGGAGAGAGAGGGAGGAAGGGAATGGAGGAGAGAGGAGGGAAGGGGCCAGGGGACAGAGCAGGAACAGGAAGGCAAGAGCAAGAGAGAGGGGAGGGGCCAAACAGCCCCTTTTATAGTGAGTCAGGCATAGCTGGCTGTTGCCAGATAACAAATAGAGCCTTCCAGTAGGAACCAGAGAGAACTTGTGCTCTAGGGGTCCCACCCACATTAAAGTGGCCCAATCTGTCCCCCTTCTCACTCAGGTTCCTGGATCCTGACTCTCCCACAAGCCATTCAGTTGTGTAGCCTGTCAGACACACAAGTCACCCACCCACCCTCCACCCCATCATTCTCACAAACAGGCAGAAACGGATTGAGAGTTTCAAATGCAGTTTATTGCAGCAAAACAAAGAAACGGGGTTGGGGTGGGGGTGGGGGGTGTTCAGAGCCTCCACAAAAGACAAACTCGCAAACACCTTATGTACAAAAACAAAGCAGCTCAGCAGGGCTGCAGGATTCGGGGTGCTAAAAGGCAGTCCAGTGCTCTGGGCATGCCAGGCAAAGATGCCCTGGATCTGAAGTCCTCTGAAATGTCATGTTGGTGATGGCAGTTCTGAACTGTTTCTCAGCAAAACATAAAGTGGGATTGTTACCAGGGGACTCAGACTGTTACTAAGATGAAAACTTCTTTGCAAGGGGAGCAGAAAAGAAAGCGAAGAGAAGATAAGCCTAATAATCTGTGCAAATAACCATAGCTCTTCTCTCTATTGAGGCTGGTGCAATTGATCTTGGTCTCGCCAGCCATATTTGGCCATGATGGAAAAGGAGAGCTAATGAGGTGGTAGACACCTCTTCAGTTGGCCCCTCGGGAGTAAGTGGTGGAAACAAACTTCACGCTAGAACTGCCAGAGGACTTAACACCACCGGAGCTGGATCCTCCCCGGCCTCCCCCAGAGGAACCACCGTAGCTGCCTCCGGAGCTGCCACCGCCCCCTCCAGAGCCACCTCTGTGGCTTCCACTGCTGCCGCCGCCGTAGCTGCCGCCTCCGGAGCCACCTCCGTAGCTGCCGCCCCCGGAGCTGCCACCTCCGTAGCTGCCACCTCCGGAGCCACCGCCATAGCTGCCACCTCTGGAACCTCCCCCGTAGCTGCTGCCTCCGGAGCCGCCTCCAGAGCCATATCTGCCGCCACCTCGGCTACTGCTTCCGCTCATACTGGTGTGGCTGGTGCTCACCGCTACAGAGAGAGCCTTAGTTACACCCCATCCCACTGCACTCGCCCACCACCCAGCCAAGTACCCTGAGAAATCCCCTTATACTTACACACGCTCACGTTGGGGGTGCACTCTCCAGACATCCTGCCGGGAAACAAATCAAGCCCCTCAGTACCTGCAGCCCCCCTTTCCAGGGAGCATGTCCCAAACTTCTCCCCAGCCCTCTCAAGTCGGTTTTCTCAGCCTTAGTCCAAGCAGGGAGAAATCTCCCTAAATCAGACAAGGCTTTTTCAGCTGTGCGGCTCAGCTATTAGGTTATGTCAAGAGTTTCAGGGTAGCCTCAATAAATTGCTCCATTTCATATGAGGAGCAATGGGGAGTCAGGCAGAGGGCAAGTCAGAAAAATAACAGTGTAGAGAGAAGGAGAAGAAGAAGAAAGAAAAGAAATTAGGACTTGTGAACTCAGAGTCTCGCTTCCACCCCATGTTGTAGTGATCTTCCCAAACCAAGACAAATTACTGTCAGCAAAGAATCACTAAGAAGTGACCAGGCTCCCAGGGTCCTTCCTCACCTGATCTCCTCTCCTTCCAGAAGTTTCCTGTAGGTGGCAATCTCCATGTCCAGGGCCAGCTTGGTGCTCATCAGATCCTGGTAGTCACGCAGCAGCCTGGCCAGATCTTCCTTGCTTTGTGTCAAAGCATCTTCTATCTCATTCAGCTTGTTCTGAGCGTCTTTGAGTGCTTTCTCGCCACGCTGTTCGGCATCACTGATGTTCTGCTGTATATGGGAGATCTGAGAGAAGAACACAGCACGGTTATACAGGCACACAGTCCCTCATGTCACCCCGATGGTTATGGTTATACAGGCACACAGTCCCTCATGTCACCCCGATCTTCCCATCCTATCAGCTTCACTACCTCAGTGGGCCAATACATGAGGCACAGAACCCCTGGGCCTCTGGTCACCTCTGGCACCCATGACTTCCTTAAAGGACTTGACTCCTTGACTCCTGGGCCTGACCTGAGGCTCTGAAGTCCTTTTACCACGTTCCAACTTCAAAACATCTGACTACTTCTCCTCTTCCCTCAGCTCCTAAGGTCTTGGGCTAGGAGTTCATTGTGACCACCATCTTTTCTCTACTATGTCATCACCTCAAATTTCCCTTAAGAGTATCATCCCTCATGAGAGTTAAATTCTGGAAGCTGACATAGTCCCTAAAGGGAATGGAGAAGGTAGTACAACCTTGGGAAGGCTTGCAAGACTCAAAATCAGAAAGTCTCCCCCAAGGCCACAGGGTCACCCCATTCTGTGTATCTGAGGGTACCTGCTTCTTGACAGCATCGATTTCAGATCGAAGTCTCTGGATCCCTCGGTTCAGCTCAGAAATCTCCATCTTGGTACTTTTCACACTGTCTCCGTGTTTGCCAGCAGTGACCTGCAGCTCTTCATACTAAAGGTGGCACGTTGTCTCAGTTAGATGGGGATGGAGACCAGTGTGCTCCAGTACACAGATATACCAGCAAGCGCAGGACACAACATCAGATTTCCCAGAGAACCAGTGAACATGCAGGTGCTTACCTTGCTCTGGTAAAAAGTCTCGGCTTCAGCCTTGCTCCTCTGAGCAATGTCCTCATACTGGGCCTTGACATCTGAGATGATACCCTCCAGGTCCAAAGTACGGTTGTTGTCCATGGAGAGGACAACATTGGTTTCACTGATATGAGTTTGCATCTGAGACACTTCCTGCAGAAAGTGATAGTTCAGTGATTCTTAAGAGTTTAAAAAAAAAAAACTTGGAGGCTTGGGGGCAGGGAGGACTGGAGGCTGGGGGTTGGAAGGAAGGTTTCTGCTCTGCAAAGCAGTGGGGTCAATGCTCAAGGCAGGTAGTCTTGCCTGAAATTTAAGAGTTTACCATTTGGAAGATTGTGGAGTAGAAGTCAATATCTTGCTGGAGGGCATCTGCCTTGGCCTGAAGTTCTGCTTTGTTCATAAAAGCCGAATCCACATCCTAGAGGAACAAAGGTACCATAAAGACATGTTTTTTCAAGGATGGGCCTCCCCTCTATCCATAAAGGGGTTTTCCAAGCAGAAATGGAGTTGGGGAACTGCATTTTCTTTTTCCCAGTTACATCACAGTTCTAGACTGTTCTCTCTTCATATACCACAGAGTCAGCCTGACTTGCTGAGAACTTGCCTATCTGCTTGCTTTGAGTTGCATGGAGCAGCCAGAGTACTGGGACAAACATAAGCCCATGGAAATAAAAACAACCTACCCCAGATGCCCAGCAGGCTTGCTACCAGGTTCTCCACAACATGGCTTCCTTCTGCCATAATGTTTATTGTTTCACAGATGAACTGTACCCCACAGGACTTGCTCACCTTCTTGGTGGTCACGAATTCATTCTCTGCATTGGTCCTCTTGTTGATCTCATCCTCGTACCTGCAGGAAAGTATGAGTGATTGGGTGATTAAAGCAGACTGAGGCCTGAAAATTGGTGCTCTGGAGTAAAGGAGCCTCTGCCTCTCTTTACAAGCAGGGACATCTTGGCCACCTCTTTCTTCTGAGCACTAAAACCATTCAACTGTATCTATGTTCTGAGAAGATGAAGAGGCTTTGCTTTTTAATGCCCAATGGATTTGTCCCCATCTGAGGGAAAGCCATCGCTACATAGTAAATCATACCCTTAGCATATCAGTTCCCACAAACCATCCAGTTCAATAGTAAACACGCCCAACCAGGCTTTCTTACTTGGTCCTGTACTCTTCCACCAGGTCCTGCATGTTTTTCAGTTCAGAATCCATCCGTGATTGGTCATTCTTCAGCGAATCCAAATGCCTTTTGAGGATGCTGATATAGTTCTCAAAGTAAGGGTCTAAGTTTTGGGTCCGGGTTGAGACGTCTACCTGCTGCAGCAGCTCCCATTTGGTTTGTAGCACCTGATTTTGTTGCTCTAGGAAGCGCACCTGGAAACAGAAAGACCCATTAACCCCAAGTGCAGGAATGTAATGGCCACTTAGCAAGACTAATGCAGCATCTTTTTTTTAAAAAAGAACTTCAATTCCTATTTGACAGCAAGAGACGTAGGGAGAAGCTGACCAATTTCAGAGGGAAATCCAATACATGTCTTAATGCAGAAAAGCCCTGGAGGAAGTAACTCTATATTACCAATAACACCACGTAAAATTACTGGCATGATGCTTTGGAATGGATACATGATGCTTCAGAAGTTTGCCTTCCGATTGTTTTTAGGTAGATAGGCATTTACATCTCAGGGAGATATGTATACACAGTTCACTGTCAGGAAAATACCAAATTGGGTTTGGAATTTAATGTGGCTAGTTTTATATTGACATTATGGATAAATTAACAGAAAAGTCAAAAGTGGATCATGGTTTTCCAGAACCGAACCCTGGAATGTGCGTATTTTTTAAAATCTCCTCCTGATCTAACACTTGTGGGAAGTTCCCAGAAGGCAGCAATCCCTCTGAGAGCACAGGATGCTTGGTGCTGAGCCACTCCACCCTTCCTGCTCCCTCACAGGGCATCCTGAGTTCCACCTCAGGATATGTGCACCTGTGTTACACTTCTGTGACCGGTGAAACCCTTGTGAGTTTCTTACTTGCACCCTAGAAAATTTCAGTAGCCCCATTTCCATAATCTCCAGTCAACATATGTGAGCCCAACTTAGTTCAAGAGCTCAGTGAAAAGGCAACAGGATGTCAACCATACTCATTCTCCGGTTCCCTTTGTCCAGCAAAGCACACACTCATTAACAACACTCCTGAGAATACTTTTAGCATATATCCCAGAATTCCATTCCACAACATGTCCTTTAGTCATTAAATGCAGACACATAAGGCGAAGCCCACCCCTCCTCCTCCTCAGTCTCACAGCCTAGGAGCAGCTAGCAATCTGCACTCCACGCAGGTGAACTCACCTTGTCAATGAAGGAGGCAAATTTGTCATTGAGTGACCTGATCTGCTCTCTCTCCTGAGACTTCACTTTTTGAATCTGAGGGTCAACCTCGACATTGAGGGGTTGCAGAAGGCTCTGGTTGATGGTCACTTCCTGGATGCCACCAGGGGGACAGACAGGCCCAAAACTACCCCCAAATCTACCACCCCCATATCCTCCACCACCAAAACCACCTCCGCTACCAAAGCCACCACCACCAAAACCACCACCACCAAAACCACCACCAAGACCTCCACCGAGACCTCCGCCGAGACCAAAACCACCACCCCCATAGCCACCACCAAAGCTGCCACCACCTCTAGCCACACTTATGGAGATGCTTCTGCCACCTCCAAGGTTAACAAGACTTTTACTTCCAAAGTTGCCACCACCAGAGCTCCCACAGAAGCCTCCTCCTGAAAATCTACCACCACCACCTCCTCCTCCTCCACCGCTGCGGCGCATAGAGCAACTGGTGGATCTGCGCTGGAAGCTGACTAGGCCAGCAGAACCTGCACTGAAGTTCCTGCCGCCACCTCCACCGCCACTGCGGCACAGGGACCTAGAGCTACACTGTAGGCTCATGATGGCTTAGAGAGAAGTTAGAGCAAAGACAAGAGATGGAAGGAGACTGAGAACTCCTCTGCCTTGAGCTCAGTGCCGTGCCCTTATATACTGAGAGGAAATTGGGCTTGGTCCTCAGAGTCAGCCGGAGATGCAGAGCCTGCAAAGGGTTTGGCTTGCCTGCAGCCATACAAGATTTTTACGAGCCTCAACAATACGATAAACACTACACACCTAGCTCCCAGGATGGGCTCTTGAAATTGCTGTGCAGACAAGAATGGCTTGTGTGGTAATCACTTTATCGGACAGGATCTCTCTCCAAATGTCTGTGGTTTTGAGAAAGTAGGACCCCCACATTGGCTTCTTGGTGGTTTTTGATAGGATTGTGTAATCCCCAGCACAGCCGAGCTGTAATCCCCAGCTCACGGGCTCACTTGCCCACACACTCACTAGGTCATTGTAGGCTTCTTGAGTAACAGGTGTGCTTGGTCAAGCTCGAATCCCTAAAGGAGCTCTCGTCCATTTCCAAGACTTCAAACCCCAGAGCTCACCAAAGCACATCTCCTGAAAACCACAGAGCAAAGGAAAATCCAATGTTTTCTAGAATAAGTTTTCAAATGCACAGCGCTGATTGATCAAAGAAGGGACAGCTGTCACTGAGCAGGGTGGAGGGGTGGGTGATCTGGAAGCCCCTGAAGGCAATGGTGTGTTCTTTCCTAGTCTTCCTGGTTGTTCCTCTCCTAAACGAGGAACAGCAGGCATAAAGGGCTAGCAGTTGAAAATAGGCAGCTTGCAAATACCACTACAAAAGTGCATGGAGTGGTGAGGTAGGTCGGCACCTGGCACGTGTGGTAAAGCAAAGTGGGGAAGTTGAAGCATGGCACGTTCAAACCTCACCTCACGTTGCACCACAGAAGCGATGAGTGTGGGTTTGGAAGAGGAAGCAGTTATGAAAATCTAGAAAACCTGACCTGAGAAGCTCACAGTGTTTCTAGAGTCGATGACGGGAGGCAGGGGGACAGTGGGGTGAACTAAAGCCAGTCAGGAACTGGTCATGCACCAGCAGGTGTTTTGTGGCTTATGGGCAGTAAGTTAATGTTCACAGAAATTTGAGAACGGCATTAATCTACCCATTTTTAAATGAGAAAGGTGAGGCACGCAGTTTGAAAAGCCCCCCCACACACACACACACACACATCTTCATAGGTAGTAAGTGTCCATCTGGAGTGTGACTGAGGGTGCCCAGCTAAGGACAGTGTGTCAGATCCTAACACGTGTTTTGCACATTAGCATGACAACTGAGTTCACATTCTCCTGTGTGCTTCAGTGAAAACTAGACAGCGTGAGATACTGTCCTGGTATGGAAGTCTCGGGGTCCTTGGCTCCTGGCACATAGGAACACTTTGGAAAGATTCCTTCAGATCACTCTGAGGAGGGGAACCTAAGATGAGGGAGCTTCTGCTTTTGTCCTGGTGCTAGTGTACCCAGCATGCATCACACCCAGCCAGAAGCCTTCCTGAAGAGCAGTACTCGATCAGTAATTTACAGACAGTAGTAACTTTGAGATCTGGAAAGACCAGGACCTATACAGATCCCCACATTTGATGCAAACAGAGTAGAAGACACTTTCTGGAGGCACCTGCTCCTCTGAGTTTTGGCTCCAAGCAGCCTTGTGAATGCGTGGGAATTTCCCCTGTACTCATAAGCTCTGTAGGAGAGGAGGCATCTGTAAAGACCATCCTGCCCCAGTGCCTGCCAGCTCTGAACCAGGGAATTGTGACAATACTCTGTATACTGCCCACCAAGCTTTCTCTTGTACCAGCATTTGCCCTTCCCTCCTCCAAGAAGTACCCCAGCCTGCCCTCTGTCCCCCACTCCTCCTGGTTGCAGAGCACTCTCTCTTCTGGGACTCTGTCCTAGTGCTGACAGCCTCAGACTGCTAAACTAACCATCTCTTTAGGGAATGAGTAATCCAGTCTTGAGAACAATGGGGAATCGAATGGCCTTGGTGTGCTAATGACAGTTGCCTAATCGCCTTCTAATAGGTAATCAAAATTCTTTTAGTTCAGCACACTCCCTTATGAGACACAATGGACTCCTTCTAGCATTTTGGAGGGGAGTGCATATGTGCGGGCATGCGTGTGTATGTGCATGTGTGGCAGCCAGTGAGTCCTGCTTCCCTAAGCAACCAACAGAGACCAGGGCAATGGTGACAGTTCACAGCATGGCAAACATATTCCAGCATGTATGTTGAGAAGGTGAAAGGCAGGAACTGGGATCATCAAGAAGACACAAAATCACTCTCAGCTTAAGTTCATAGCTCCCATAGGACACATACCAAAGCTTGCTTCCCAGCAGAGCCCTGAGAACTATGCGTGTTGTGAACCCATTAAATGGATCTGAAGGTTGAGACTTGGAGAGGCTGTGGCTTGCTTAACACACTCCAGCTAAGAAAAGACACATGTGGGACCAGACCCTGGGCTTTCTGCTGACCTTCTTTCTAACCTGGAGCAGAGGTACAGAGACAGCAAGTGGTACTGGGGACTATTCCTATCTTCTGATACTCAGAGGCTGCACCATGAAGAGTCTACCACAGAAGTTACTGACATCTGCCCAGGTCGGATAGTCAGTTCCAAGGGATGCTCCAGTTTCTGAATCATGCCCTCTGTTCTCTCTCCAGGGCTCACTTTCAACTCCACGGGGTGGAAATTATAACACTGCTAGTTTGCCACATTCCCTCCCTAAGATGTCCTAGGATGTAGGATAGTTTAAAACATCTGTGAAACAGAAGGTGTAAGCCACACACACGAATGAAGGGGAGTTGCAGCCCAAACTTCTTTGGCGCCAAGCACTATCAGGTGCTATATCTTATGTAGAAGTCGCTGAGAGATCCTGGCCCCATTTTAAAGAAAACGTAAGTTATCATAGAGGCTGAAATGTATGCCTTAGGTCACCCAGATGGTAACTGACTAGCCAGGCTTGTCCAACTCTGGAGCACATGCCTCTTGCCCTCAACCAGCCTGTGTCACCTGCACCATCCATACTTTCTCCACTCAACCCCCAGAGGTGACCCTTCCTCCCTGTGCTCTGTCCAGACCTCATTTCTCTTTGTTCCTCTGCACTTTCCAAGTTCCCTTCTTCTCTTTCCAATGAAGTTTTCTCATCCTGGCAACCTGTCCCAAAGCCCATCCCACAGACAGGCTTTGGGACCACAACAAAACCTCATGTCCTGATTAACTACTCCTCTAGACCCTGGTTTCAGTCTACTCTGTGACTGTAATAAGCAACTACTCAGCCTTCAAGGAGGTTTATATGATTAACACCGCGCTGCTAGTCTGTTGGGCTCATTCCCCTAAACTTGGTTCCTGCCTTAGCTGAGAATAGTCTTCAGTACTGATCCTTGTGCTACTTTGTCTGTACGCTTGTTCGTCAATAATAACCCTCCTTGTGACAGGGTCTTCTCAGCCTCCTGGGTAGGGGGTGGGGGAGGGGGACCCAGGGAGAGATGATCCCAACAGTGCAGGCTGACAGCATTCCAGAACATCTATCTGCACAGGCCCTTCCCCACCCCCACACCGCTGCCAAGAGAAGCTTTGGGGAACAGCAGGGGCGGGTGTGGTGATGTTTTGAGAGCTTTTTGAGGGATGGGGCCGAGAAAAGAGTTAAGAGTGACATGCAGTGACAAGCCACCCAGCCCTGTGGGACTCTGGCAGGGCTGTGGAAGAAGGAAATTTCAGGGGAGTGGGGAAAGTCAAAGCTTGGGAGGAGTACAGGGGAGTCACAGACAATGAGGAGGCGGGGTGAGATGTTGAAAGCTGATAAATGGCCGAGGAGGGGCCACCGAGGCTTTTTAATGCACGGTGGAAAGGTGCAGATCAAGGGACAGACCCATTGAAAGCAGGCATCAAGGCAGACAGCCCCTCAGAGTCACTGCTGGGCAGTGTGGGAGCCAGCAGAGGCCAGAGAGGAGGGAACCAAAGAGCCATGTGTAGGAGAGAGGCTATGGATGCTGCTGCCTCAGTCTGCATTGGGGCTGGGGGGGAGGGGGGAACCACACTGCCTATTGCACATTTCTAGCCTGTGACCCTAGCTAGGTAGGTTACCAACTCTGAGACTAACTTTCCTCATTTGTAAGACAGGAGCTAAATCTACCTGCCAAGGAAGCTGCAGGGTGCAGCTGATACCTAGAGAGAGGGAACTCTGCCCTCCTTACGTTTGGAAGGACCCAAAAGCTGATCTAATCATTGGGAATATTTTTTTTTTTTTTTTTTTTGTGAAATCCTCTTGCTGAAATTTGCCAAAATACTAAGAAAGGCTTAAGTTCTTGAAACTCCCCAAGACTTGAAAGGACTGTCAGTTTGTCACAGGGAAGATAAACATCCCTATGTTGCATCCCCATAAGAGCGATGCTCCTGTGACAGAAGGGAGGCGGGGTTAGATTCAAGGAACCCTGGATGAAACCACAGGATACCTGTCCTGTGGCTTGGAGCCCAGCTCCTCAGACTCAGCATGCTGGGGCAACAGGCTGGAAGCCAGGCTGCCACTGAAGCCCCCCAAAGCCTTCCAAGCTTAGCACTGGGACATTTGGAAATGACGGTTCGTTCTGGAGAACCTCCCAACAGCCCAGGTTCCCAGCCCAACCCAGCAACAGAGCACTGATCAATTTGAAGACATCCAATTTCCTGGACTGATCGGAAAGCTGATAAAACCAGGGCATCGAGTCCAGCAAAGCCATGGGAACAGCAGAGAGCTTGAAGGAGGGACTGAGGGAGCACCTGGCTCTTTTATTCGAAGATACCTCCTGGGCCAAAGGGCTAGGCATATGACTCCTCCTTAGACCAAGAACTTTCCCAGCCTAGACACGCACAATCTCACCCAAGGTCAGATGGAGTTAGGATGTTAGTGAGCCAATGGTTGTTTCTCTTATTCACCGTGTCCTAGATAAAAATCTCTGCAGCTGAGAAACAGGTGGAATTAAATTTAGACTTCTACTGTGGCCCGCCCTGCCACAGCCTCCCCGGGGGAGGAGCAGCTGGCAAAGCTCCCCTGGGATCCACACTAGCTCCTGCCAGTTCGTATCTGACGGGTGATGGATGATGGGCCAGCTTTGTTTCTGACTACCTGCCTTATGGGAAACCACTAATTCAGCATTATGGAATATCCCATCAAGTCTCGGCTGGGGTCTCCCAGGTTCTCTCAAATGAAATAATGCAAGCTAGGCATTTTATAGAACTCATAGAATTGCTTAATCTTTTCACTGGGATGACCTGGATGTGATGGCGTTTGGCCCTGATGAGACTACTCATTGACCACACCAGGAAACCTTCTCTAGTCTTCTGATGTCTCCCAGTCTCTATTAGTCAAGCTCTAGAAAACTTCTTATATCCCAGAACACAAACATCTAGACTCTGAGAGTCCTTCATTGCTTGCCTCTTCTCCCTCTCCCCATATTTCCTATGCCCCTGTCCTGAGGCATCTCTTTGCCCACAGCCTTAGAATTGGGATATTTGGTTCCCTCCTTTTGGTTTATAGTTTCCACTCCTCTCTGGCTAAGATAGTCAAGTCTTCTGGGGTTAGAAAAGGCAGGGCTGTGTTTTCTGGGACAATCCTGCCCAGAAGGAGGATGGGAAAGATGACCTGTGACTGGCCACGTCCTATGCTTTTTCCAAAATCACCCTGGATTCCCTTCAAGCATCGTATACATGTGAGTGATCCCAGTCCACACCTTCTAATGGGTCTAGTGCCACCAAAACAACCTCAGGTTTGTCTTACGATCCTGGCTTCATGGTTGTCCTCTACTTGATTTAGCTTTCCTGGTGTCTGACCTTATTCTTCCCATTAAACATACAAAGTATGTTTGCTTGCTTTCCTCTGCCTTTCCCACATGCACACTTCAGGCAACAGAGATGTGGAATGCTCCCATGTACACATCTCCACATCCCTGTGACTCCCTTCAACCTGGTGCCAAGCAGTCAGTCAACATTGCTTACAACCTGAAAACTCCCCCAAGGGGGCCTCTCTCATCACAGTCAACAGATAGTGTCTCTCACGGGGACCAAATCTGCTGTAGTTCCCACATGTCCAACTAGGTCATCAGCTGGGGCCAAACCTTCTTGCCTAGACAGGCTCTTCAAATCTCTGCAGGTAACAAACCCAACTCCCTCCTCCCCAGGCTTCTCCTCAGATCCTCCAGCCTTTCCTTCTTTCATGACCAGGCTTCTGATGCCCACCACTACTGTCTCGATCACTGCTCACTGAACGGGCTCCCCTTTGTTACTAATCTTGGCATTCAGAGCCCCCAGAGTGGTATCACAACAGAAGGGCCTGAATAACTCCTCTTCCTGATTCTTCTCTTCCTGGTTCCCACAGTCATCACCACGCCCTGCTGATTAATGTGTTCTCACCAACAGCTCAACACTGTCAATCATTTTTATGTTCGCTGCTGTCTACCCTACTCTCCCTTGGCTACTGCCCCAGCTCTTGGCTTTTTATTTCAAATACAGAACCCTGCTTCCATGTCCTCCCCCTCTTTCTCCACTGGGATAATCCCTCTACTTACATCTCCCTTCTTCAGCCTATTTCCAAAGCCTGCTACCAAGACAGAATGTCAGGTGTGTTTAGGAATACATTTCACCAATATAGGTTGTGGTCAAAACTGAATGCATCTCATATCTAAATTCTGTCTATATTCCTTTGTTGAGTGAAAATCTTATACCTGCAGACAGACTCTGAAATTCTACCTAGGATGCAGTTATGGAGTGGTTTACTCCATTTTAAAAGTTTCTGCATCTTGTTGATCTTAAAGCATCTATTAAAGTCACTCTGGCCCTTGAATGTACCTCAGTTCCCTTGCCTCCTGGTTTAGTTCCTCTCCTTATCTTTTAGTCTCCTGTCCAGAGATCCCTACCTGGCGACCTGCCCACATTTGCCCGTGCTTTAACCCCCAAGTCCTGGACCATTTCCAGTCTCCAGAAGCCATCTCCACCTTCTAATAACCCCTGGTATAGTTCCATCATTCCAGTCTGCTTGGGTCCTCAGGGGTCTTGTTTATGCCATCAAGCTGGACCAGAGAGATACACACTCTGCTTTCTCTTCCCTCTGAACCTTTTTTCCCTCATAATATGTCATCTGTGTTTCAGCAGCTCAAGATTCAGAAATTGATTCATTCTATGCAGCATCTCACTCCTTATGCCACTGCCTGCTGCCCGATAGTTCACTCCAGTTTGATTGCATCCCATAATAAGCCACCGTAAGAGCTACACAAATATCCTGTTGAACAGTTGTGCAGCTTGGCTTTTGAAGAATAAGCAACTTTACGGACTAGTAAGGATGAGAGTTTAGGGGCCTTTCCAAGATGGTGCACTGCTTGTAAATGAAAAAATAATGAAGGCAGTAATCCTTGTGGGCCACTGATACCACCACAGGGATGTACTTCCATTGCAATCATGGGAACCTGAGTTTTCTCCCAGAATTTAAAAGCTGGAATAGTGACACACACTTGCAATCTTAGCACCAGGTCAGGCAGAGAAGGGTGGATGCACAGGGCTCACTGGCTAGCCAACCAGCTAGCCTAATTGGTGACTTACAAACCAATAAGAGAGCCTGTCACCCCCCCCACACACACACACACACGAAGGATAAATGGCACCCAAAGACTGAAAGCTAATGTCCTCTGTTTCCATAGGCATGTGCACACAACTGCACATATGCCCACATGCTCCTGTGCCCTTATACCTGTACCCATACCCACAGGAGAAAAATAATAAGCCTTAACTTTTCAAACTAGAATTAATTTCAAAGAACTAACAAAATAATAACTCGTCTTCTGACCACACAATATACAGAAATCACAGAGAAATTTATTGTAGAAAAAAAAACAGAACTGCCAAGCCCTTCAGAGTTCAGCTTCCAATCAGGAAATTAGGTCACAAGCATTACCCAACAGCCCCTGCAGAGAAGCTCTCCCGGACAGAATTATAGACTCAGTGGTTGTCGGGACTAGGCAAGCAAGTGAAAGGGTCTCTGGAACAGGAAGCAAAGGCATTCCCTCTCTCGTGACTGTCCATTGGCTGCTACTTTCCTCTTCCTGCCCCCTCAGCACAGCTCAGGTGTTTTTGATAGAACTGTAAATTAATTTTTAAATTAGGAGACAAAGTCTGACAGGGTGCTCAGAATCAGAGAACAGAGGGACCGAGGAAGTCTGAGAACAAGTCTTGGGTTGTTTGCAAAAACCCTAGCCATTTCCAAATTGGCACAAGGCTAGACCGCTCTACAACCCAAGTCACCAATTCTCATTCCCCAGGCCCAGACAATTGCATGGAGCAGGGCTACCTCACAGGTGCCCCGTGTTTGAGCACTTCTCAGCAGGGAAGGGGCTGGCTGTAAATGCAGGGGGCTGTGGAAGGGGAAGGAACAGAAACAGAACTTGATTGACCACCCTATCCTATCCACACCCACTGCTAAGGACAATCTCCCTTTAGTCTCCATACCAACTAAAATACCGGACAGGGACTGTTAACCAGTGGATGGCACGGGTCAGCACAGGCATGGCCTACAGGTACCGAAACAGAACAACAGACCTACCCTTGCTGACATGGTGAAAGAGTATGAGCCCCCCTCCCCCCCCCCGCAAGGCTCTTGGCTCAGACGTCTCCCTCTCTAAGCAAGCTTGCCTTGCAATAATCTCAGTAGGCTACCACGGGATGGGTTATTATTTACTGAGCAGCCCAGTTTAGAAACGGGGACTTGGGACTGAGGTTCTTAGTGAAGTTGTTCACCAAGCTCTTTTTCTTTCTTGCTGGACAAAGCCCCTGAGGGTCAGGACAGTGGCAAGACCAGCGGAGGGATGCCTATGTGAGCGTGTCTGTCTCTTCCTCTCCTAGAGTCTAGTGTCACCTGGAAACTTGCTGAGACCCATTGGGAAAAGATAGATGAGGGAGCCCGGGAGGGATTGGGGGAGAAGGCCGTAGACATGTAGCTGAGTGGCTGCTACTCCACCACGTGCCTGCGCGAGCTGTGGGTGGAGGTTTGGAGTATCTGCGTGCGGGAGGAGCCGCCGCCGCCACCGCCGCTGCTGTATTTGCTGCTGCTTCTGCTGCTGTAGCTGCCGCCGCCCCCTCGGGAGCCTGTTCCTCCTCCGTAACTGCCGCCGCCCCCTCGGGAGCCTGTTCCTCCTCCGTAGCTGCCGCCGCCCCCTCGGGAGCCTGTTCCTCCTCCGTAACTGCCGCCGCCGCCGCCGCTGCCTCCGCCTCCACGGGAGCTGGCACCGTAACTTCCTGAGCCACCGCCAATGGTCACGTGGCTACTCTGCACCGCTGTACCAGGGAAGGACAGACACAGAATGGCCAGGAGAACTCGGCAGGGGGGCCCGGCAGCACCAGCCCTGAGCGCCTGCAGCCGAGGATCAATGGTGCCCTCCCCTTTGCTAACAGAGGCACTGAAAGTCAACTGCACACTTCAGAAGGATATAGGCATTCATTTGAGTAAAATGTGCCACCCCTGTTTAGAGACAGGTCCTCTGTGCTCAGTTCTTATTGAGTGTACACCCTAATGATCTCTAGCCGGAGTTGTCAAGTATTTCAAGCAAGGAAAGCGGGCCTTGCTCACTTTGGTGTTTTTTATATGAGATTAGAAAATAAAAGCAACCGGGCCCAGCCCACCTTCTGCCCAGCACCAACCAACCAGCCTCCTGTCCTGGGATGCTGCTACTTACAGATGCTCACTTGACTCTGCAGCTCTCCCGACATCCTGCGAAATCAAAGCAAACCCATCAATCATAGGTAGAAAGGTAGAGCAGAGAGGTGTCCCGCCCAGCATTGACATGCAGCCGTGTAGCATCTGTGGGTCACACATGGCTGCACCCAGCTTTGGGAGAAGGGGGTTGGTAGCAATGACTTCTTCCCTACCCTTGTAACCTGTACATCCTAAGTTGAATGTTCCCACTCACCCTGGACAATCTTCTCGGGAACACATGGGAAAGCCTCTCTCCAGTTTCATTACTCTGTGGGTACTTCCACATCTTAGGCCCATGGAACATGGCTGCTATACACCCACCTGCTCTCCTCGCCCTCCAAAAGCTCTCGGTAGGTGGCGATCTCCACATCCAAGGACAGCTTGGCTCCCAGTATTGCCTGGTAATCTCTCAGCAGCTTGGCCAGGTCCTCCTTAGCCTGCTGTAGGGCCTCATCCATCTCTCTCAGCTTCTGGCTGGCATCCTGGAGAGCCCTCTCTCCTCTCTCCTCTGCATCAGAAATGGATCCATGCATCTGTTCAATCTAAATCAGAGACAGATGGGGGAGCACAGAGGTGTTGAGCTCCTGGAATCTGATCTGGGCCTTATGGGAGGTGGCATATCTGGTGAGCCCACCCTGAGTCCTGTCCTACCTGCTTCTTGATGTTGGCGATCTCTGCCTGCAGTCTCTGAATGTTGCGGTTGAGCTCTGAGATCTCCATCTTGCTATTCTTCAGGTCATCTCCATGTTTCCCAGCTGTGATCTGCAGCTCCTGGTACTGAGAGCCAGAGGCACCACCACGGTCAGTATCTGTAATTCACTAGACTCTCCCAGAGAAAGGTCTGGGCTGCTCTCTCTTGGAGTAAGCCCACCTAGAGTTGTGATCACACATACTCACACTAATCCCAAACCTCCCTCAGCTGAGCAGCAAAAAGAGACAGTACACACACATACAAACACACACACATACACAATACATACACATGCACACATGCACAGTACATACATACATTCATGCACATACACAAATACATAGTACACACACATGCACGCATAGTATATACATGCAAAAAGAGACAGTACACACACACACACACACACACACACACACACACACACACCACTGTAGCAGGCCTCCCTCCTTTCTCATTCCCACTTGTCTATGACTAGGCTCATATTCCACCGAGACAAACATGTTTCTTTATGCTTTTCACTGTTTTCAGGCCTTCACACAGCTAAACCCACACAGGACTCCCTCCCTCTTTCCTGCCCACCATATTCTTTGTCCCTTTTCCAGAATGATTCTCCTAACAGAATCTGCTGGTCTCAGAAGTCCTCAGAGCACCCATGTTCATTTCTTTTTCTTTCTTTCCTGTGCCAGTATTGCTTTATCAACCAGACTATACCCAGGGCATCCTTGGGAAGAGCCGACAAAAAAGTATGCATTCTGACAAGGCTCTCCTGACAAAATCCACTGCAGCCCAGAGCGTGTTTTCAGACTGTGGGACAGAGGTCAGGGATACTGGAATTGGCTTTGAAATCCACAAAGCAGGTCACCACATCCTCACATACTCAGAACTCAGTGATGGGGGCTTTAACCTTTGTTCCTTCAGCTAGAGTCTTAACCACTCAAAAACATGAATTCATACCCAAGAGGTTGTCAAAACTATGCCCAGTGGCATAGTGACGAGTGTTAAGTTTCCAAACTGCTAGGAACGTTATAAAGTATTTGGAGTCACAGAAAGTGACTCTGAGATTTCTAAGTTATATATTTAAAAAGTAGAAAACTAAAAGATGTGCTATAGTAAGAAAAAAAAGTGGCAAATGTTGCAGGGTTAAGAACCTGTGTGTAAATCACACACCTGTGTTTAGTGGCTGTGTGTAAATCACACACCTGTGTTTAGTGACTGTGTGTAAATCACATACCTGTGTTTAGTGGCTGTGTGTAAATCACATACCTGTGTTTAGTGGCTGTTTTTCAGGACAGTTGCTTGTTAAAGGGATTAGGAAAATTAGGCAGCCTAGCTAGCACCTATGCGTTCTCCAGAAGAAGTAACTAAAAGAATTAAATTAACTAAAAGTGAGCACACGAACAAAACAGGCAGGAATGATCCTATCGTATTTAGTGTCAAGGAGAGAAAAGATAATTTCTGAAGTCTTTATCATAGACATGTTAGACTTTAAAGTCAGAAGGCAATTGCAGTTTGAGGACTGCTTGTTTATTTTGGGCTGCAAACTCGAAAGCCAAGCTCACCTTGGTCTGGTACAAGGCCTCAGCCTCGTCCTTGCTCTTCTGTGCAATTAATTCATATTGGGCACGCACGGCATCAATGATGCTGTCCAGGTCCAGGGAGCGGTTATTGTCCATTGACAAGATGACATTGGTATCGCTGACCTCCGTTTGTATCTGAGACAGCTCCTATGTGACACAGAACACAGTTCATGTCTTCCACCCTTCTCCCTCAAGGATGTCTAGGGAAGCCAGAAACCTGGACTAGAAAGGCCTCTTGAGAGAACATTCTCTTAATTGTCCTGTGCTATGAAACATACAGGGAAGGTCTTAAGTGTTTTGACTAAAGGTAATGACTAAAGGCATCTGGGCAGGAGGAAGGAGCCTGGAACCCCAGCAAGCTTCTCTTGTACAAACTGCCCAGCCTTGATGTGGCTTCACTACCTTTTTGATACAGGCCCTTGACAGACACAGTTATTCCTTGTTGTCTTAAGAGTTCTTGTAAGGAATCCAGTTTGGAGACACTTGACTACCAAGTTAGGTCATGCATTCTTCTGTTGAATGGGCATCTCCATAAGGTAAGCAGAGCTTCTGACACAACACTCAGGTCAGAGCAAGCATGAACCCCCATGTTAGACATGGGCGACAGGTGGGAAGCTCACTTTCTTGCTCTCCTTCCATTGTCCTTACCACAAAATCCCTTCTATTGCCTTCTCTGGGGTTCTCCCAGAGTCCTGTGGACTTCCCACAGTGTATGAAGACCTGGTTGTTACCCTCATGTCCCAGGTGACCTGAGAGCGAGAAGCAGGGAACTACCTTACCCTCACCGATCTCAAGATGCTCAGTGCCCCACCCACATCTCCATCGGCTCCACCAGAACCATCGAAGTGGAGGGAATGACCCAATTGAGGGAGGAGGCTGGTGAGATGAGCCTTCTCCATTTCACACCCTTATGGGATTTGGGAAAAGAAAAGGGGCTTCTCAGGACTGCACTCACCGTATCAAATAGATATTTCAGGAAGTTGATCTCCCCATACAGCGTGTCCACTTTGGACTGCAAGTCTGATTTGCCCATAAAAGCAGCATCCACATCCTGTGTGGCAAAGGAGTTCAATTTCATCACCCAGGCGTCAGCCACCAGCTTCCTGGCTACCCCCAAGACAATGGCAAAAGCTCTTTGGTTTACTTCCTGGCTAAAAATGTCATTACTTAAGTCAGATCTGGAAACTGACTTTGCTAGCCAGAAAAGGGCACAACACCACCTTCACACCTTGGTCAGCGACATCAACTCCTCCCTAGGTCCCTCCCCAGTTCCAAGGCTATACAAACAGACATTTGAAAGCTTCCCATTAACTTAATTTCCATTTCCAAAGCCTCGAGGATGGGCCTGACTTTCTTGTGTGTCAGGGCCCTGCAACTGGACAGAGCATACTCCATATTTGTCCAAGAGTTCACCCTGTCTCTAACACAGAGCACACCCAGGGGTTTTCTCCTACCCAATCCTGAGCTCCCAGAGGACCCCTCTTTTCCTTTACCTTCTTCAAAACAACAAAGTCATTCTCCGCATTGGTCCGCTTGTTGATTTCATCCTCATACCTATGATGGAAGCAAGAAACAGGCTGTAAGGGCTGACCTCAGCTCCTTGAGAGTCAGGCTCCCAGCAGAAAGCCCAGACTCTCTCAAGCCTCCACTGTCCTGGACCCAGACCCCTCACAGCAGTGCTGCCCCCTGCCTGGTACTCTGGCAAATGAATGGCTAGAGATAGCTCCCAAACCCCCTAACCAACAGGCTGAGGGCCCAACAGGAAACCTCAGAGGCATGCATGCAGAATGCCCCCCAAATGTTTGCATTGATTCTGATGTTGTGACTTCATAAATGTTTCCCTCAAGCTTCTTCCATTAAGACCATAAGGTAACAACCACCTTCACTAAATCTTTTAAGAGAAAAATATTTCATCTACAGTTGTGTCTCCACCTCCAGTGTTTTATTTTTCCCTGTAGACTCACACACACGTGATCCTCCAGTGGCCTAATACAGTAAACACATCAAGGTGTTGTCAAAAGAAGCACCCTTGAGGTAAGAGACTATAGAAGAGGCCACCTGGGCACTTACAATCACTTACAGACAGCTGGTCTGAAACTCAACTGTCATCCCTGCCATGACCGCCCATAATAACTCATGCTCAGTAAGCACCAATACGGAGAATTATTGTTGTTGTTGTTGTTGTTGTTATTTTGGTTTTTCGAGACAGGGTTTCTTTGTGTAGCCCTGGCTGTCCTGGAACTCACTCTGTAAACCAGGCTGATGAAGAATTGTTAAATATTGTTTCTTCTCAACCAGCGTTTCTCAGAGTGTGGTCCCCAGTGCACTAACATTAGTATCACACGTTCAAGATACATATATGTACTGGCTGCATCCCAGACCTGCTGGATCTGGCGCCGGGTGCAGAGTCTGACGCAACAGGATGCATCTAAAATGTAAGAACCACAGGTCTACTCCCCAGAGCACTCAGCAAGGAGGGAACACTCCAGACAGAGAGGTGAACCTGTAGTAGGGTTCGCTAATCTCCTGTCCTTCCCTGCTCCATGTAACTGATACCTGACTGTCACAGCTATCCTACACAGGACTGCCATATGTAAAACAGTGCCCCCTGTGGCTACACAATGCACAGCCCACCTGCCGCCAATCCCACCCTCAGCAGAGAGACCCTGACAGTCTTCCCCGTGACCCCTTTGCCCCGCCCTGGCTCCTCACTTGTTCTTGTAGTCCTCCACGACATCTTGCATGCTCCTGATCTCGGAGTTCTGGCGTGACCGCTCAGCGGTCAGAGCATCCACCTGCCTTTGCAGCTGATTGATGAAAGCCTCAAAGATGGACTCCAGGTTGGTGGTTCGAGTGGAGGTGTTCACCTGCTGCAGCAGCTCCCACTTGGTCTGCAGCACCTGGTTCTGCTGCTCCAGGAAGCGTACCTGAAGAACACCCCAAGCTCAGAACAGCTTTCTCCATAGGATGAGAGATTAGTGGTTTCACAGCACACTCAAACCTCAGAAACTCAAGATGGGTCTTCCGACCATCAAGGGAGGCAATGTGGTTCCTTAGGTCACCTCCAGCCAGTTTCATCCAGCTATATCCCTTTATATAAAAGACTTCTCACCCCACACTTAATTTAGCCATGCCAACACGAGCAAACGCCACTTCCTTTGTCTTTGTTATTGGAACATAGAACATGACTGAGGACAAGACACAGAAGGAATAACAGGTCTTGGAATATTCTGAGGTGGGTGCCCCCACCATCCACTACCATGTTTGCTGCCTGCCACTGTGGTTCTTGAGACAGCAACGCCATTTAAATGCTATTATAACCCAGCCAGAAATCTTTTTAATGCGTACCTTTGCCTTTTAAAATCTTGCAATGCATTTAGATGCCCCAAGTTTGGGGTTGACATATATTTGAAAAATGACCAAATTTTTGCATTTTTCCTTTTGCAAAGGAAATACTTTGCTCACCTAGGAAAAAGAGCACAGAAATGGCTCTTTGTTTTCACCACTTTTTCCTCTTTAACAAAGACTGGACACAGAAAGGGGTCTGGCTGCAAAGACCAAGTGCATGCGTGTCGAGTGGTCCATGTCACCAAACCCAGCTTTCACTTTTCCTCGACCCATTGCCCACAGATGGACCTTCCTCTCCCATGCAGTGATAGAGGTGGGTGGGCTGTAGTGTGCTTCCCTCAGGTACATGCAGTTGTGTGCACACAGACATACTCAAGTGTATGCACACACACATACACAGTCTCACATACATATACATCACATACATACACATGCACTACATAAACATGTACTACATATACGTATCACATATACCTCCATATACATATCTATATGCACAAATATTCACATCCACACAGACATCCATATTTACACACTCACTTGTACACAAGTGCATGTGTATGCACTCATCCCTACATAAATACATTTAGACACATTCATTTGTATGTGCACATCAACAGCCAGAGAGAGAGACAGAGAGAGAGAGAGAGAGAGAGAGAGAGAGAGAGAGAGAGAGAGAGCTCTCTCCAAAGTCCAGCACCCTTCTCCAGGAGCTATGAAAGGGATGGAGAACCTCTGCTTTGTGGGGTTAGAGCAGCTTTGCATACTCTCCTATGAGGAAGCACTCACTTTATGGAGCCCAGGCCCCTGAGACTTCACCTGTCTAGGGAGCCAGCCCTGCCAAGTCCCTTTGGATTCTGACTCTAATGAGAAGAACATGATAAGGGAGCATCATTCTCGGGCCTATCCTGACTGCCTTTATCACAGCAAGGGGTTGGGCAACCAGCCCTCACAGTAGACTTGTCAGCACAGCTTGTAACACCCCCACAAAAAATTCCTGCCACTATCTCTCTTCCTTCTGTAATGTCACTCCCAGGGAGTGGAAAAATCAGTTCTGCACTCCATGACAGCAGTATGTTTGGTGACAGTGGCTTTGACGCCTTCTCAGGTTGTGGTTTTTACTCCAAACAAGGCAAGACTCCAGGGAGAATTTGTAAAGGAGAAGGTGCTAACCTTTGAAAGGATGGCTCTGCAACTCTATCAAGAATAGCCCTGGCTGTACCAAAAGGAAGCAGAAACCAGGGTGAAAAATTACAGTAACAAAAGTTTGCTTTCTTCCAGACTGAAGGCCCGAAGGCTGGTTGTCATCACAGGGCCTGCTCCAAAGGGAGAATATGAAGCTACTAATTTCTGTATCCTCCTGTAAAATGTAATAGGCCTCTGTCCTCATCAGGAATCTTGATCAAGTAAAAATCCCAGATTAATTTCCAGTGTGGGACTTTGTTTGCCATTTTTCTCTGCTCCTCCTTTGGCCAACCTTGGTCTCCTGGTAGCATCTCTCTCACTGATAAGTCCTTGCTCCAGGCAAACCTTCTGGCCCCTGCCTGTACTCAGGCACCATAGTGACCAAACATGTTTCTCATCTCGAGTGATCAGACATAGACACAAGCACATGGTTCTGTGTCCCTTGGAGCTATCAATAACCTTCCCTCTATGTCCTCCTCCTCCTGCTCACACCGCTCCATCCCCAACGCTTGCCCTGATAGCAGGCAGTGGCCATTGTGCCTTCCTCTGCAAGTAACAAAGGGAAGGTTTATACCATAGCTGTCTGTTGACCTCTTGTCAGAGACCCAAATGTGAGGAAAACCTCATGTGAATTAAGGTAAAGGAGTTCAAAGTGGCCCTTTGTTGACCCTGGGGAAGTGGGGCAAAAAGGCCAACTCAGACAGAAAGCCTCATATGTTACTGACCTTAGTTCCCAGAGAGACCTGCCTTCAAGACATCCACCTGACACCCACCAATAGCTTCCTAGTTGCTGTTGCTACCCATCTCTCTAGCTATACCACAACATTCCTTCTTTCTGTCATTTTCCCAGAAATTTTGACATCTTAAATTCCCTGAAGGAGTCACACTTTTCATGCCTCCTCACTGCATGGACATTCTCTGTCTGACAGTTACTTGGCTCTTCTTCTATCTTCAAGACCCAAGTAAGATCTGAGGTCTCCTAGCAAAGCACTTCTAGTATCTAGCAGACACAGTTCAGGCGCCTTTGGGCAACCAATGACTAACACATCTCCTGTAAACCGTCACCGTTCTCTGCCATTCCGTTTTGGAGCTTCCTAAGAGTATAATTTGTGTTCCAGTAGCCCTTATAACTTTTATGTACAGTGGCATACAGGAGACCTAGTAAGATATTTGTGGATTGAATGGGAGTGGGTCAATTGGGCAGGTAGGTTGATTGATAGACAGGCGAATGCATGTTAATACACAGATGACTGCATAGCAGGGAATGGGTGCAGGCATTTATGTTGGTTATGTATATGAGTGTGGGCAGAAGGAGGGGTAGATGACAGTTATGTGGATGATAGATGAGTGGGTAGGTAGATATATAGACGGATGGGTACAGATGGTGGCTGGGAGGATGGTGGATGAGTGGGCGGGGTAGTGGGTAGGTGGATGGATTGCGTGGATGAATCAAGATAGGTGGATGGATGTGAATAGATGAATAGATGTGTGCACCTGAGAAGATAAGTAGATGGCTGGATGAGTGTGGATGAGTAGGTAAATGAATGATGTGTGTGTGTGTGTGTGTAAGTGGGTGGCGAATGGATGGATGGATGGATGGATGGATGGATGGATGGATGGTTGGATGGATAGTGGATGACAGATGAATGATGGGTAGATAATGGATGGATGGATGGATGGATGGATGGATGGATGGATGGATGGATAGTGGATGACAGATGAATGATGGGTAGACAATGGATAAATGGAGGGAAGGATGGACAGACAGACAGACAGACAGATAGACAGACAGACAGACAGACAGACAGACAGACAGACAGACAGATGGTGGATGGATATGTTTAAATAGGTGAATGGGTAAATAGATACATAGGTGTGCATGGATGGAGGGTAGAAGGATGGATGTGGGGAGCACAGGTGACTGAGTGGATGCCAAGGTACACAGATGAGTGGGACATGGGTAATGATGAATTCGAGTGAGATGAGTGTCGTGTGCATCTGTTAGGTATTGCCACATCCCTTATCTGCTTTCCTAGTAACAGTGCATCCCCCTGCCCCAGAAACCTGTGTTAAATGCTTATGTCAAAGCCCCATGAAAGCCTAGGTTAAAAGCCTAGGTTAACCGCTTTCTGAGTTCCCAGCACACACACAAGAGGAAATGACTGCCATCAACTTAAACAGCACAACGGTAGCTGGTAGCTACATTCTGGCACAGTGTGAGGCCCTCTTGGCCATTCGACAGCCACCAGAGACATTCCCTGACTATACGGTACTCACCTTATCAATGAAGGAGGCAAACTTGTTGTTGAGAGTCTTGATCTGCTCCCGCTCCTGGGTCTTGACCCTCTGAATTTCAGGATCCACCTCCAAGTGAAGGGGCTCCAGGAGACTCTGGTTAACAGTCACCTCATGGATCCCCCCAGGAGGATAAGAAGGACCGAAGCCCCCAAACCCAAAATTGCCGAATCCAGCACCCCCAAATCTGCCACCTCCACCATAGACACCCCCAAAGCCACCTCCACCAAAACTTCTTCCTCCCCCAATTCCTCCTCCAAATCCTCCTCCTGCCCCTCTACTCTGGCAGAAACCACTAGCACTTCGCCCCACTAGGCTCCCAAAGATGCTTTTACTGCCACCCAGATTGTAGAGACTCCTGGAACTGAACCCACCACCATAACCACCTCCAGACCTCCTCGAATGACACACAGACGCCAGAGCCTGTCTCCCACCTCCAAAGCCTGAAGACCTGGCACTATAGGCCCTCCTGCTCCTTGAGCTAAATGCAGACTGAGAACTGAACTGGCGGCTCATGGTTGCTAGGGCAACCAGAGGCACAGGTAGCAAGGGCCCAACTGAAAGGAGGCAGAGAGCAGGGACTGAGGGAGCTGCGACTCTCTTGGAAAGGATCTGACTCAGGCCCTATATATACACACACCTGCTGGGCTGGGTACTTTCCAAACCCTGGGAGGGGAGTATTTGCCTGCCAGTAGCATCTGCTTACAAACCTCATACCTATGTGTTGCTGAAATGGCATTGTAGACAAACTCCCCCAACTTGATCACTTATCATTCATCTCTTACTACGGGAAGACAAAAGGGTAGCAATCTATCAGGATCTCAGTGCTGGAGACTCCTGTAGCGTTTCTCCTTAAATCTCAAATTGATCTTTTCCTAAGAAGCGACATTGAGTTGTTTGTTTTGGGGTGTGCCGGGAAGACCTAAGATAAAACTGTGAAGTGTTAGTGACCTTGGGACCACAGCTGGGATGAAAGTGGAGACACTTGCTGTATCAGGGCTGGAGCTGTACACATAATCTGTTTTTGTTTTGTGGTTTTTGTTTGTTTGTTTGGTATGTGTGTGCACACATGCATACATGCAAACAAAATATCTTGTGAGCATTTCCCTTAATGCCTCCTAGACTAAGAGGAAAACTACCCCAACATATCTTCTTCTATTCTAATATTTCTTAACTGACACCGACAATATTTTTGCAAAAAGCAAAAAAAGTAGCTATCTTTTAAGGGATATGTAAAAACCACAGGTAAGTAAAAAGCAAGCCTTAATTTGGATTTAGGATTATTATTTTTATTTGGTCAGCATAAAATTGTTCCCCTGGCAGAACCAGTGACAATAATAGTGAGTTTTTAAAGAGTTACTCTCAAATTCTGTACTTATCAGGGAGTCGTAGGAAAGGAACCTTGGCTCATGTGTCCTCTCTGAGAAGGAAGGGCTGTCCCCAGTAGAGAGACCTAATGTGAAGTTCATGAGAGTCTACATGTGTTGTCCAACAGAAGTGTGTGTGTTTGTAACTGGACACAAATAGCTGGTGGATTTCATCCAAAATGCACTAATAAATGTTGTGAACATGAAAAGAAAGAATAAATGCCCAGCTTCAGAAAAAAAAAAAAAGGTTAATGATTTGCCCACATGGACACAATTGTTTAAAACCAGAAGGAAGCTTAGCAGGGCCAGAAAAGGTCATTATACATTGTTGCAGAGAGTCGGTGCTCAACTCAGCGTGGAGGAATTGCTCTCTTGCAGATTGTGGAACATTTTCTCCTAAATGCTCTTTTTCTATATGTTTGTGCAATTAATATTTTTTTCCAATAGTTGGGGCCAACTCCCAAGTGCCCCAAATTTGGGGCAGAAATCCCAAACAAATAGAGAAAGATCAGGTGGCCTGTGAAATCAAGAGATGGCTAGTAACAGCTTTGGAGAGAAACATCCTGCAGCTGGGAGTGTCCAGAGGGCTGCTGCCAGACTACAAACCTTATCACTTTCCACGGCGTCCTGATCGTGGGAACTCTTTAGTGGGTCATCTCAGGAATCAATGCAGATGGGAAAGTGAGTGAGCCTGAGATATGGAAGCAAGAGCTCTGATCTCACTTTCAGACCCTGCTTCTGCCTGGCTGTTGTCATCTCAGACAAGCTGCTTGCTCCAGAGCCTTGGATGCTACAGTCTTTCCAGACTCCATGAATTGAGGCATAGCAGAACATACTGCAATACCCTCAACATACGTGCATAGCTCGTCTCTCCCTCACCCCTGTCCCATCCTGGTGAGCAGCTATGGTTTCCAACTTAAACTGAAACAGTCCTGTACAAAACAGGTGGCCATCCTAGTTCCTCTTAATCTATTCCCAATCTTTAAAGTCCCAATCTCTAGGGACTTTAGATAAGACAGTGAAGCCTGGTCTCCCTGCTCCTCGCTCAAAGATAAGGAAAACGAACACAATACAGACAGAAAGAGTTGAAATGGAATTCTGGAGCTTCGTATGCATGATTGAGTTGCCCGAAGGCCAGGATTCTGAGTCAAGCAGAGACATACACAGCAAAGAGAGAAAAGGATCATCAGAGAAGTCAGGAATATTATTGTGGAACCACACGATTGGCAGAAGTAGTTGGTGAAGGGATTCTTGCTTACAGCATCTTTAAACTTGGTTTAGAAGTTTGTTCCCTTCCCCATCCCTTGGTTTGGACACTGCCTCCTCAAGTCAAGTTTCAGACCCCTGAAACAGAGTAACATCAGCAAGCAGCACAGGGTACTCTAACTATGGCTGTGCTCCCACATGAAAGAGCAGCTGTCAGCTGGTCCTGTGATTGGGGCTCCTTCCCTTAACAGCTTCAGGAAGCTTTCCCTAAGGCTAAAAACGATGGGAGGCCCTTGACCACTGCAGTGCTTGTCTGTGCTACTTGTTCTTGTCCACCTCTCTTCATTCCTATAGTCACAGCCAACTAAATAAATGGTTCCTTAATGTTAGGATCAAACATGACCCTGGAGCCCCTCCCTAAAAAGTGTCCATCTGTTTGCTGGTAGAGGCTAATGGCAGAGCCCTGCCATTCTTAGTGAAAGCAAAGATTGACATGTAGAATAAGGAGCCCCCAAAGGGCCCCACATTTAGCCAGCCTCACTATGCCTAGCTCTGTGGCCACCCTATTTACCAATTAATGACTCCCCTCTTCCCCATCACTTTCTGCCTGCAGTGTTCTCCCTAAAAGTGGGAAAACGACTTGTCCTCATCTGACTCCCAAACACTGAAACCCAAAGCTGCCAAGAGGGTGAGGCCCGAGCAGCTATCAGCTACCAGAATCACTCAGCAGCAGCTCGAGGTAGGGTTCGAGAGGAGCATCCCCTATAGATGTGCTCCTCACCTCATTCAGCGTCTCCCAGGGGCTGGAAGTGGATACAGCAGAGAGTGGCAGAGAAAGACCAGAGAAAGAATCTCACTAGCCAATCTCCACCCGGACAGTGAAGCACTGAGGCTATGGTGCAGGCACGGAGCTATGATGCAGGCTCAGGGCTACGGTGCAGGCACTGAGCTACAGTGCAGGCGCTGGGCTTCGGTGCAGGCGCTGGGCTTGTGCTAGCTTCACAATCAGAGCTTTTGGACCTGTGATCCGCAGAAGTGAAGCCATGGGGTGGTACAGGTGGAGAGAGAGCAACTGCTCCATAAAGCAGAAGCTCAAACCTTGGTTTCCCACCCAGCAGTAGCTACTGGTCCCCGTACACGTGTCAGAACTGGGCTTGAATTGGCAGTCATCAGTCACTTCACAGGAGTGGTGCAGAGAGAGGAAGACAGTCCGCATTACAGAGAAGATCAATGGTGCAGCTCCTCCCTCCCAACCCATCCCCCCAAAAAAGAGGCCGATGAGGAAGTCCCTGGTAGCCTCTGCTCCTTCAGCTTGGGAGACCAGCAGACTGAGGGCTATACCACTTATCTAGCAACCAACAGGAGAAAAGTGACCAACAGTCATCCAGTGACCAACAGGAGAAAGGGTATTTAACACACAGAAACATCATCAGGGAATTCTCCTGATTTCTGGGTGAGTGTGGCTGTTAGGCCATCAACTAATGCCCCAAAGCATCCAGGACCTCACCTTTGAAACGTTCTTTGACTAGAACCCCAGGACCAGGCTGGGAATGAATGATGAAGCAGTGTCCTCCTGCCTTGTCAGACCTACAAAAAACTCTTAGCCCTAGATGCCACCATAAAGCCTTTGCACCCTGCAGAGCCTCAAAGCCCGGAGACAGTGTTGTTCCAGACATACTAAGGCTCTTCCATCCACCATACTGGAAATCTAACTTTTTAAATACCCTTCACCAAAGCTGACACTGTCTTTTTTGTCCCTGAGGCAAAAAGAACAGCTGGGTATGTGTGGGCCTAAAGGAAAATAAGGTTGCAGCTAAATTCCAAAAGAAACAGTAAGGTTCCGGCTGTGAGTCATGGTTGTTTAGGCACACAACAGTTCCATACAGATCAAGTGGAGTCAGGACAGACTCAGGGTTGTAGGGGTAATGGAATAGAGACAAGAACCCCAAATCCCTGGGATAAAGGATATAAAACATTCAGTAAGTTCCAGGCTCATATGTCCCCTTGTCCTCATTAAAGAGACTATAGCATTATACAAACGTAAGTAATTAACTATTTTTCTTGCTCCCATTTAAAGAACAAGCAGGCTCCTGAAACAATGGTCATAAACAATATGATCCTTTATTTGGCTCTTACACTGCAAGAAGTGTAGTTTGAGACAGAGTCTCACATGAACCTGGAGCTTACCACTTCTGCTGGATTGCCAGATGCTCTAGGGATCCGCCTATCTCCATTCCCCAAGTCCTGGAACTACAGACTCACCCTACCACACTAGGATCTGAACTTGGGCCCTCATGATTGCACAAGTCTTACCCACTAAGCCATCTCCCCTGACCCCAGTTTTTGGAGGGGACAGTGTTTCTTTTAACCTAGACTGGCCTCAAACTCTCTGTATAACTAAGAATGACTTTGAATTTCTGATGCCCCTGCCTCTACCTCCCGAGTGCTGTGATTGTAGGCTTGTGTATACCATGCCCGGCCTATGAAGTGCCAGATGGAACTGAGGACTTCAGGCATGGTAAGAAGGTACTCTAGTAACTGAGCCACATCCCAAGCCATGCAACCACATTTTACTGATGACTTTCAGATGTGAGGTTGGAAGTGACCAAGCAGCCAGAAAGCTTATAGCCCCGCCCCCAGATCTCACCTGGGTAGACTGATCCCAAAGTCGGATAGTATGCTTTCTGCTTCATAGGGTAAGATTTTAGAACTCTACTGCTGGAATCTGAGACTTGACTCCACCTCATACAAATTATCTGTCCCTCTACAAGTTCACTAATCTCTCCACACTTCGGTTTCCTCATTTATAAAGCACAGGCACTGCCTATCTGGTGGGACTGGGAAAGTTGGAGCAGTTAAATCCTGAAAAGCTTTTAGCACAGAGCCAAGCAAGTGGCAAGAGCTTCGCTTTAACAGTTTCTGTGTTGCTAAACAAAGCAACTCTCCTGCCACAAAATCTTCACCGTTTCACACAGTAACTTTAACAGTTACTATGTTACTATACAAAGCAACCCTCCATCAACTACACTGGGTTTTCCATCCAGTTTCTTAAAACAAATTACAGCATCATTTTCACCATTAAAACATAAGCTGCGATATACCATAAACCATGCAAAAGACTTCAAAGTGCTTTGCTGTAATCCCCTAACTACTGAAAAGAGGTGAGGGCTACTTGTGCACCCCTGCACAAGTAAAGAGCAATGAAGGAGGATGACAAGTTCCAGGCCAGCCTGAGCTATGTGATGAGACCCTGCCTCTCTGTAAGAGGGCAGAAACAACATTCTGAACAAGGCAAAAGACTGTCCTTACACTGAAGATCCCAGCCCCTAGATGCATTTTCCTCCTAAGATGAGATGTGACCAGAGGTGGTCTGCTTTTTTTTTTTTTTTCCTCCTTAGGTCACACGTTCACCTCATAAGGTAAAGGCTCTGCCCGATTACCTCTCTCACCCCAACCCCCCGCCGTGTCTCCCACTCATTAGTTCTCTGAATATGACTTTTCCCATTTCACACATACATAAGATGATGTGATATGTGTCTGTCACTTAGTATAGCGCTCCCGGGAGCCTACCCATGTTGTCATAGCCTATGGGGCTTCTTTCTCCTGTGCATCTCATTAACATTATATACGTTATATACAAATCAAGTCTCTATCGGAGACAAGACCTTCGCTTTAACAGTTACTATGTTGCTAAACAAAGCAACTCTCCTGCCACAAAATCTTCACCGTTTCACACAGTAACTTTAACAGTTACTATGTTACTATACAAAGCAACTGTAATGTAATATGTAGTGATGTTTTACTTGACATGTTTTCCTGGTTTGGTTTTGTTGTTTTATAGGGTTTTTTTTTTTTTTTTTGAGACAAGACAAGGTGGCTTCAAACCTTCTATATAGCTGAGGATGACCTTGATCCTGCCTCCCTCATCTCCCAAGAGCCAGAATCACAGGTATGTCTCACCATTCCCAATTCAAATTTTCTTTAGCCTTGGAGTTGGACTTACAGGCTGCCTGATTTGGGCTCTAGGAACAGAAGTTGGATCCTCTAGAAGAGCAGCAAGAGCACCTAACCACTGAGCCATCTCTCCAGCCCCAGCATTCTCTTTCTCCATCCATTTGTCTATGAACACTGAGGTATAGTCCATGTCTTTCTTGGCAATAAGCTCAAGAATACTGATTTAATCTCCTTTGTAAATATGCCCAAAAGTGAATTGTTGAACCATATGGTAGTTATGGTAGTTATATTTTTACTCTCTCTCTCTCTCTCTCTCTCTCTCTCTCTCTCTCTCTCTCTCTCCATCCTGTTTTCCATGACTGGGCTGGGCTATCTTACATTCCCACTGACAGTGGAGGCAAAAAGCCAGCACCACCAACTTTGAGTGAAACATAAATGAAAGTCATGGGGAGATAAGCCTCTCCCCTATTAAGATGGCAACCATCAAAGATAAGATAACGAGTGTTGGCAAGGGCGTGGAAGAAAGGAACCCTTGCACTGTGGGGTTTGTTTTGGACAGGTGCCAGCTGCAGTGGGACAGTCCCCACAGTCCCTTCTTACTGTAAGAAACTGTCCCAGGCAAGTTTTTCCCTCCAGATTTAGACCACTTTCTGTTGGAGGCAGAGCTATGCATGGCTTTAGCCTGGTGAGCACTGGGCTAACTCATAGTTGAATGCTTACTCAATGAAGAGTTTCTGTGATCTACTAAGGTGTGTCCTCTATTTTTGTTTATCTAACTTTCTTTGTCAGTCTTTATGCTGCTGAGGACAAGACTTTACAAGGAAAATATTCATGAGCGTGTTCCTTGACATGCTGGTCTTCTGTTGTTCAACCTGTATGTTCCTGATTTACCAGGGCTTCACCAGCCTGTGCTAAATCTGTGTTCTGTCCAAAAACAGCATGTGCCACACAATGGTGCTTTAGCCAATCATGGGCCACATATTTGATGGTAGTTATACTGGATGGTTTTGTGTGTCAACTAGACACAAGCTAAAGTCATCAGAGAAAAGGGAGCCTCTGCTGAGATGAGATCCAGCAGTAAGGCATTTTCTCAATTAGTGACCAATGGGAGACAGCCCAACACATTGTTGTGGTGCCATCCCAAGGCTAGTGATCCTAGTTTCTAAAAGCAAGCAAACTGTGCAAGCTATGTGGAGCAAGCCAGTAAGCAGCACCCTCCATGGCTTCTGCATTAGCTCCTGCCTCCAGGTTCCTGCCCTGTTTAAGCTCCTGCCTTGACTTCCTTCAGTGATGAACAGCAATGTGGAAGTGTAAGCCAAATAAACCCTTTCCTCCCCAACTTGCTTTTGGGTCATGGTGTTTTGTCCCAGCAATAAAAACCCTAAGACAGAGGTCCCAGAAGATTACGATGGAACTGAAAAATCCCTACCATCTAGAGACAGCACAACCGTGTCAATGTTGAAGCAATGTATGACTCCTGTGATAAGACTGTGTGACTGAAGCTACTGCCCTGGCCGTGGCATGTAAATGGTATAGTCCACACAATTATGTGTCATTGCAGAGCTTGACTGAGAACAAACAGCTGAGCTACCAGTTCATCATACAGTGTTTCAATGACTTTAGTGTGTGTTCATAAAAAAGGGGGGGGGGGTGAGCCAGCCAGATATGGTGGCACACATAAAGGGTGGTGAACCAGGTAAAGGGTGGTGAGCTACGATTAACCTGCTCTGGGAGATGGTTCACCCTGTGACAGCTCATCCTTTTGCTGTTCTCATCCCCAAGGAAACAGGGTCTCTCTATGTAGCCCTGGCTGTCATATGTAGCTGAACTTGCTCTGTAGCCCTGGCCTGAAAATCACAGAGATCTGCCTACTTCTGCCTCCCCAGTGCTGGGATAAAAGGCCTGGTCCACTGCTGCCTGGTTATATTTGCTTTTGCTTTGGTTTTTCAAAACAGAGTATCACTCTGTACCCCAGGTTTGCCTAAGACTTACTTTTTGGCATCTTCTAAGCATTAAGCAACTAACCAAAGGTAGGCTACTCCTGGGCAAATTAGTAAACACTCAGGACACGAGTGTGACTTTGAGTAATGATGGAAGGAACAAGATCCCATGACAGAAGCCAGTGAATGGACATTTTAGTCAAGTTTACATCTTCTCAGTCCTCCTCAGAGAAGGAAAAAAAAAAAAAAAAAAA
>JANHMN010000012.1:1710091-1749508 GCA_030674055.1 Rhabdomys pumilio | reverse complement strand
ATATATATATATATATATATATATATATATATATATATCATAGGTCATGAATCCAAATCTAAGAGTTTGACAGGGCTGTCAGTCTGCCTTGAGGTGCAGCAGATAGTCTGGATTCCTGGGATCCTGAAGAACATCTGGAAGGGAAGACAAAAGTACATGAGTATTCAGATATTTCTGATGCCTGAGTCAAAGCAGTGTAGTGACAGGTGATACAGACCAAGAGAGGCCAAGTCTGTGGGTCCCTCTTGTCTAGTAAAGCTGCAAAGATTGGTCCAGCTACTCAGGCTTCAGAGCTGAGTTAGAAAGAGCTGGAAGCCAGGACCCAGCCTGGTCAGGGCAAGGCTGCAATACAGCAGCTAGAACTCCCCAGCACTGTGGAGGTGGCTTCAAGACACACAGGAATTACATGGTCTGCACAGCAAAGCACCAAGGAGTTCCAGAAATGGCCCACCAAAGTGCTAAGCAGGTCACGCAAGTGAAGAGGCCATATGGGAAACCAGAGCTTGTCCCACTGGACTCCTGGATGTCCTAGATCTCATCCTTTCTACCTCTGCTTTCCTATGACACAAACTTCTTCTCTCTCCTTTCCCTCCCTTGCTCCTTGCACCATCAACCCCATAAGATAACCTTGAGTCAAACTGGAGCGTGCATGCACATACACACACACACACACACACACACACACACACACACACACACACACACGAGAAGGGGTGGAGAGAGGGAGAGGGAGGGAGAGAGAGAGAGAGAGAGAGAGAGAGAGAGAGAGTAAAACACTCAGTAAATGGTTAGAGAAATAAATGGACACTTGCAGAGAAAGAGAATGAGGAAAATTTCCAACAGAGCTGAGGGCAGGGCTAGGAGCAGAAGGACTGTGATACCACAGTGTAACCAGAAGAGACAATAGTACCCCTGTGGGAAGTGACTTTAGGGAAATGTCTACTGGCCTTGGTTGCAGAGGGGGGCAGGGGGGAGAACCTTGGGGACTCTGGAAACCAGACAAATAGCAGGGATCAGTGAGGTCTGAGAAAAGTATCCATTCATGTCTGAATTCACGCTGTTAGGGTTTCACAGCGGGAGAGTACCTTGGCAAGTAGGGGCCAAAAAGTACCACAAGATTACATCGTGCAACAGATCTAACAGGAGAGATTGATGGGGGGTAGGGGGAGAATATAGATGTTGCCTCTGAGTGATGATGGAGGAGAGAGAACAGGTTGTAAAGACACGGGCTTTATACAGGGGTAGAGGGCATGCACATAGAAAGGAATCATGATTCGTGGAAATGGCTAGCACTGGCCCACTGAAGGCTGGTGGGTGGTCCTTGGTTTACCAACACACACTCCCCACATACCCTCTGTTCTTCACAGCTGGGCACCAGGAGATAGTAGTGAGCATGACATTGCTTCTAGTGCCCTCGCTATTGAGTAGAAGAGACAGAAGAGTCAACTTTGCTGAGATGTGGAAATGCATGAAATAGAGTCTGACCGGGGAGGTGTGGAATTGGCAGGAAAAGGAATGTATAACTGACTAGAGCCTAATATGTATAACAAGTTAGATGTATACTTGGAGCAGAACCCAAAAACGATTTGGCAGTTTGGAGTTCGAACTCAAAGAAAGACTTAACAGAGATTAATTAAAAACCCTATACATGCATGCAAACAAAGCAGCTGTACAACTCAACCTGAGAGATACAGTGTTGCAATGTCCTGGAAGTGTTGCCAGCTTGGTGAATCAGTACAGGAAGGGGTTGTCAACAGCACAGGCCAGATGGCAGATGGGTGCTCACACCTTTCCTGGGCTAGCAAGACCTCACCTAGAGGGCCTGGCTCTGGCACCTAAGATTCTATGGGATTATACTCAAGATGTCAGGTGGGGATTTCAAAGCAAAGGAAATAGAAGTGACCCCTTGGGATATAAAACGTATGAAGAGAAAAACATGCTCACATTTGTAGGCTCTCACACAAGGGTTCAGGCTGTACCTCCCTAGGACCTCCCACCAAGGCTTCTAGGTACCTCATTAGCATGGAGAACTCTGTTTGGGGCTACTAGTGACCCCATTGTGGGGAGTGTGACATATGTTCCAGGCCAGGAATCTGGCTGGGAGCAGGGAGGCACCTACCATCTCAGGTATGCACCCGAGTGCTGAGATCTGAGACTCGCTCTGCCTTACCAAGTTTCCCGGCATGATCCACTGTCCCACACTGAGGGAGAACTCAGAACTCGTGAGTGACGTTTATAAGGATGGTATGGTGGGGATGAGGATGCTCCCCCTCAAGAGAATGGCTACCACTGTGGACAGTGGTTTAGAGGAAATAGAGTTGTCTAAAAGGAGGTTTCTCTTGATGGTTTCTGGAGTTGTTTCTAGCTGATTCCTCAGAGATGAATTAGCAATAGCAACTCTGGAAATGATGGTGGCCAAATCTCACACTTGTGTTCAAGGACAAGCTGTGTCAAGCTTGAAGTCTCTGCACTGTCTGAGTGTTCTGTGGGTCAGCAAGTGCTTACTGAACGCAGGTGATGTTACCTGATGTAGCTCTTCTATTTAAAGAGTATATAATAAGGTTGCTAATCTAAAGTTGCAAACATATATAAGATCATCTCTCATTTTTAAAGGTAATTCTTGTATTTATCATTTAAATTATTCCTTGAAACATCACTGTGGAAAGCTATTATTTATTATCAAATTAACGAATAATATTGTTGACATTTTAAAATCACTTACTTGGACCTGAAATATGGCTCAGAGGATAAAGGTGCTTGCCGCAAGCAAGATGACCTTAGCTCAATCCCTAGGACCGACATACTCCTGCAAGATGGCCTCTGACTTCCACTTGAACTTTGTGGCACTCCCATGTACTCACGCATATAAATAAATAATTGTAATTTTTTAAGGTTTTAATTAACTTGTTTGTTTTCTCAGGGAGCTCCTAGTTTCTGTCACTTATATGTCTTTAAAGAGATCATTTTTTTCTTAATTTTTCCCATCCTTCTCATTCACATAAGAGAATAGAATTAGAAATAATAATCCATGTCAGAAAGGGAAGTACATATTCCAGTCAGCATACAGAGACGCTCTAGCAAACAAGGCAGAGAGGAAAACACAAGATAATGAAGTCTTACTCTAAACGACTTAGAGAGACACATGAATTGAAGTCTTTATTTTATAGAAAATATAAATAGAATTAATTTCTAGAGTTTTAGAGTTGTTCACTGCATCAAATGCTTGTTTAATTTTAGGGAAGAAATCTGCTAGCCCAGATAAAACAGAAACAGCAAACGAAACTCAAAAACAAAAGCAGGACTGAAGGTGAGTTAGAGGGAGCTCTGGGAGTATCAGATGTAAGACTTCTGAAAGAGAAACACACACAAAGGGGAAGAGAGAGAGAGAGAGAGAGAGAGAGAGAGAGAACACTCAAGTAAGCTTGCACAGGACCCATTTCAGCACCACGGACAGAACACCAGCACTCCTGGGGGGGGGGGGAGACATCTCTCGCAGGCTGAAGGAAACCTAATCTGTTAAATCCCTGAGACCCTGGACCACTAGAGAGCAGACATTGAGACGCTATGGGTTATTACTACTAGAAGTAGATATAAAAGACACCGAGTTGATGTGGTTTCATCTCCATTCATCTACTTGGATTCTTGGGATAGGTCTACCCAAGAACACTCGTTGTGTTAAAGTGGGGACACGACTCACCTTCAGGAGGCTTATCCCCCACAATCCCTTAGCCTCTGAACAGGAATCCACGCTCCTGGCTTGCACACAAAGGAAACAGAGTGCACTGGGATCTTGTTCCATCCTCATCACAGAAAATTCTGTTTACAGAACTCCTGGGGCCTCAAGCAGCTGACACACAACACCCTCTTTACCCTGAGCCACAAGGTTAAACAAGGCAAAGAGCCTACTGTGGGCTGGGAGTGTAGTCAGGTGACAGAACATTTTATTCTATTCACTGAGCAGTGTGCCCATTTTGGAGTGCTCTCCAGGGTCCTGCACAGGAGTCGGGGAACCCACAGAAGGTCTGGTTTTCAATTAGAGGAATAAATAAGAGATAAATTCACAGAACAAGATCCCTTTCCCCAACCTAAAAGATAATCAGAGGACCTAATTTTGCTCTACTCTTGAATCTTATCTGATCCACGAGTCCTTGAATAAAAGGCAAACACCAGTCTGTGAAGCACATTGCAATTTATTGAGAAAAGGGAGTAAAACTTTTCATAAGCAAAAGACCCACAGCTCAGGAGGTTTTAAGGGAATAGATGAGTCAGCTGTGAGGAGCTCATCTGTGAGGAGAGTACCATGAGAACCAGCAGTTTGGAAACTTTGACCTTTTCACCTGTGAGAGACAGATGGCCGGAATGGACTAGGCTAGACTGGAAAGCTCAGGAAGGTTTAGCCTCTGGTGTTGCTGACCACATTTCAGATTCATCAAAGGCTCTTCTCCAGGAGCGCTGTCATCCCAGACTAGTATCTAGACCACCCTGACCTAAGAGAAGACTTAAAGATATAAGAGCAAAGAGTTCGGCCCCTTCTCCAAAGAACTTGAGTTAAAGCAGGGTTGAACTGTGCACCTGTTGGTGCCAAGAAGATGGGAGCAGACACCACTGCAGGCTGAGGCAGGGAAAGCAGGAAGGTGGGAATGTTTTGCCCCTGAAGATCACTTGGAGCGTTGCTGGCTGGAACTGGTGGTCTGAGAGAAGTGAACGCTGCTGCTGCTTCCTCTGCCAGACTTGTAGCTGCTGCCTACCGAGGTCTGGCTGCCACCAGAGTTAAAGCCTGTTCTCTGGTGGCTCACGGAGACACTGCCTCCACTGCCAAGCCTGCTCCCGCTGCTGGCTCTGCTGCTGCTGTTGCTGCTGCTTCTGCCACTGCTGTCCCCTCCATAGTTGCTGGCACCAGCCCCTCTGAAGCCTCCATTGCTGCTTGTGCTGGTAACATTGCTGACCACCGCTACAGAAGAACAGAAAGTTCAAGAGAAAGGTTTGGGGCGCTGAGGCTGATTGTCTCATCCCTGCCTTGCTCTGCTGCATAACTTCTGACACGTGTATGCTCTGAGGTATTGGCTTGCAAATAACAAGCAAACTTGGCTCTCTAGTGCCCTAGTTAAAAACAGGAACTGAAGTGTTCATAGAATTTCTGGTTGTCCAACCTAGGATACACCCCACAAGCAGAAGGGTTGGGAGGCTGGATAACAGTTTATGTGAAGGGTACCACACAGGGCTATAGCTGGGAAGTAGTTGATATCACAGGGATGCCTTGAGTGAACTGGGCTAAATGCATGTGCCCATACACATACATGTAAATGTCAGTCTCCAATTTATTCCCTTGAGGTGGGATCTCCCACAAAACCTGAAGTTTGTTATATTAGCAAGGATAGTTGCTTGGTCCATTCCCAGGATCCAGCCCCTCAATCTCAATACAGGTGCAGGCATGATGGCCACACCCAACTTCTAAGTCCATGGTGGAGAATTCAAACTCAGATCCTCATGCTTGCACAGCAAGAGATTGTGCCCACAGAACCATCTCCACCCCCGGGGGGGGGGGGGGTCAGGTTCTTGAATGTGCTACTTACAAATGCTCACAGAATTCTGAAACTCTCCAGACAACCTGGAAAGACGGAGGGAGAGAGTTACTTCCCCAGTGCATCAACAGACAAGGAACTGAGGGCTCATAACCTCGAGCACCACATCCTCCCATCTGCCCTCCAAGGGGTCAAGCCCCTGAGAAAGGAAAGGTTGGCCCAGCGTTGCTCCCGGCTCCATGACCCCAGGAGAAGGGAGCTGCTTGCAGTTATGGTTCGCTTCACCTCTGACCACCACACTCTATGATCTCCTCTTCCTACCCTTCTCCCTGAAGATCTGTTTCAGGCTAACTGCCACCCCTCACCAGATTAGCCTCCCTCACCTCCTGCCGGCCCCTTTGATAATCTCCATCTTGCATGCCCTTCCCCTTCCCTTCTTCCCAGTCCTGTCTTTATTTACCCAATTTTCCTCTTCCAGGAAGCCTTCCCCAGTGAGGCTTTAGCTAACATGGGGCTTAGGGCAGCAGTAGTAGTAGTGATAATGGAGGAAATATGAGATGATGACCTACGGTGTGTCTGTATTTAAAATTTCCCCGCTCACAATGCCCATCTCCCTAGGCCTTATGCTTGTTCATGGAGCAGGTGTAATTAGCAGACATGGAATGCTCGTGTGCCCCCAGTCACAGTGCCTGCTATGTTGACCACTCCTCACATCACATGACTCTCAATTGACTCATCTTACTCTTTCCCAAAGACTCAGCAGAAATCTTTTTCTTCCCATGCTTGGTCTCTCCTTCCTTTATCACACCGGGATCTGACTGAGGGCAAAGGCTCTGAACAAAGATGTCAGTAGAATGACCCTTGTCTCTCGACACTGCCCTCACATGTGGAATCTCCTCATTAAGCCTTTACCTGCCACTTTATGCTGTTATTTTTCAGAAGTATGCAAGCATCACGCACTCCCCCATATACACCCATCCTAGCAATCGGGTTTGAAAAATTGTTCATACCAAATTTTCAATATGGTAGACATTAGCCACATGAAGCTATGCAAAGTAGATTCAATATGTAAAACTCTGGTCCTCAGGTACACTGCACCCATTTCAAACTCTGGAAGGAGCCAGGCATTGAAGCATGGCCAGTAATCCAGGCACCCAGGAGGCTGAGGCCAAAGGATCTGGAGTTCAAGATCAGCTGAGGCTACATAGTGAGACCCCATCTCAAAAAAACAAAACCAGTGGGGGATGGGAAGAAGAAAAGAAGGAAGGAAGGAAGGAAGAAAAGAAGGAAGGAAGGAAGGTTAAAGGAAGGGAGAGAGGGAGGGAGAGAGGACAGAAGAGAGGGCTGGAGAGACTAATGGCTATTGGATCAGAGAGCCTGGCATGTACTATTTTCATCTTGGAAAGTTCCAAGTGATTGGCCTGGTCAATAACTTTTGTCACAACCTGAAAAACCTCATAAACTACATTTATGAATAGAAGTATGTGATTCGATACTGTGCCCATGATAAATTAGATAATTAGACAACTTAACTGATGAAAACCAGTGAACTTAATCACTTCCTCTGCTGTTGTCTCTCCAACTTGTCCTCTCCTATAATTATTTATTCCTTTCTTTGATATTATAAAACCACACTTGGAGAATGCTGACCCCGAGGTCCCCCCACCTGCACTCCTCGCCCTCCAGCAGCTTCCTGTAGGTGGCGATCTCCACATCCAGGGCCAGCTTGACATTCATGAGCTCCTGGTACTCTCTCAGCAGCCGGGCCATGTCCTCCTTGGCCTTTTGCAGAGCAACCTGCAAGTCTTGGAGTTTGGTATCTGCATCCTTGAGGGCCCGCTCACCACGCTGCTCAGCCTCTGCAATGGACGTCTGCAGGTTGGTGTTCTGGGGCAGAGAGTAAAAGATAAAGTTAGTATCGGTCTACTACACAAACACCGGATGGTTCCCAGGAAGCAATCACTTCACCCATCACTCTTCCTTCCCTTTCCTCAAGGCACGAGCTCATAAGTCAGGCTAATGTTGCAATTTGGCTAATTCATCTTGTAGTCCATTAAAACCAACTCATGACTCATCAAGAAAAGAAACACATCTGCTTTCCGAAGCTGGCACAATAATAGTGGTCTGGTTAGCCTTTGATCTTTTTTGCAGGACTGTTTAAAACAAAAACTCCCTTCCCTGACCATCTCATTCCAGTGATACAAAGAATCCACTGGGATTATACCTCATTCCAGTGATACAAAGAATCCACTGGGATTACACCTCATTCCAGTGATACAAAGAAGCCACTGGGCTTCCACCTCATTCCAGTGATACAAAGAAGCCACTGGGGTTATGTAAAATGTTAAAAAAAAAGGGGGGGGCTCCTTAGCACAGCACAGCTGAGTGCTTAAGGCCAACCCTGCAGTTGTCAGATTAGCTGTGCAGATCAGAATGGGCAGTCCTCTCTCCTAGGTACTGACATTCCAATCAGCCCAGCTGCAGGAGAAAGAGCTGGAAGGCAGAGGCTCCTGAAGGCTCTGACTTCACCAGAGTGGAGAAAACCCTGTGCAGAGGAGTTCACCTGCTGTCTCCTCTCTCCCAGGCCCCAAGCCTTCACTCCATGGAGCCAAGCCACACCTGCTTCTTGACATTCTCAATCTCTGCTCGCAGTCTCTGGATCATCCTGTTGAGCTCCATGATCTCGCTCTTGGTGCTCCTCAGGTCATCTCCGTGCCTGCCAGCTGTGATCTGTAACTCCCCAAGCTGACAGGAGAGAGATGAAGGATCAGCACAGCCTTGTAAAGTGTGGGCAAATTTTTGATAAGGCTTAGGGATGAATGGAAGGATCCTACCTTGGTCTGGTACAGGGCCTCGACCTCAGCCTTACTCCTTTGGGTAATGTCCTCATACTGGGCCTTGACCTCAGAGATGATGCTGTCCAGGTCCAGGCAGCGGTTGTTGTCCATGGACAGGACCACAGACGTGTCACTGACATGGCTCTGCATCTGGGACAGCTCCTACAGGGAACATGATCCCAAATGATGCCAGGGCTTCTCTAGTAGCAGAGATGCCTGAGAATGGAGCTAAATAACGGGGCAGTAGAAAACTAAGCTTTTATTGCAGGTCAGGCTACAGCCTACAGTGTGCCAGCAAAGGAGCTAAAAGAAAAGGGCAACTACTATTATTTAGTAGCTGACTGTGATGGGGACTGTGGAGCTCTAGGAGGAGAGGGGCCCAGACCCTGCAGGTGGGAGGAGCAAAGGGAGCATCCCCCTCCCCCAGTGGAGCAGAACTGAGTTGGGAGCCCTGTGGCTGGCTTTGTGAGCATGCTGACTGTTCCCTAACATCTGTTTATGAAGTTGCTGGCGGGAAGTCTCTAGCAGAAAACTAAAGAGTCACCATGTCATAGAGAGTCCTCAGAAAGTTGATTTCATCTGTCAGACTGTCCACTTTAGCCTGCAGCTCCACCTTGTTCATGTAAGCTCCATCCACATCCTGAAAGAAGGAAACCAGAGAGTGACCCCTGCTCCCTCTTATCCAAGCCTCTCTCTGAGCCCTCATCTCTCTCTCTCTCTCTCTCTCTCTCTCTCTCTCTTCCCTCCTCTGGCCTTTCTAAATATAACTTCTCACCTTACCTTTTAAAGAGAACAGAAACAAAGTAGGGCATAGTGTAGGCTTTTAAATTTTTGATTAATGCTACATATGAATATTCATTATTTCACATATAAATATTCATTAGTTCATATATAAATATTCATTAGTTCACACTATTAACTAGCTTGCTAGCTACAGTAGGGTTTAAAGATGAACCGCTTCCTTCAAACCTTTCCTAAGAATGTAAGGCAAGAAGTAACCCTGGTCCGCAGCAGTACTCTGCTCCCTCTGTGGGAGGCAAAGGGTTCCTGAGTCTACCCCATCACTTGCTCACCTTCTTCAGCTCTACGAACTCATTCTCTGCAGCCGTGCGTCTGTTGATCTCCTCTTCATACCTGAACAGATGGAGCCACAGGTTGAGACAGTGACATTTCAGAAATAGAGAGATGGCTCAGCAGTTTAACATACTGGCTGCTCTTCCTAGGGTCCTGGAGTCATTTCCCAGCACCCATGTGGCAGATCAAAACTGGCTATAATTGTAGATTCATAAGATCCAATGCCCTCTTCTGGTGTGCAGACGTCAATGCAGACAAAATATCCGTATATAAAATACAGAAGTGGAAAAGATGAGCCCCACCCCCCCACATCATCCTGCAGAATCTCTGCCCAGAGGCAGGACACCTGTTCCATGGGCATGTGACCATGCAGTCACACAGAGACCATAGTGTTCCCACTCTGGGATCATTGCTCTCCTACCATCATCTTGAAATTCTTCAAAAATGTTTAACAAGAATGCTACACAATTGTTTTGCCGAGACCTAAAAAATCACATCCTGCCTGGAGACTTCTCAGAGCCCAGGGGCTGCCACTCCCTTCTCCGAGTTTGATGAGGGGCTAAAGTGTGTACACCTGGGGCTGAATCAAGAGTCTGCCTGCTTCCCTGAGCTCTTTGACCAAGTTCACAGAGTCAATGTCCTCACAGGAGAATGAAGAAGCAGGTGTCCATCCCCATCTGGTATTTCTGTCTATCTCAATTTTCCTTCACTACAGCAGAATTGTAGAGAAATTTAGGATAAAACAAGCCTTCTGACTGTATCACAGCAATGGAATGCTTCTCTGTTAAAAAATGTGCCACCAAGCCTGATGAGATTCTTGGGATTCACACGGTGAAAGGAGAGAGTTCTCAAAAGTTGCCTCCTGGACTGGCCACAGTGACACACACTTTTAATCCCAGCACTCAGGAACAAGTGGGTCTCTATGAGTTTGAGCACAGCCTGACCTATATAGTGAGAGTTTCAGAACAGCCAGAGCTACATAGTGAGACCCTATCTTGGGAGTCAAGGGGAGAAAAGTTGCCCCCTGTCTTCTGCACACCAAATTGTGGCATATGTGCCCCTGCCCTTATCACACAGACAGACAGACAGACAGACAGACAGACAGACAGACGAATATATAGGAAAAGCTCAGGTGTCCTGCCATGGTTTCACTTACATAAGCTGGAGAGCAAACTATTCTAGCTCTTGAATTCTCATAGCCCTCCCTGGAGCCTGTCACCAAGCAGGTAACACCCACTTGTACAGCAGTGGAAGGAAGAACTCCCAGGAGCAGGTTACCCCTCTATGTGGGTGCTGACTCCTGGGGTTGTCTGGTGCTCCCTCCATCCTCAGGAGGCCCTGTTTACTTCTCATAGATCTCAGGTGTGAACTCAAACTTGGAACCTTAAGAAGGAGACATGGTGAAGCTGTAGAATCAAGAGACAGGTTCACTGAATGGATTTGCACAACACAGCCCTGGACCAGGGCCCAGGAAGCATTCAGACCCAGCCCTGACCCAAACCCACTGCTTCAAAGTAGTAGCAACTGGAACACAGGGGTGTGCCCCTTTTGATAACCTTCCTAGGTGATTCCTATAGAGTTCTCAGGAAGCCCTCTTGTTCATCTGGGCTGATGTAGGAGGAGAACCTACCAGAGTCTGAAAAATATGTGAGAATCAGCCTTACAAACGTAAGTTCCCACTTGCCTAGCTTCTGCTTGGCCAGACTTCACTCAATAAACCTATCTGGAAATATTAACTAAAGCTCTGTTTGAAACTTCAAGTGAGGAAAGTCACCTCATTGCAACTCTTACTTCTTTTTGAAGTCTTCTACCAGGTCTTGCATGCTCTTCAGCTCTCCCTCCAGGCTCCCCTTCGCCCCTAGAAGTGAATCTAACTGCTTGCGCAAGCAGCTGATATAAGATTCAAAGAAAGGTTCTAGGTTCTGGGGGCCTGAGCCAGAGCGTGTGGTCTGCTGCTGCAGAAGCTCCCACTTGGTCTCCAGGATCTTGTTCTGCTGCTCCAGGAAGCGCACCTGCATCAAGAGAGGAAGGGTATGGCTTTTCACCTGGGCACATGGCAAAGGGTAGAACGGTGGGGAGCAAACCTAGTTCTTCAGTCCTCAGTGACCCCTGTGCTTCAGACTTTGAAGAAAATGTGGATTAGAAAAGGGAGTGCTGGCATGTGTGGGGTACTTTGTATACCTCCTGTTTTCATATATTTCGTGTCCCTTACAACCACCTGGACAGCATACCAAAAGTAAGATGCATACAGGGTGGCAGAGTCAAGAGCCAAACCCAGGACTACCTATGTCTGTTGGGATCCTTCAAAATAAAGCCAGAGTGGGTCATTGTGACTAAAATGACTTTGACATAGAAGCTTCTTTCGCTTCAATGAAGGTAGTAAAAATAGCCAGCGAATCCTCAGAGACTCATCTTGCAGCTGACCAAGGTTGGCTCCAAATCCTGGACTCATCTCTGCCTTGGACCCAGCATGGCTTGCTCTGCCTCATCATGGACAGTTCGACTTAGCACTGGCAGAGGCATAATATCACTGGCTGGGTAAGGTGCTGCTGAAGATTGGAGGAGCCATCCCAGATTTGTGCAAGGTTATTTAGTTGCTAGCTGAAAGGATAGAGTAATTACTTGTCAAAGAAAAAGTAAGTTATGCTGGGTTTATGGCTAAATTCTTCAGAACTAAAGCAGACTTAGGCCCCTCTTCTCTCAGCACTACAGGGAAATTAAGACCGGAATCCTTCCCTCCTCCCACAGCTGGAATGACAGGGCAGAAAGAACAAGTAAAGGTGTTCTCAATGTCCTGGAAACAGAATATCACAGGACAGGTAAAGGGCCAGACATCCCCCTGGCAACTTCATATACCAACCCCTAGGAGCCCAAATACCCACAATGCCTCTAGGCCTTGCCCTCACCTTGTCGATGAAGGAAGCAAACTTGTTGTTGAGGGTTTTGATCTGTTCACGCTCCTGGGCCTTCACTTGCCCAATCTGGGGGTCAATCTCCACACTGAGGGGCTGCAGGAGGCTCTGGTTGACGGTCACTTCCTGGATTCCCCCAGAGCAGCCACCAGGGCCAAAGCCACCAGGCCTACCAAAGCCACCAGTTCCCCCAAATCCAGAAGCTCCCCCAAAGCCACCTTCCCTACCTCTACTACCACCAAAGCTACCTCCATAGCTACTTCCAAAACCACTGCCACAGCTGCCACGCCCTCCACTGAAGCCACCAGCCCGGGAGCCACCAGCTGCCACACTGATAGAGATACTCTTGCTGCCACCCAGGCTGTAGAGGCTGTGACTGCCAAAGCTACCTGCTCCGCTCCATAACCCACAAGCACCTCCACTGGCTGCCCCAGAACGAGCCACACAGCTGCTCCTGCTGCTGCCAGATACCACAGCTGAGTGGCCAGAGAAGCCCTGGCTCCTACAGCTGAAGGAGTTCTTGCAGGCTTGTCTGCTCATAGTGAGGAGTGTGGCAGTGAGCACTAACTTAGCAGAGCAAAGGGCTGAGAAGAGGATGGGAATTACAGGGGAAGCTGGCCTTTATATTCCAGGCTGCTTGACTTGGCAGAAGGAGAGGTAAGCAATTACCTGAGAGTCATCTCGGGTTTGGTTTGCCTCACAGGCAACAAGTTACTTCTTGGTTCTTAGCACACCTCAAAGATAATCCTCTGGACCAAAATGGCTTTGCTTTCTTAGCTTAATCACCCAAACTTGCCTCAGTTGACAGAAGGCCGAGCTCTCTCCTCCCTCCCAACATGTGATTTCCTCAAGAATTTTTCAGAGTTAAGCAGAACCCATTACAACAAGATGAGCTGGCTCTAGACCCTAAGGGATTAGGGACCCTTGATCTCCATGACAAGGGCCATTAGGACTGATCAGCCTCTTCCAGGGAACTGAATCCCAGACCTAAATTCATTAAACAATTTGTTATGAGCCAGGTCCTGTGGCACTCCCATAGTGCCCAAGCTGTTTCTCTCATTGCCAGATACTGACTTCTCATGGCATGTCACCTGTGCCCTGTGTTTGAGAGAGCACTCAGAGAGGAGCTGACCATGAAAAATGATTAACATGGGGTCCAGTCTGCTACCTCTGTAGTCAGAGGCTTCCATCTAAGCAGACCCAGAGTTTAAGGGGAGAAACTAAAGTTGAGCCAGTGTCTAGTCCCTGGGGAGTGGAAGCCCACAATTTGGAGCCAAGAAGTATGAGGCTGGGGAGAGGGAAGGTCTCAGAGTAAGTCTTCTCTCACCAACCTAATACCAGGTGTTTCCTAGATCCAGAAATATGACAGGACAGACTACAGAGTTCCCCTGGGTAGTAGAGTCAGTTCAAGGACCTCACTCCTCCTGGGATAAGAATTATGCACAAACTGTAGTGACAATTTTGGCAGTTTGGTTTCTTGAAGAAACACAGAAATAGTATAAGAATGTGTTCTTGTTTTAATCCCAGGTGCAGAATATGAGGCTGCTTCATATTGTCCACAGCAGGTGACTATGATTCTCCTCATGCTCTAGCAGAGGTGTAATTTTGCCATCAGCAGATAATTTCTTTGACTGTGTGACGTTGGAAATTCTCAGAGGGTATGTAAATGCTAGGGCACCAAGAGGTAGGCTGTTGGTTGCTATGGGTGGTTAGTTGCTGTTGGTTGCTGTGGGTGGATTGGTGATTAGTTGCTTTTGATTACTGATGTTCACAGTTTGTTAAGTAGTTGTGCACAAAGAAACAAAAAGAAGATGAAATTAGATATCCTAATGGCAAAGATCAAACTTGCCCCAAGGAACTCGATGCCCCTAATCAATAGGAAGTAGTCTAAGGATAACACTGCCCCCTTTCCCCTCTATCCTTTTTTCTCTCCTATCTAATGTTAGGGGCTTGAAAGCATAGGAGAAGGGTGAAGAAAGTTAGACAAAAGAACTCACAAAGTAGCAAAAGACCTGCTACAGTATACCTTAGTTGCAACAAAGATCCAGGTATTAGAATCTCGTTCCTACCTTGCTGTCTGGTCTAGCCAGTATTCCCTTCTGTTCCTATACCAGCACCCCTCTAGGCTCTGTACTTCTCTGTGGAAAGGCTTGGTTGCAGCCATTCTGGCTCTCCAGCTCCTAGCACACCAGGGTAACACACCACAAAAGTGTCAACTGACTCACAACTCGAGGTCTAAGATCACATACACCTAGACCTATTCCTACACCAGTCTTTGAATGAAAATATGCAGAAAAGTTTGGGTGTCTGTCCCTATAGCAAGCACTCCTGGGAATCCTTTGGATCCAGTTCATTTAGGAGGCTTTTATTTAGGCTGGAATGTCTTGAACCATTTCTACTTGCAGGTTGTTCTGTACTGAAGACATCTTTACATGACCCAAGGTATAAAGGTAGATAGACAAATCAAACCTTTACTGATAAATCTTGAAGAAACTTATTTTTTAAATGATTGTTTAGCATACATATAATTTTATCACATGTTAAAGATAGAAGAAAATTTGCATGTTAATGAGATAGGCATGTTTTTTATATATGTATGAGTATATACATATATTATATATTTACATATATATATCATATATATCTTAGTTAAGCATTTGACATGCAGAGCACAGAGCATCTTCAACATTTTTCAAAATTAAGTGCTATTTTGACTTTTATAATCGCCAGTGCTGAGACCACCTCTTCTCACAAATACACAATACAAAATGGAAGAAGTATATTTAGAACCATTTCAGAAACCGTTGGCAATTCTGCCCTCATCTCAAGCCAAACGCCAATGAACACACCTAATGAAGCCCAACTCAGCAACTCAAATATGAGCTCTTAAAATCAAACATTTTGACATAACACAACCTAAAGATAAACTCAACTGATACATGCGTGCTGAGGAATGGCAGGGAGGAAATATTTAAAGTGTTTGTTGTCTATAATTCAACAGTCGTGTTTCTATAAAGGCAGAAAACCTTGTGCGTAGAGTAAAACATTGCAAATTGTGATGTACAAAAGCCTTGAGTCTGAACCAAAGGGCTTTGGGCTGCATCCTTTGGTGTTGTGTGGTGTGATGGCATTTACAGTAAGACACACTCTTAATATGTTCAGAAGTGAGACTGCAGTGAGGGCCACCACACAGCACAGGGGACACTGCCAGAAACAGACTCATCTAGGGTTTCGTTTTTAGCTATTTTTTTTTTTTGTCACTGTGCTTTCAAAACCTTTTATTGCCAAATTTTTCATGACTCCCATATTTAGCCACTGAACCCCATATGGGGTGGCAATCTCCAGCTTAAAAAATCTAAACTCAGCCGGGCGGTGGTGGCGCACACCTTTAATCCCAGCACTTGGGAGGCAGAGGCAGGCAGATTTCTGAGTTTGAGGCCAGCCTGGTCTACAGAGTGAGTTCCAGGACAACCAAGGCTATACAGAGAAACCCTGTCTCGAAAAACCAAAAAAAAAAAAAAAAAAAAATCTAAACTCAGATCTAGTTCCATCTGGGCCAGGGGTAGGGGGCTACAGGACCCTTGGTGTCCAAACAGGCACATAGATGAACAGCTTTTCTAACTTCCAGGAGCCCGACTGTCTCCCCACGCACAAGCCAGCTCACCTTCACACCCAATCACTACACACATGATACAGCCAGGCTTTCCAGGTGTTAGCCCCACACAAGTCTTACAAGGCATGACACAGAAGCAAAGTCAGACTCTAGACTCACCATAAAACGAGCAGTCTGGACTATTTGCAGGATGATCGGAAGACAGAAGGACAGAAGTCAAGGACCCTCCAAACAATCCTCACTCCTAAGCTCCGAAGCTCACATGTGGCCATCTGCCTGGTTGGGTCCTAGCTTGGCTTCTTGTTGATTCCTTAATCTAAGGAAATTTACTTAGTGTCCAGTTCTGTCTACTATAAAATGAGGCTAATGGCAGCTACTTCACAGGGCCATTGTGAGCATTAAACGAGTCAAACATAAACTGTTCGATGTGGAGGCCAGCAAGGTGGCTCAGCGGATAAAGGAACTTGCTGCCAAGCTTGAAGATCTGATTTCAAGCCCTGAAAGAACCAGCGTCCACAAGTGATCTTCTGCTATCCCCACATGCCTGTATGCACACAAACCTTAAATGAATAAGTAAAATAAATTTTAAATGTTTTGTGTAGAGCTGGATACATAATAAACAGTATAGGATTAGCTACTATAAGTATCCTCCAGGAACATGGAAGGAATTTGTTATATTCTGCCCTGGCTGTTAAGATAACTTTGTCCTCTGACAAAGTTATCTCATCAAAGGGTGAGAATGGAAAAGAAAACCAAGAATGATCAGAAAGCCGGCTGGAATGCAGGAGACCTACACCAGATGCAGCTGGCCTGGATAACCCTGGACCACAGTTCAATGCCAGAAGACTGTTCTGATCTGTCAAACACTTGCCTACCTCATTGATCTGTGGTGAGTCCCACAGCATGTAACAAAATTAAAACTCCTTTGGTCATGATAAAATGCCTCCCAAGCAGTCTGACAGAAACAGAAAGCATGTCTGATATCACTGAATTTAGAAAACCAGAGTTCAAATCCCATCTCTACCTCTAGCCTTGTAATAACCTTAAACAGGGTACTAAACATTCCCTTCCTTATTTATAAAAGAAACACCACAATTGTGGAATTTTTCTATCATTTATAGTGCATACTTTCTAGTAACAAATATTCAGCTGGGACCTGGAAACAGAACCTAAGGTATTGCAGATACACGTCAGATAACTGAACCACTAAGGTGTCAGTAAGAATCTTAAGACAGTGTCTCATCAGATTACCCACGTGACTGTCTGCAGGCACAATGTTTTTGTACACTGTCTAAAATCTACCCTTATGTTACTCAAATGCTGATTTCTCTGCCCTCATATCTTGTTTCAATTGGCATTGTAATGCTTACACCGAGAATCTCCTGTCTCAGATTTGTGTTAACAATTCCTACCATTTATTCTCCGCATTGTCAATAAATGCTGATCACCCAGTGACTGGGGAGAATAAAGAATAAATAGGGCAGAATGTCTGTCATTTAGAGGAAAGAGAAAAGGAGAGAGGGAGATTCAGATCAGCAAGGAAGATGGAGGATTTGGAACCACAAGGAAGGGGTCCGGAGAGAGATCATTGACACACATCTGAAGCCCAAAGAGCCAGACCAATAATAATTCCAAACATCATGGTATGGGGGATGCTCTCAGTCATACATTCAAATTATACACACACACACACACACACACACACACACACACACACACACACCTTGGTCATATAGCTAGATGCTTCACTGACTAGAATCATAACGTGTGATAATCCATTTATTTTAACCTACATTCTGTCACATGGCTGGTTACCTGTGCTCAGGTACCATGCCTCTGTCGCTTCACATCTTCATGGTGAATCTTCCCTCGCCTGGCTGTATCCAGAATTCTTTCTGCCTCCCAATGTCCCACCTTCTGTTTCTTGCCTAAGCCATAGACCATAGACTTTTTAGTTGACAGGTGATGCATCCATTCAATACACAAGATATTCTCTCTACAACTGTGAACTCACTCTATAGCCCAGGCTGCCTTGAAGTTGCCATCCTCCTGCCTCAGCCTCCCGAGTAGATTTGCCTTACAAGTCTACACCTGTATCCGTCACCCACAGAAACATAAGGGGACTGTGTGGTTCCTCTTTGAGAACTCACTTCTCCTACCTACTGGATACCAACCTCTACTCCTCCAGTGAGGTTTTCTTCACACTGGAAGTAGAATATCCAATGCCCTCCCCCCTCCCAGGGATCCAGCACAGAAGGAATGAATGTGAGTCCCTTAAGTGTGGCCATTGAAGCCACGGGATTCGTGCCAAAGGAGTGATGGAGAAAGACAAAGGGCAGATCACAGGAGCCTGTGGTGAACTGGGATCTCCCGATACGTGCTTCCTGAGCATGCCAGTGCATCATCGCCTTGCCCAACAAGCTAGGATTGTTTTTCCAATAGCTGAGTGGAGTTGCCAAGACTATTCCAATTGCCACGATTGACACTGGTTTCCTTATTTGCTGTGGGATCTGGTGGGGGAGTGTCTGAATGGCTTTACTACTGCCGGCAGCCTGGGTTCTAATCCCTCACGTGCCAACATCTTCCGTAAGAAGATTATGATGAAGCTGAGCACACTGGAGTCTTACTCCCCACCCATAAAACAGGGGCAAATTATTTCTGAGTAGTTGTTGGTTTTAACCAAATAGTTCTCTGGTATTCCCCTGCCATGGGGAGGCTTAAGAGGTGTCAGGATAATTGAGGGTGGAGGAATGAGAAGGTAGTTGTTACCTCTAGGTCAAGGTGAGCAGGCAGACCTCTCCACCCAGGAGCTGCTGAAAAGGGGTTGTGGGGAACACTGTTATCTTTACATGTTAGAGCCGTGGGTCCATTTCAGAAGAGGAGGAGATGAAAAAGGGTAGGGGTTAGGAAGGGGAGGGAGGGAGTGGAACTGTTGCTCTGAGAATAATACCTCTGAATTAAAATTAACAATTTTTTCTTCCTTGATACTTTGTTGAAATAAAAATGTATCACTTCTGAAATTATTTAACCAACCACTAGCAAAAAAAAAAGTATCTAGTAAAAACATATGCTAATGCAGAGGAAGCTCACGTGAGCTTTGTGGCTAGAGCTTTAAGAAGAAGCACAGGCCCAACCACAGTTAATCCCGTGTTACTAAGCCTCAGCTGGTAGCACTTATATTCTATTAGTTAGGACTTCATACTGGAACTCACCCCAAATCTTTGTCTGATTCTTGGATCTCTCCCAGGGCTTATCTGGGACAGAACTGATTCCCTAAGATGGACTTTAAGACGTTCTGTGATCAAACAAATTTGAGGAATGAAAATTCTGTAGCTTCTTGGAATTACAATAACACCCATGAACCCATTCACCTATTAAAGCATCCTTAGAGTTTCATTGGGAAACAAACCTTTGACCTTTATTTAATGAGAGCTCCTCAATCCATCTCTGGTCATGAGTCACATTAGCATGGTATTCGGTGAACTTGGGAAACACCAGTCAGCTGCCCATCCAAGATGGTTAAGTCGGCCAGACCTGTGCCAGGCAAGGGGATGAAGACAGTGACACTGTGTCCCAGGAGAGAAGAGCTTGCTTCAAGAACAGGAAGGACACTTACAGCCACCAAGGGTTGGCTGTAGGAAGCAGGCAGAAAGACTCTGGAGCGTGGAAAATGGATGTCGTCTCTGAGAACCAGCTTTTGTTCTTGTTCCTCTCTCTCCAGCTATACGTCTTGTTGGGCTAAAACCACAGCAGGCTGGGTTTCCTGAACTCAGCTGGCTGCTTCTCCTCCATTTCTTCACTCTTCAAAGGAATGAGAAACATAGAAGTCATATGAGTGGAGAGGTCTGGGTTACAGTCTCAGCCTTTCTAGTCTCTGTGCAGCATATGGGAAGTTGCTTTGCCTTCTGGACTTCAATTTTCCATCTACAAAATTGGAGTTGGCACAGCATTCTCATAGATTACAGGGGAACTCTCAAAGGCAAAAGCAGAAAACCTTTACACAGGGAGGGTGCCCAAAACATGGCAGGCCTGTGAGACCATGATCTCAGTAGGAAGGCCTCCTAGAAATTGTCAGTACTTGGGCCAAAGAGGAAGAAGGAGTTCTAAGAGCAGCCCAGCTTAAGGTCAAGGAAACATTGAAATCTATGAGCTGGACATGGTGGAATGTGCCTGTAAAACCAGCACTGGGAAGACAGAGACAGGAAAGTCAGGGGTTCAAAGTCAGCCTGGGTTACAATGTGCTCTGGGAAAGCCTGGGGCTATGCTGCAATGCCTGGATACCTAGATAGCTGTCTATCTCAAGGAGAGGCACAGACTGAAGGACAGACAGACAGACAGACAGACGGATAATTTTCACAATAAGTTGCAAGGAACCATAGTGTCTTTAGTGGAAGGGACATTATTCCATGTCCAGCCAACCTGGCTTCCCATCACAGGTCTCCAGAGTAATCTATTGATCAATGGAGCTTTATTGAGCACTGCACACTTCCCAGAGATAAAAAGATGATGTTTTAGTAAAAAGTAATTTTCCTTTTCAAATCTTCACCCCTGGAGCTGGAACTGGAGGCGTAACTTGTATGTAGAAGCTTGCCTGAGTGGAATCCCAGCACTGCCTAAAACCAGTTATGACAGACGCCACACACCTGTGAGCCCAGGGCTGGGGAGGTAGAGAGGTGGGAAATTCAGGGTTCTAGTCATCCTCAGATACGTGATTTCCAGACCAGTCTAGGCTACATGAGACTATTCCAAAAGGAAAAAAAAATCTTTATTCCTATTATATATCTGTGGGAAGAGTATATAAGCGGTGGCTGGAAACGTGGCTCCATGTTAAGAGCACTTGTTGCCTTTGCAGAGGACCCAAGTTCAGTTCCCAGCCCCCGTGTGATGACTGCAACCATCTCTGACTCCATTTCAGGGGATCCAATGCCCTCATCTGGCACCCAAGAGCTCTGGACACACATGGAGTGTACTTACATGTATGCAGGGGGAAAAACTCATACACAAAATAAAAATAAAATAATTTTTAAATAATATAAGAGTGGCTAGTATGGATTGAGTGCCTGCTGTGTACGAATTGTCGCCTAAGGTAATTTACAAGAATCATTTCTACTTATAAAACTCTCCGAGATCAGAATTTCAGTCTCATCTTAGAAAAAGACATGAGCTTAATTAGGTTGCTCAAACCAATTAGCTCCCTAACCCAAGAGTTTAATCAAATTATCCAGTTCCAAGGCCAGAGGTAAATTGATGGAGCCTTTTATGTCTACATGGACTTTGGCAAGTCCAAATATATCATCTGTGTGAAAAATCCACTTTGGCATCTAAAGAATGTACCCATAGAACGTGATGGCTGGATTTATCTTGAAGCATCAACTTGTGTTCATGAAAATGGCTTAAACCTCGTGGATGCCTCTGTGGTAACACAGAAAGCCATCCATCATTGTCAAGGTAACACACACACACACTTGCGCGCACATGCATTAATCTCTCCTGTGAAGGTGCCTACCTCTCCTTGAACAGATGAACCTCGGGTTTGATTTATGGCTCCTCGATGAGTGTTAGGCCCACATTCCAGGGTTACAGAACACGTCACGTGACCCCCTAAGAATTCAGCCAGCCTGTTTAGCAGCATAGTGCAGTGGTTATAAGGGTAGGATTTAAGGCCTACGTCTGCCACTTCCCATCAGGCTCCATCTCCTTAAGAACCAATAATTACCACTTGCTTCCTGTAGCATTTATATGGATTAAGTGAGTGATAGGCAAAAGCAATGTCCAGTGTGTTGTTTACACACCCACAAAGGTCAGTCGCTGCACTGGTGAGGTCTAGCAGTGTACCAGCTTTCGAGGAACATCGGTGAGTGGGATCCCTTCTAGTGCCCTCTGTTAGCATTTTGTCTAAGCTCCACCCCACAGTTACCTGACAACAGCCAGGTGTACCTAACTCACTATAAAAGGGGCTGTTAGCCCCCTCCACTCTCTCTTGCTCTTGCCTTCTTGTTCCTGCTCGGTCCTTTCGCCCCTTCCTCCCCTCTCCCTACTTCCCTCCCCCCTCTTCCTCCCACCCAGCACAAGCCCCTCCCAGTTCATTTGTAAAGCTTTAAATGTATAAGGAGGCTTGGCTCCAAGGTTAAGAGTTCCAGGTTGAGTTCCCAGCACCCACATCAACCATCTGTAACTCCAGTTTCAGGCAACCCAGCTCCTCTGGCCTCCGAGGGCACACACACACACACACAGCATACATTCACACAGACACCTGTGTACATAAATAAAAACAAATACAACTTTAAAGGGTGTAAAGTCCTCGCATAAGGCTATGCTACTGCATAGCTTATTGCATGTGGCTTTGTCCAGAGTAAACAAAAGCAATTTCAAGGCCCGAGACATTCCTCAGCAGTTAAGAACACTTGCTGCTCTTGCAGAGGACCCAGGTTCAACGCCCAAGTCAGGTAGCTCACAACCATCTATAAATCCATTTCCAAGAGATCCAACACCTTCTTCTGGCCTGCATACATGTAGTACACATAAAGCCATGTGGGTGCACACAATCAATCAATCAATCAATAAATAAATAAATAAATAAATAAATAAAAATTTTATGAGAATTTCCATTTTGGGTTTGTTTTTTGTTTTTGTTTGGGGTTTTTTGTTTGTTTGGTTCGTTGGTTTTTGGTTTTTTGAAACAGGGTTTCTCTGTATAGCCTTGGCTGTCCTGGAACTCACTCTGTAGACCAGGCTGGCCTCGAACTCAGAAATCCACCTGCCTCTGCCTCCAAAGTGCTGGGATTACAGGAATGCACCACCACCGCCTGGCTGAGAATTTCCATTTTACAACAGTTTTCATGAGCTGGATGTAGTGGCTCACACCTGTGATCCCAGCAATCGGGAGTCAGAGGCAGGAAGATTGCCTGCAAATTCGGGGGTCCCTGGGCTCTGTAGTGATTTTGAGAGCAACCTGGGCTACATTGTGAGTTTGGGGCAGTAAAGGCCATTATAAGCAAAATTCAGTCAAGATAAATACATGCATACACAGATAAACAAAAAGGAAAACAAAGTTCTCTCAAACCCAGAAACAGTCTCTATTTAGCTCAACTGTAGTGTTGTCCCTTCACCTGGGGCAGGGAATGGTGCTGAAGTAAGTTCTTGTCCCTGTGCAGGCCTCCTAACAGTGAAACTGCAAGCTGGGGGATGCTGATAACACCTAAGTCTCTTAGGTATCATTTATAGCAAGCAAAACGCCACTAGACGTCACCCTTTGTTGGGCGAGGGGACTCACATCCATTGCAAACCACAGTGTTAGCGACATATGGAGCCATCTTTTCCTGCCCCCTGATGGATCTGTAACCATTCAGCTGAGACAGGCTTCCAAGTGTATCAGATGCTCAGCCATGGCTTCCTAGGAGACACCACTGGCCTCCCGCCTCCATTTCAGGTGATTAGCTTGCCCTTAGCCAGTGTGTATATTGGAAGGGCTTGTAAGGGGTAGAGACAAAAACCACACAAAAATACATGAAAATGTATTTTCAGAACCGAATCTTCTCTGCCATCACATTGTTGCCACAAGGTGTCCCCATGTGTGGCCTTTGTCAGCAGCGAGAGAAAGACTGGGCTAAGGAGGCAGAGAGGAGTGGCCTAAACACCACCCTGTGAGATTTCTGATGACTGGCTGACGGAAGTCCTACCTAGTTTCAGCCAAATGCAGAGATACACTCCAATTTACCCCCAGACTTGACACGCATACCCTCAAGAGCACCGGGAGGTTGAGGCAGAGGCAGCCTACAGAAGGTATAGCTGCTTTCTGATCTTTTGGGAAACAGTCCCAGTTTCCTTGCCCGTGTGTGTGTGTGTGTGTGTGTGTGTGTGTGTGTGTGTGTGTGTGTCCAGCACTGTTGATGTTTTCTCTGGCCTGAGGCCTGCATCCCAGCAGAAGAGAGAAGGGAATCTACAAACACCTCAGTGTCAAGAGAGGAGTGGACCAGTGAGTCACCAGTTCCTAGAACAAAAAGCTCTTTGGCTCACCCTCACCCAGAGTGAGGTGAAGGGCGAGTTATCAGACAGATGGAATTGTAGGTAGAAATTGATCACTCTTGTCATTACAAGAGGATATACACTCCACAGAGAAGGAAGAGACGTGAGGCACAAAGCAGAAAGCCTAAGAGATGTGTGGCCACTGCCTAGTGGCTCCAAGCCCCCGGTGAGAGTCCAGTCATCCAGTCACTGCACACAAGCAAGCCTTGGCCCCGCTTATTTGAAGAATGAAAGTTCTGGTAAGAAGGGTGAGGAGGAGTGTCAACTAGGTTACAGGGAGGTCCAGGTTTCCTGGAATGCTTCTTCATGAGATGTCCAGGGGCTTCTAAAGTGGCTCCAAGAAAAACACAGAATCAGTTTAGCCTTCCTTGGGATAATGTCCAGGCAAGTCTCATGCCCAGAGAGCAAGCTGAAGCCCAGCAGCCTAAGAACCCTTGAAAAGTCAGCAGAGAAAGGCCACTCTCCAAAGGAAAGGAAAAGAAGGAACACTAAAGTCGGCAGGTCCCTGTGAGTGCCTTCAGCCTGGATTAGAAGTGGGCAGAATGAGGCTGGGAATACACAGCCGGTCATGACATTTGCTCCCTTGGTCTCATGTCCTGGGATCAAAGTCATCTGCCATGGCTGTTTCACTGGGACAGTGACACCCCCTAAGTGTGGCTCCTATGTGCCACACTTCCTGGACTTCCTACACCACTCCTAGAGGCTACCTATAAAATGGGGCTCTTATAAACAAGAGGACCAAGAACAGGGAGTCCAATATGGTGGGCCTCTCTCAGGGCACACATCTCTGACGACCACCGGGACACTTCCTCTAGCTATCTCACAAACAGCTCTAGCCTGTCTATCCAGGAGCCCATACCAAACCTACCCTCCTACCCTTGCCTGGGCAGATATCATCACCTGACAGCTCACTGTTCTCTGGCCTACTCAATCCTGTCGTTTCTTTAACTGGGCCCCTAGTTCCTTTTCTCTGAGTTCTTATCACAACCTAAAATTATCTCACTCACGTATCTGTCTCCTTTTTTGATATTGAACTACCAAAATTAGAGAAGGCTATATCTGACCATTGCTCACTAACACAGCTGGAAAGAATTCCTCCCAGCACCTTACAGAGTAAACACATGAGTACCAACCGCAGGAAGCAAGGGATTTACAGGTAATAACCTTGTCCACTGTGAAGCTGCTGTCATCACTGATCTGGCATGTCCCCACACTGCCAGTCCTTTACTAGGTCAGACACTGGGGCATCTCATTTGTCTCCTGTCCTTTCCACAGAGGGACACCATCCAGAAAAATAACATTCCATACTCAAAAACCCCGAGGACACTCTTCTAGAAGGTGAATGAAGTAGAGCCGGAAGCTGGATCCCCCTACTCTCGGTTCCAGGTTTTCTTTGTTTAATTGACATTTTTCATCCCTAAGATACTTTCTACCTCTTAAGGAAGAAGTTTCAGTCCCCTGGCCCAGCTTGACTAAGTATTTCTGTCTATAGTCTCTGTGCTCTGAGTGCCCAGGCATTAGGATAGAATCAGTGAAATCTCAAGGGCAGTGGAGTAGTGGGAGCCTGGACTCAGGACACCCAGAGAGTCTAAGTGAGCCTGTCAGTTTAAAAGAGAAGAGTCAAGGCTTTGAATCCTTGCTCCTAAGTCCCTCCCAATGGGCACGTGACCTTCCAGACAGCACTTCAGTGACCAAGTGATACTTGACCAGAGCATCTTGGTCAAGAGGTCTGGATGGTAGAACCTTCATGGCAGTGTTCTCCTGGATCCCTAATTCCATCAATCTATGCTCAGAAAGGTGCTGTCTGTGGGGTGTCCTGAGCACCGTCCCAGGAAGGGGCTGAGGAGTGCTAGCAGGTTTTCTTTGCCACAGGACTCGTCTGGACTTCCAGCATGCTTTCCCAAGAGAGAATCTTCCCCAGGTGTGGATCTCATTCTCATAGAGTGTGCCAGTGCCTACGTTCATGGTGGAGCTTTGAGCTAGGGGAATCTGCAGCCCTGGGGGTTTAGCTGTTTTCTGTCCATGCCTGTGCACCTTTATGAGGGACAAACTTTCAGGATGTCAGCTGCAAGGAGGACCAGCATCCTGTGAAGAAATACTTTCTCTAAGAACTTCCTAGTTTCCACAAATGAAAGCAACAGCAGAAAGGGAATGTCCTGTGACAGCTTTCCTCCAATAAGCAAATGAGGTCACACAATCCCTCCCCAGCAGGGCTCCAAGGGTAAATTAGACCATTCCTAACCATTTCGTTGCACTCAGTGGATGGTGAGCCAGTCCCTTGGTTCAGAGCTAAAGTTTTGTAGTTGCTGAATACCACAGAGTCCAACGGGAGAGACAAAAGTCGGGAGCCCAAAGAGGGGATCGGATGGGTCCCTGGGGAGAAGGGTGTCGGCTTCTTCAAAAGCTACTTTTAATAAGGTTTCTTAAATGCTTTAACAGACCTCCTACCCCATCACCCACCAGAGGTAGTAGAAAGGAAAGGTTAATAGGGCAAAGGAGGATGTGGACCTGCTTAGGAATAGTTCCTTGGAGAAAATCTAATCTGCGTTGTCAGGATATCCGCAGCTCAGTTCACAGGAATCAGCAGCAGCAGCTCAATCCACTCGCAAACACCACTTACAAGTCGATCCAAAAGAAACCACAAGATTCTGCCAGTCTGCCCATGACTGTGCACGTGGCAAGAAGCCGACAGAACACCACCAGAAGTTTTTTGCTGTGTTTCTCTCTATGAAGTCATGACAAAAGATGACCAACATAGAATGGTGAATGGCAAGATGCACCAATACCGCCTAGCATTGTCAGTGAAGACCAGCATCAGCAAAGCCCAAAGAAGACCAGCAAAGACTGGCAAGGCATACCAGTACTATCCAGCGTCATCCACTGTCCGTTGAGTCTTATTTGTATCCTTTCCAAACATCACATGTTCTCTCAAGCATCTGCTCTAGCAAAACATCACATGACCCTTTGCTCAGCTGCCTCCAGAAAAGCACCATGTGTCTATTCTTAGCAACACATCCTCCCATGTGTCTGCTTCAGCAAAAACATCCTCTTGTAAGACAGTTTCCAGAAAAACATCACATGACACAACTGGGACTCCAACTAACCAGAAATATCCACTTCAGAAGGGTGCAGAGAATGCTCGAAGAACTGGTGTAAGGCACAATATTCTTTATTGGCAACAGAACAGATGGTCCAGGAACTGTGTATAAATATCCATCACTCCCACCAAGGGAGGAGACACTTCTACCTAGAGAGGGACTATTGTAAGGGAGAAAGAACATGGCAGCTGACATCACACTAGAGCAATCACAGACACAGACTGGCACCAGGGAGAGAGAAAAATGTAACCCTCACATGGGGCTCCCCAGGAATCCACTGTAAGAGCTAGGGCTGCCAGTCTTCCAGCCCCAAAGAAGTTTTCTCTTGGGAAGAGAGTAGACTACTGGGGCTGATGCTGATTTTCAGGGAGAGCAGAAGAAGAGGGGTATTCTGGGATGACTAGGATGCTGGAAGCTCTTTATTTGGAGCAGACTCTGGAGGACTGGGAGAGATTGTTACCACCAACTCCATTGCTGCCTGAGCTGATGCATTTACTCCATGTCTCCACAGACTCCATGTCCACCCTCAGAGCCATGAACAAAGCTGCTGCCATCACTAAAATCACCACCACCAAACCCACTGCCAAATCTACTGTCATTGCTGCTTCTCAGTCAAACATCACTTCCTGTGCCACGTCCAACACCTAAGCTACTTCTGTAACCCCTCACCAAGGCCAAGGTGGTGGTGCTGCTGCAGCTGCTGTTGACCAAAGCTGTGGGGAAGACAAGACATCAGTCACACCCTGGCATCCTCTTCACTGAACTATAACTAAGGAGCCACCAGGCCTAGGGAGATCAGCAGTCACATGATGGCTGTGCACTTGAGGAAACTATGATCTGTTCTAGTGACGTAAGCTGTTCACTCCACACAGCAAGTCGATGTGAATCACAAAATGGTTCTTTCAATGTCAACAATTCTGTTGTATGTTTGTTTGTTCATTTGTTTTTGAGACAGGATCTCACTGTTGTAGCCCAGGCTGACCTTGAACTGAGAGAGATCCAACTGTCTCTGCCCCGAAAGTACTGGGTTAGAAGGTGTGCATCACTGCACCCTGCCATCAACTCTATTTTCCCTGGCTTAGTTTTGAGGTAGTCACAAACACCACTGTTCTCTGTCCCCTACTGTGAAGGTTTGTATATGCTCAGCCCAGGGAGTGGGGAGTGGCACTATTAGAGGATGTACTCCTGTTGGAGGAGGTGTGTCACTGTGGGTGTGGGTCTTAAGACCCTTATCCTAGCTGTCTGGAAATCAGTATTCTGCTAGCAGCCTTCAGATGAAGATGTAGAACTCTCAGCTCCTCCTGCATCCTGCCTGCCTGGATGCTACCATGTTTCCACTTTGATGATAATGGACTGAACTTTCTGAACCTGTAAGCCAGTCCCAATTAAGTGTTGTTCTTTATAAGAGTTGTCTTGGTCATGGTGTCTGTTCACAGCAGTAAACCCTAAGACACCCACCCAGCCTGACCTTTAAGATGAATGCCTCCTCATTACTGCTTTTGCCCAGAAAAACTGTACCCATTTTAGCACTGAAGTCCCACATTCCAAGAAACGCTCTCCCTCCACCCCCTGTCCCAGGCAAACCCTCAGATCTACAAGTTACCATCCCAAGAGCTGCCTCAGAATCTTTCACATCCTAGACCCAGGATCTTCCTCCACCTGAGGAAGTGCCTCAGCTCTAATAAACCCATTTCTCTTGCAACAAGCTCTATGTTCAGATAGTATCTATGCTTGAAGAAGAAAGGGGACAGGGACCTGATGAATCCAACTTTCCCCATGGAAGTAAGGGAGGGGGAACAGGATAGGTAACACCATTGCACAGTAGTCAGAAAGACTCTGGGAGGGGTAGCCTATGACAACTTCACACTCCCACTTGTCACTTGCCACTATGCTCTTTACATTCCTCAGTTCTGAATCCAGTTGGCATCTCTCCAAATTTATGTCATCCAAGTCAAGCTGAGAGTTGATGAAGCTCCCAAAAAGAAAGTCAAGTCTGTTGGTGTTAGTGATAGAATCGGGGCCCTGGAGCTGAAGCAGCTCCCATATGGTCTCCAGAGCCTTATTCTGTTGTTCCAGGAAGCTCACCTACAGTTCAATGGGGCAGCAACATTAGGCAATGTTTCAGAGCCATGGAGGACCTTTACTAGTTGGTGCAGGTAGGTCTGGGCATCTGTGTGAAGCGGGGCTCTTCCTGTACCTGCACAAAATGTGGTCAGGAAGTTCACCAGCCAGAGCACTGAAGATAAAATATGATTTTAAAAGTCATGGAGGAAGGAGAGTCTCCCCACACAAGACACAGATCTGTAAGGGAACCCCTTGGTGTTCTGGGGAATTTAACATGATCCTGACTCCCCAAAACACAGTGCACTCTGCAAGAGCACTCAGCAGCAATGCTTCCATCACAGACTCCAAAGCCATGGCAGCCCACCAAGCATTAAGAATTGTGCCTAGTGTCAGCACAATTTCCTGTCAGCACAACATTCTCTTGAGTCTAGAGGGGAAACAGCCCCAAGTAAGCTCTGCAGGGCTAGAGAAAGACACAAAGGGCCCTTCTTTTCTATACTAGATTAAGTAGAGGTGCAAAGAGCAGCCACTTCCCACAACCCCCTGAGACTAGGAGTCAACTTAGAACTTTCTAAGGGAAAAACAGATCATTAATCCCAAAAGCTCGTGGGTTGGCCTTCCCCTAAAAGACAGTAATTTTGTTCCAAGGCACTAAACACACCTTGAGGATAAACCAAACGTTCAAGTGGCAGGAACCCTGGCAGGAACCCTGGCAGTGCCCTACCCCCATTCACAATACCTCTCAGTTCAATGAGACAGGAGACAGAGTCACTTGGCCCTCAACCTACCTACCAGTAGCCCCAGGCACTGCCAGAGCAGAACTCAGTTCTGGAAGGTGAAGTGAAAGGGTGGTAAATGCTCTGGCTTCCTGGGTGGGAGAGATGAGAGAGCTCACTCATGACCCTAGAGAGTGGTATCCATGAATAGTGACATGGCTTCCTCCAAACAGAACATGATTATCATGTGTCCACAGTGTCCCTGGCTTTGAGCTGCACTTGGAGACAAAATAATGTCAAAGCCAGGAGTTAGCATCATCTGCCTCTAGGGTTCTCCCTCGTCTCAGCCTGCAGGAGGCAGCAGCTGTGTGGCTTGTGGCCATCTTCTACAGACAAGATAATGTGAAATTCATAGGTCTCTGCATTGATCAAACCTTGGCAAACCCAACACTCCAAACATCCCTTGGTTTTATACTTCCAAAGAAACCATACATGATTACAGACATCACCTTGGGGTCTCGCCAAGACTTCCCTCCTTGTTCCCTGCATTTGTCACTTCCCCTGTGTCAGCAGGAAACATCAATTCAACAACAACATCAAAAATCACAGAAAAAAAAAACAAGAAACCCCTGCTTGTGAAAATTTACACACCAGTAGGGGGAAAATGGTAGAAAAACACACGTAATACGTCCAGTAGGAAGTAGAGATGTTACAGAAGGGCAGGGCGTGGAGCCACACTTGAGAGGCTGAAGCAAAAGGATCATGAGTTCTAGATCAGTATGGGTACATAGCAAAACTTTGTCTTAAAAAAAAAAAAGGGGGAGAGAAAAAATGACTGTAAGAAAAAGGGAAAGGAAGAGCAGTAAAAGAAAGCAGAGGAGGAAGAAAAAGAAGAGGAAGAGAAAAGATGACTGTGAGAAAGAAGAGAAGGAAGACTGATGAAAGAAGAGGAAGATGAAGGAGGAGGAAGAGGAAGAGGAGGAAGAAGAGGAAGAGGAGAAGGAGGAAAAGGAGGAGGAAGAGGAGGAGGAGGAAGAGGAGAAGGAAGAGGAGGAGGAAGAGGAGGAGGAAGAGGAGGAGGAGGAGGAGGAAGAGGAGGAGAAGTTATCCAAGAGGTGTAACAATAAAAGGAGGTGCTGCTGGAGAGCACGGTTAAGAACAACTGTTGCTCTTGCAGAGGACCTGGGTTCAGTTTCCAGCACCCACGTGGTAGCTCGTAGCCATCCATAACTACAGTTCAGAGGATCCTACCCCCATCTTCTGATCCTCATGGTCACCAGGCGTGCACGTGGTACCCATATATACATGTAGGCACAACATTCATACACAGAAATAAATCTATAAAGAAAAGAAGCATGTTGAGGAAACTACCTCATGGGGTGCTATTGTGGGCCTGTCCGTTAAACAGTGAGGAGAGAGCATGCAGGCATTAGGAAGAAAGGGACCCCAAAGCAGAGATCCATGGGTGCCCTGAGGTAGGACTGTGGGGAGTGCTTGGGGGGCCAATGAGAGTAGCTGGGAGATAGGTCACACAGAGCCACATGAAACTGACTCTCTCACTGAGTCCAACCAAAGAGACATGAATAAGGCATGAGCTGGGTTGACTCCCTCTGGCTGCTGTGGAGAAGATAGGCTGTGGGGATAAAGGGGGAACAGGTACAGCTGCTCCACCCTCCTTCCTTTTGTCTTAATCTTTGCAAAACTGGCTTCCACTGCCTCCTGCAGGGATGAGCTAAGAGAGCTACAGGAAAGCAGTGGAGGTTCCCATGTGAATGCCTCTGCAGTGAGAGTCTGAGCTGGAGACTGCCCTGGTGAGACTCTTGGGATTCAACCTGTGCAGAGCCCTGGATCCCACCAGACTTTGCCCCTGATGAGTTTCTCATCACAACCTTGGCCTATGGAGAAGTTCAGCAAAGGCCTTAGGAATTTATCAGCTATGTTGTTGAAACAAAAAAGGAAGGGAAAGATAGAAAAATACTGAAGCAATCATTTAACCTGGAGAAGAAGTTAAGAGAAAAAATTTACATATATTTTTCCATGAATTATTTGTAAAGCAAAGATCTCTCTCCACTAAAGAACTAGAGAGAATTCAATTGGACTTAACATGGAGAGTGTGAGTGGGGTATGGACTGAGGTGACCACAAACACTGGAGGAAATCTCACAGGAACAGAAACAACCATTCGTGGTCCCTAGCATACAGATGGCTTTGAGAATGTTGAGGAAATACCATGAAGGATAGGGAACACTTCTATCAGGGGACATGGGAGTGACAACTTCTTAATCCCAGAGAGTGAGCAAGATGGAACAGAGGCAAAGTGGTCCCAAGGCACAAGATGGCCACTGCAGAGAAGGAAGTGGGGTGCACCTGGCCTCACAGCCAAGCACAGAGCCCCTCTCCCTTCTGTCTGACCTTAGTCTCTCAAGCACTCAAGCACCTTGCTCCGAGCTTATTTTTAGTCTTAGGGCACAGACCCAAGCCCCAGACAAATTGGACAATAAGCCAAATTAGAGCCCTCCACAGCCTGGTTCTGAACTGGCTTCTACTCCTGTCCCTCATCTCTAGAAACACTAAGCTGGTTTTGGCTTGCTCACACTCTGCCCTGAGCCACATTCTGGAAGCTTTCACTCTGGTATTCTTGCTGCTGGGAAACCTTTTGTCCTGGATCCTTCCCCAGCTCCTGGTCTATGCACTTTTCACCTGGCTGCTTCCTTGGCTTCTCTATTTAGACAGGGGTCACTTCCTTCAGGAGTCTTCCTTGATCCCTTCTCTATGACGCTCCCAGATTCTCAGTGACATCAACCATTGCTCTCAACACCCTTTTCGATTCTGTGGGTAACATGTCTGTCCCCAGCACTCTCAAAGTCGTGCTCCATATTCAGGTTCAGCTTCACTCTGCTTCAGCTCAGTCCCATCTTTATGAGCTGTCTGTCCCTCTGACCTCCCACAGAGCCAACACAAAACGGCCTTTCACAGACCTCACCAAGGGAAGCCCTGTTCCCTGGAGCCCATGGGTGCTGCATTCAAACAAAGCAAAACTCTAGGAAAAATACTGTCACCTGTCAGGGCTCCACTCAGAGAAAGGCATGTTCTCAAAATCTATCCAAAGAGGCCTGAGGGAGACCCTGCACTCGTGTTCAGCACAATGCAGCTCATCCCAACAGACTTCCTGAAGAAGAGGCTTCCTCTCAGAGAGCAGAGTCTCCTGATGGGAGAGCTCTCACCCCACCCCCAACACTGAGGTCCTTAAATACCATCTCCTGTGTGAAGCTTTCTGAAATTGCCAAGTCCTCTCCCAAGACTGAAAACCATCTCACCTCCCTGAAAGTCACAGCTTTGGATTGTAGCTCCCAATAACATACATCTGTCTATTTGGCTACCAAGTCAGTGAGAAATAGACACGATTATCTATACCAAAGTCTCCCCAAAGACTAGTCTAATTCCTTTTGTATTGGAATCCCCATCGCTTAGTACAGGCTAGGTATCCATGGCTTAGCACAGGCTAGGCATTCATCCGATGGCAGTTTGTTGGGTCATTCCATCAACATTTCTTAAGTGGCCACCAAAAGGCAAACATACCGTCGTGAACATCAGGATGAATCCAGGCAGGGCTCTGGGCTGAAAGAATTCATAATCTGGGCCTATGTTGAAATGATGAATGGGTGCAGGTGTGCATAGATAGGTGGATGATTGATGAGTAACTTGTCAGGTGACAGTTGAGTATACACCTTTAATCCCAGTAATCAAGAGGCAGAGGCAGGCAGAACTTTGAGTTTGAGGTCAGGCCAGGTGACAGAGCAAGTTCCAGGACAGTCAGGATACACAGAGGAACTCTGACTTGGAAAAACTTTTTTTTGGAGATCTTCTGCCTAGTGTACCTATCTTTATCTGACTTTTCTTTGAGTCAGGCAGCAGTGAGCCTGGAACCCCGGCTTCCAGCCCCCACCAAGGCTTCTTAGCCACACTCCTGTCCTCACATGCTCTAACATGCCAAAGGCTTCAATCAGGTCGAGGGGGCTTCTTCCCCTCAGCATCTCCTTTCCCTGGGCAGGCTACCAGACTCCTCAGAAAAGGACAAATGAGTGCTTCTCGTCTTCCTTCCTTTTTTTCTGGTTCTGTAGTTGTTTGTTTGCGTGCTGGGCTTGTCTGTTTGTTGGCTTTTGCCACCAGGTCTTTCTATGAAGCCTGGACAGGCCTGGAACTTTCAGCAATGCTTCTGCCTCAGCTTCCTCAGCACAGAGGTTACAGTGTGTACCACACTACTCCAGCTTGGCTCTCCTCTTTTACTAAATACAGGAATCTTACATAAACAAAATACAGCCCCTTGCTTCTTCATGTACATTGACTCTAAGACACTCTTGCATGCATCTCATCTATAGCTGCCTTGGTAAACTAGATTATTAACTGCCCCTGCAGAGGTCAGGCAGAACTTAGTGCCCCTGTGGAATGGTTACTCCCACACTCCTCTTAAACAGAAACATGAGGAGAAGGAACTAGGGCAGCCTTTGGAGAGTCAGGAGATTTGCCCTCTCTCTCAACCCTTAACTCCTCTTCCCCACCCCAGAAACTCAAAAAAAGCTGAATGGGCCATTTCCCAGGGGCAGGGTACAATGGGGGAAGAAATGCAATCCATTTGACAGGCTCACAGGCTACAACTGCTTCCTGCTCACGCATGACACACAGGGCAACAAGCCCAGGTCAGACAATAGAGAGATCAGGGCTGGGCCCCAGAAAGACAGATCTCTCTGGGCCAGGAACCTCTCCCAAGAACATATCCCCAGAGTAAAGCTCTCTGTTCTGTCCCAGAGGAAGAGAAACCCCATATGGCCTCAAGTTCTGCCTTAGGGCCCCATGGGTAAGTTCTGGCTTGAGCAAAATCTTTCCACTTCCCCCCACTGGCACCATCAAGCCAGAGTTCAAGGGAAAAGTCTTCACCTGCAGAGGGAGGATTGGGTCAGGCTGCAGATGGGAGCTATGTCGCCCATCTGTTCGGGGGAAGGAGAAGGAAACAGTGTTACAGAGCCAGGACTGAAACAGGGAGTTCTCAAAGGCTACACCAAACCCTGTCTTTGAGCTGTCCTCTCCCCTGCAGCACTGCCTCAAGCAGAATCTCCAGAGACACCTCAAATCAATTCACTTCCCACTTCCGTATATGCCACCCTTCCTCCTCCTCTCAGGGACAGCAGCAAGCTGAAGTCTGGTTAGCTCAAGGAGGTTGAGAAGTGAGCAAAGCCTCACAACCCTGAAAGAGGTGCCTGCTGTCATCCATCCAGCACCCATGACCTTGCTGCTTCTCAGGATAGGTTTCTGAAAGCCTCTCAGGCCATTGGGATTTATCTCAAAGCATGGAACTGCACAGAATAGGAAGGCCTCTGGTGGGGTATATAGCTCAAAGAGCACACATGTGCAGGGCCTTGGGTTAGAACCCAAGCACCAGCAAGGAGGAACCGAAGAGTGCTTGCTAAACACCAAGGCCACATGATTCTATAAGTTTCATGGTCTATATACATTAAGGCACTGGGCTATCAGATGCCCTGTATATGTCCAGACTCAGCCTCTTCCTCCAGACAGATTCTAGGTTCAGCACTGAGACATCCTACCCAAGGCTGTCCTACAGCAAGCATCCTTTATACGGTTGGGGTTTTCATGAATCTGTTACCCGACCTCTGGTCAGTCTTTGGGTCTCTATCCTGCCTCTCTGGCAGCCATAGTTTCTGCACCTTGGAAACAGGAACCCGAGGAAACAGTAGGTGACTTTGATCTGTACAGACAGATCCTCAGATCTTTACCTAAATTATCTGAGTAGATGGGCTTCCAAAGCCTCCTTCCCAGGAAACAAGGCCAAGTACTCAGAATGAATGACAAAAGCATTTTATTGGGGATGAATAGAGAGAGGAACAGGGTTGCACAGGACACCAAGCAATCTCTGTCTTAACCTGGCAGAGCCCAGTGCTGCCAGATGACAGAGAATGAGCATGGTTGTAGCAGATGGAGATCCAGGATCAGGTGGAAGCCGGTATGACTAGTGGGCCCGAGAGTGACCCTGTATATCTGCAGAAGGAGTTCCCGCTCTTCATCCCCTCTGTCCATCGGGGTGAAATCAGACACCCCTCCCACACAAGGGGGGTCACTTGGTTCAAGTTGAGAAGAAGCTACCAGGCTCCAATAGAGCAGAGGTCACACCATGGCCAAGAAGATCATCCTGGAACTGAAGGATCAAGGCAGAGTGGGGGAGACTAACAAGATGAGCACCAGAAAGGAAAACTGGAGGTGAAGTGAAGGTCACACAGGAGATATCAGGAACAGCCGGCCAACCCTGCCAGGCTCAGGGCCATCAGGATCCCGTCTCGTCTATCGTGTAGACCTCTTGGTGATGATGGTGGAAGAGGTGATCTTGCTACCAGAACTGCCATAAACACCACCACCAAATCCAAAGCCACTTCCAGAACCGGAACCGGAGCCAAAACCGCTACCCAGGCCAAGGCCAAGGCCAGCACTACCGCCGATGCTGGCACTACCACCGACTACCGCTGGAAGGAGACACATAGTCCACAGTCATTCTCAATGCCAGCAGTCCCAAACCCAGACCTAGAGGGAAGGATGGCAGATGGGGAAGGTACTTACAGATGCTCACAGCACTCTTGCATTCTCCGGACATCCTGTGGGGAAGGGAGAGCGGTGAGCCACAAAGAACAGAACCCCACCTCCTTCAACATGCAGATATTATGTGATTCTATCTCAGCCTTGAGCAGCCACACCATAGCAGCTGACTGTCAACCCGCTGGTCCTGGTCGGAATGTACCAGCACAACACTGAAGCCTGAAGTCAGAAGTCTAGTAGAGTCCTGACCCTAATACCCAAACCTCCCTCACCTGCACTCCTCGCCCTCCAGCAGTTTGCGGTAGGTGGCAATCTCCACATCCAGGGCCAGCTTGACGTTCATGAGAGCCTGGTAGTCCCGCAGCAGCCGGGCCATGTCCTCCTTGGCCTTCTGCAGTGCGGCCTCCAGGTCTGTGCGTTTGCTGTAGGCATCTTTGAGGGCCAGCTCTCCACGCTGCTCTGCATCAGCCACAGATGCCTGCAGAGTCTGGCACTGTGGGCAGGGACATTAATGGGTAACATCAGTGCCCTACTTTAGAGAACTTAACACCTGGGCCAGCTTTGTTAGAAACCTGTCTGTCCTTCTTCTCATCTTTTTTGACTCAAGAGTCCCATTCCTAGCCTGCCTTTAATGATGATGCATGCCTTTAATCCCAGCACTCAGGCTGCAGAGGCAGGTGGATATCTGTGAGAAGCCAGTCTGGTATACAATGAATTCCAGGACAGCCAAGGCTACACAGAGAAACCCTGTCTGGGGGTTTGCATGAAAGTCCCATTCTTTCCAGACAGAACATATCCATGTCCCTGCAAGATTGCCAAGCCCACCCATAACCTCACCAGATCAACAATAAAGATATGCAAAGAGCCAGGGAAGACTAGCCAGGAGCCCTGTGTTTGGGTTACCACACCACATTAAACAAGACACCCTGTGTGATTGGTATCATGATGTACGAAGGCCCTAACAGACAAGCCTAGAGTCTTCCAGCGCTCTGTCTGCTTATCCTCCATAAAGGCCCCCACACTCACCTGCTTCTTGATGTTCTCAATCTCTGCCCGAAGCCTCTGGATCATCCTATTGAGTTCTGAGATCTCACTCTTGGTGTTCTTCAGGCTATCTCCATGTTGGTCAGCTGACATCTGGAGCTGCTGGACCTGATACCCAAGGAAACAGGGCTCTAAGATTGTATGGCAGAGCCAGCAAGGGTAAACAGAGATGAAAGGGTAGCACCAGATGCCATGAAGTCCCCGGTGAAGTGAGGGTCGGTGGCACCTGAAGGATGGACTCATCTCACATGCCTACCTTGATCTGGTACCAGGACTCAACCTCAGCCTTGCTCTTCTGAGCAATCTCCTCATACTGGGCTCGGACTTCTGCGATGATGCCGTCCAGATCCAGGTTCCGGTTATTGTCCATGGATAGCACCACAGATGTGTCTGAGACATGTGTCTGCATCTGAGACAGCTCCTACAAGGCCCATGTCCTCACATCAGACCCTAGTAGAGTCATTTTCCCCTGACTGCTGACACCGGCCTCCCATTGGTGGAAGTGACTGAAAAATGAATGAGTCTAATGGAGTCAGAGGTGATATTCCCAGTGCTTATGGAGAGGGGAAGGAGAAGATAAAAGGTTGGTGACATTGCTGTGACATCGCTGTCACCAGAAAAGCAATGGTTCTGGTCTCTAACGATCCCCAAGACCATAAACTTTCTGTGTGTAACGAGCCAGGTACTCTACGTGTTGGGCGGAAGGCAACAGAATGAAAACATTCAGGACAACATGAGTTCTCCGCCATGCAGTCTCCAGCTCTAAGCCTCTCCTCTAGGACATCTGGTTCTGAGAAACTCTCCACTGAATTTCTCACTATACTCCAGTTCTTTCTCCCCACAACCTTGCCAAGAACCCACTGCCTCGACATAAATTGTTGGAATCTATTAAGAACCATGACTTCCAACCCACAGCCTAACAGGGGTTGTCTCCCTCTACACAGAGAACAGGGGCCTCACCGCTTCATAGAGGACTCTGGTGAAGTTGATCTCATCCTTAAGGCTTTCCATCTTGGCCTCTAACTCCACCTTGATCATGTAGGCAGCATCCACATCCTATGGAGGTAAAGGAGGAGAGGAGGGAGTAGAATGATCATACTTTCTGTGTTCTGCCTCTAAAGCCATCAGGATACACAGACAGAGCACAGTCCAGATGGGTTATCACACAGTTACTTCCTTTCATACCCACACTTCCTTTGATACCACCATTCCAAAAAGAGCCAAGGAAGATAAAGACGGGAAGAGAGATAAACCAGACACATGACTTAAGCCAAGGGCCACTTCAATGGGAAGGGAGGGATGCTATAAGCTCGTCCTGCCATCCTTCCTGTCTTACTTTCTTGAGGACCACAAAGTCATTCTCTGCAGCTGTTCGCTTGTTGATCTCATCCTCGTACCTGGGGGTGGGGACAGGAAGACAGGAGACCACCGTGAGATATTTCTCCCAGGTCCACTACTTCCTCTCAAACTCTGAGAGTCTGGAAATGCACAGATCATGAGCAACACTCAAGTGTTCATACATGTTCATACATGTTTGTCTAACATACTACCCATGAGGCTAACAGCCTTGGTCCTGTTTATTTGGAGACATAAAAAAGTAAAGATATAAAGGAGAAACCTCACTGCAGTGATCAGGTTAGATCATTGGAAAGACTGTCTTTCAGGCTGTGGCAGATTAAATGTCCTGATTTTAAATTCTGGGTCAGTTCCCTTTTCTTGGTATGTGAGTATGGTCATTTTCTCTACCCCATCCTACAGAGGGCAAAAGAAAAGCTACTGCATAGTGTGAGTTCCTGTGTGTCCCCTGTGTGTCCCTGTGTGTCCCATGTGTGTCCCCTATGTGTCCCATGTGTGTCCCTATGTGTCCCCTGTGTGTCCCTGTGTGTCCTATGTGTGTCCCTATGTGTCCCCTA
>JANHMN010000012.1:1686891-1710081 GCA_030674055.1 Rhabdomys pumilio | reverse complement strand
TGTCCCTGTGTATCCCTGTGTATCCCTGTGTGTCCCTGTGTGTCCCTATGTGTCCCTTGTGTGTCCCTGTGTGTCCCTATGTGTCCCTTGTGTGTCCCGTGTGTGTTCCTAAATGTCCCCTATCTGTCCCCTATGTGTCCCATGTGTGTCTCTGTGTGTCCCCTGTGTGTTCTACCTACTTCTCATTCCACTCAATTCTCACAAACCATAAGGTAAAAATACTACCCCTATTAAAGATTATGAAAGCCACACTAATCAATATTCAGTTGGCTCTTTCCAAGCTATCTACCAGTCTCTATTCCAAGCTATGACCAGGCTAATGCTGTTATTGGTCCATTATATTTCTGAGCCTCTTTGTACACAGCAAACCCAGGAACCTAGAACTATCACTGATTAAAGTAACTAGTGCTCACTGGGCCTCCACCTATAAAAATGTGGACATTTGAATATGGAAGCCAGCTTAGAGACGTTTTCTACCCAGCTTTGGATTCCTCAGAGCTGAGGTCCCAAGCTACTGGGGAGGAGCCTGGGTGTGGGCCAGCCCTCCCGCTCTCCACGTACTTGGTCTTGAAGTCTTCCACGCTGTCCTGCATGATCTTCAGCTCTGACTGTAGGCGACCTTTGTCGTTGCTCAAAGTGTCCAGGTTCTTCCTCAAGGCATTGATGTAAGTCTCAAAGAAAGGATCCAGGCTCCTGGGGGATGTGGTCGTTGTCTGCTGCTGGAGGAGGTTCCATTTGGTCTCCAGGACCTTGTTCTGTTGCTCCAAAAACCGCACCTGCGGTTGAAAAAAAGACACCGGCCCCTAGTAAGACCTAGATGCTTCAGTAGGAGGGTGTCTGAGGCCAGCACCAGCCTAGGTGGGCCACGCAGCCAGACCACCTAAGAGTCACGCAGCTTGGGCCACCAAGCCCAGGATACCATCATGACAGGCATGTTCCTGGGCCCATAGTGGTCTATGGGACACGCAGCTTGGAGAACACAGGCCAATGGTGTGGCAGCAGTTTTTTAACCACAGCAGACCAAAGGCCCAGATGCAGGGCTAGAGAACAGAGCATCTGTGAAATAACCAAATCAAATAAGACCAGGAGATATGAGCACAGTTGGCAGGCGCTTGCATTCAAGAGATACGGCCCCACAGTGACGAATAGATACATCCCCTAAAGACTTTCAAAACAAGCTAAGCATGGTGATGCAAGTGTGTGGTCCAGCACTCAGGAGGATGAGGCAGGAGGATGATAAGTTTGAACCCAATATGAGCTACATAGGAAAGCTTTGTCTCCTGAATCTGTATATGATTAAGTCTAGCTACAAATGGCCTAGACATGTTCTAAGACTCAACTGGAATCCATCCTGACAAAGACTTCCTGGAGCCTTTGCTCTCTAACCCACCTAGCCAAGTCAGTCAAAGGAGTGGCCTGGCAGAGCATCTCTGTGTTATGTTCAGTCAACAAGACTCCCACCTTCTGAACTCAAAAGCAGAGATGAAAGGAGATGCAGCCAGCAAGCATAGAGAACTCTTAGTCTGGCGCTCAAGTCTGTGCTCCCAGGGTCACAGTGAAGCCTGCATGAAGTACTACAGGCTACTTCAAGCCAGTGTACCCACTCGTCCTCCTCCAAGGGGTTCACTCTTGCCTCAAATACCTAAAGGAACCAAAACCTTGATACCCAGCAACCCAGAACAGCTTGGGCTAGAGCACCGCACAGGCCCCTAGCCGTAGATCTCTGACTAGCCAGACTCCATGATGTATGGCTATAATTGAGCTACATAGGAAAGATCTCCAGGTCTTGCCTTAAAAAAAAATGGAAGCTGGGCTAGAAAAATCAAAGAGCATCTCCTCGTCTCTTCAAGCAGTCTCAGAGACAACGGGTTTCACTCAGAGTCAGAAGTAGGTATGAGGTGACCTCCCGGCTAAGACCCAGCCCCGGGGTTTAGAAACCCTCGCTCCACCACCCTCTGCAAAGGTCAGGCTCACTCGCCTTGTCGATAAATGAAGCAAATTTGTTGTTGAGGGTCTTGATCTGTTCACGCTCTGCTGTGCGGACTTTCTGGATCTCTGGATCAATCTCCACCTGAAGAGGTGTCAGCAGGCTCTGGTTGATGGTAACTTCCTGAATACCTCCAGCAGGACAGACGGGGAAGCCAGGACCTCCTCTACCGTTGAAGGAGCCTCCAAAGCCACCGCCAAAACCACCGGCACCAAACCCAGCACCATATCCTCCAACACCGAAGCCTCCGGCACCTCCGTAGCCACCACCTTGGCAGGACCCAGCCACGCTCATGGAAATACTCTTGTGACCCCCAAGGTTGTAAAGACTCCTGCTGCCGAAGCCCCCAGCGGAGCAGCGCCCTGCACCCCCGGACATGGAGGCTGAGCTAAAGGCCACCCGCTTGACTCCACCAGTAACAGCTGAGCCACTGCTAAAGCCCCGGGAGGCTCCGCGGACACTGGTCTGTCTGGCGATCATGGCTGAGAGAGGAGGCAGCTGTAACGAGCGTAGAACAGAAGCGAAGCAAGTGCTAGGTCCTGAATGCCAGAACCCTCGGCCCTGGCAGTTTATATGGGCTGGAGACGCAGGGCTTGGTTGCAGGGGCATAAAGGGAAAAATCCGAAGTATCTCTGGGCTGGGTTTTTGGCAACGACCCATCTCTCTTGCACCTGCTGAACATGTCACTAAGCACACCTTGAAAAGTCACTGGGAGGGCATGGCTTACGGTCTCATCTCTCACTGAGCCAGTGCCCCAGGGCCTCTTGTATCTCGGCCCACCTGACTCAGCCCTGCAAGGCCCCATTGCCCTTCCTCCTTCCTTCCTAGCCTCATGGGGCTCCTGCTACAGACACATAGTCTGATCACCCCTACTTTCACACCACAGACCCTGAAACCTAAGAACCTAGGTTCCAGGGCACAACCTGCCATTGCCAGGCTACACACCCTGACCTGTGCAAGCTACTCCCTGAGCTCAGCCCAGGGACTCATAAATTGGAAAGAATGCAAATATTTACCTTTCCTCTCAAGACAAGAGAGATTGTAATCACGGATGGGTGCTTGGTAAGCTGTCAGAATCAACTCTTACGCCTCTTTCCATCATTCATATCCTCTGTATGTTCTCGGCCCTTTGTTCACCTACGAAACAAGGCTCTTCTCTTACAGTTCCAGTCTGGTAGCCTTTCTAACCAAGACCTAAAGGAGCTTCTAGATAGGATTCCACCGTGTGGCCCATAGCCATCCTGGGGCTTAGAGGACTTCCCCAGAACACAGCATGTTTGGTTTTTCTGATTTGGCCCCAGAATTCTGGAAGGAGGTTCCTAACATTCTTGAGGCTGAGGACTGCTTCAGCAGAAGGATGCAAAATCATAGTTTTACTCCTAGAACTTGGTTTCTTCCTAACTGAGCACAACTGGCCTATACAGAGTCTATCCATCTCTCGATAACTAACTATGCAGTCTGAGGTGGGTCACCTGACCTCTCTGAGACCTGCCAACTCATATATAAAACAAGACATGTTCCTGTGCATAGTTGATAAGACAGTATATCCAAGGCGCCTAGTACATAGGAGACCAACAGGCACCCGTTCTCATCCTGTCCAGGGACTAGGAAATCCGATATGTCTGTGCTTCCTCCTCCAACCATCATTGAAGAAATGACCCACATGTGAGAAAGAGCAGCCACCAGTACACAGATAACCCCTCTAGCCTGAACTATACCCATGTCTCCCAAAAACTTCCTTGATACACAGAGAGTTCAGGGTAGAGGTCAGCATAGGTCAGGCCCTAGGGATGGAGCTACAAGAAAAGCCAGACAGTTCAGGAGCCCAACCAACAGTCCTCCCAGGTCTCCCCTCCACCTCTATCCTGCTGTCAGTGTCCAGCTGGCCACTGTAAACCTACTCAAGGGTTAGGTAGACAAGAGCCTAGACCCATGACTACATAGAAGAAACTGGAGCAGGTAAGCATGACAGAGCAGGGAGGGGCTGCACTCTGCCCCCAGCGTCTGCTGGACACCAGTTTTGAGCCAATCTCTGTGATTCAAAGGGCAAGGGGACTGTGGGACACTGGCAGTCAAGACACTGGCAATCAGGCCTTTGTGTGTCCACCCTAGTCTGGGAGTAGGTGTGTCTTATCAGGAAGGTACGAACGTCTCTAAATGTCAAGGGTCACCTGAGGGGTGTTGTGAGAGCCACCGTTCCATGCTTCTCTCTGCACACATCCCCACATCTCATCTCTGTCCTCCATGGGTGCTAAGGCCCTGACAAGGATTTATCAGATGAAGCCTGGGGGACTCATGCCACATCTCTGAGTCTTGTATCTGAGACTGTAACACTCCAAACCTGGGAGAAATGACATCGTCAATGGTCAAGTACTGAATAAAAAAGACTCCAGGACTGGAGGTGAGCATCTTCAGAGAAATGACACAAGCACCCTCACTTTGTGCCTGAGGTCATCCAAATAACAAAGCCATAACTGAAGATCTCCCTGATGGCTATCTGAAGCATGTGCCAGTCCCTTCAGACAAAAGGCAGGAGAGGGAAGCCCAGTGAATTCTGGGTAGAAGCGATTCTCTTAGAATGTTTGTCATATGCTAGACCATGATGGTTTTTCTTGGGAAAGTTTTATTCTTAGCCATTCTTGCAAAGGGATGTTGAGGCTCAGAAAGGTTGTGGTATTCACCTGCGATACAACAGCTCAAAAATAATGAGTTTAGGAAGCCAGTGCTATAGGCGTAACCTCAAAGCTCATGACCTTAACTTGTGAGTAGACGCTGCTTTATATGGGTGTCTACCCCATGCAGAATTCTCAACTATGCCCAGATGATGACCCACCAGAACAGCAGCAGTCTTGGGAAACATGGCATGCTCCAGCTCAGCTCCCTTCTGTCCCTACGATCTCTGACTTTGTTTGTGTGACCTTGTCCTAACAGGTCCTCAATAAGTTACAACAGTCTTCAATGGCCAGTCTTGTGCCCTTCATTTAGCTAATTCCAAGTTGATTTAGTCACAAATCTTATGATAAACCCAGATCAAAGAATGTTCTGGTCTCCATCCACATCCTGTGAGTTTATTAAATCAGAATTGCCCATGCTTCACAGAATCCTCACCCTGGAGATAAGAAACTGCAGGTAGACACAAGCAAGAACTTCCCAGTTGAGATTGTTTTTAGTGTCTGTGGGAAGAGAGGCAAAGAAGAAATGTTTCCTTTCTACATGGGGCACAAGCAAAGACAAGTGTCCACCAGGAGGTGACATCTAAAAGCCAGTCCCACACTCCCACTGCAGCCCTGTGCATACACAGCTCTTGTTTTTGCTTCTGCCCTTGGTGACCCTGCTTCCTTTGGCCAACTGCCCAAGCCCTGCTCTGGGGAGTAAGCCGGGTGCTGTCAGGCATGGAACGGGAGTGGGAGGGTGTGTTCGCTCGGAGCTTTCTGAATGCAGGAGGCGAAGCCTTCCCATTCAGCTAGGGATTACAGATGCTGAGGCCTCTGTCACTGTCAGCCCTAACCTGGGGAACAGTGTGGGAAAATGTCTTGCTCTCCCTGGTCTGGTGGGTGCTCTTGCCCCACTGGGTCACCTAACCCCAATTGCCCCATGGCCTTAGTCACTCTGAGGGATCCAGAGCCAACCAGAAATGCTCAGGAGACCCAGGGAGCTGGGAAGAAGGTAAGGCCAGAAAAACCCATGGATCAGTTGCTCTCTCTCCTGCCCCTGGCATGTGCCAGCAGGGGCTTTCAACACTTCCACTGCCAAAGCATATTCAATGAAGCTTTCAGGCAACAGAGATAGAAAACAGGCTGTAACACAGCAGCCTCACCCTTGCAGGTGGCCTTCTGTCCCCCATCCCCTGAATCCCTCAACTGGGAGTGCCTTGTGGGAAGGTTCCAGGTCAGTAAAGTCACTTCTGAGCTTGGACAAACCAGGTAAAACTGTATCTCTCAGTTTCTAGGTCCTATTTTACTGTCAAAGGAACTGTTTTTGACTCTGCTGTTAATGTATTGTGGCTTTTGGGCATGTGTGCTCTCTCCAGTCTCCCCCTACCACCAGCAGCCTGTTCTCGATCCTATGAACTAACAGTTTAGACGGCCTATTGATTTCTTTTTCTCTGTGGGCAAGCCTGGACTTTGGGGCAACATTTTTTTAGACTCTGCATGAAGCTCTGTGTTCCTAAAACCACTCTGTGCTTTGTTTTACCCATCTGGAAATGGGATCAACTATGTTTAAATCACGGGCTGTTGAAGAAACATGTCAGAGAATCCAAGTGCCTGAGATCTCATCCCTAAAAGTCTAAAAGTGCTGGTGAGGCCCCTGGAGAAAATGCTCATGGATGTTGAGGACTTAGGGGGTATCATTTGCCAAGTCAAAGCCCTGTGTCCCCAGACAAGGTTTGCTTCAGAATCTCTGCTTGTACGGGCCTTCCTGAGTCCTCTGGGGAGCACAGCTGAGAGCCTAAGTTCCTGCATGGAGTGTTCATCAGCATTCAGGCAGGAGGGGAGGCTCTGACTGAGCTGTAGGCAAGGTGGAATGGTGCAGAGATAGCCGGACCTCTCAGCCTTGCGCCTTCAGTAAGGAATGGAATACAGGTTGGGGAGGAGATGCAAGGGGCTGAGGGGGAGGAGATACAAGGAGCTGAGGAAAGGCTGTGATCTAGGAGGCAGGACGCAGGGAAAGTAGAGGGAATCTCAGCAGAAAAGGAACAGGGCTTGAAACCAAAGCCCTAACCACCATGATATCATCTGTCACTACAGGGAATATGAAAACTACCTCCTAGAAACCTCCATTTTCTAAGTTGGAAACCGGAGAACCCTGTGTCCCTGTTGAATCCTGGAGCAAATCAATGTGACTATAAAGTCCACAAGCCAGTTAAATGTGTGTTCGTATTGGTGGCTAGATGTGGGGCCAAGGGCGGGGGTGGGGGGTAGGTTACAGGAGAAATCACCTGGGCAGAAAATCCTGAGGTCTAGGGAAGGAAAGGGAGGGCTTCCTAAATCATATGCTGTTCATGTCCAAGTCCCAGCCCCTCTTTCTACAAAGGAAGAAACTAGGCTTGGAGAAGATCAAGACTCTGCTCAAGTTCACACAGCCAATAGTGGCAAAAAGTGAGATCTACCCAAAGTTCGCCTGGTTCTGAAGGCAGCAGTTTAGCAGTCTGCTGACTGCATTAGGTCAGCACCCCAGATGTGAGTGCTGCCCAGTTGGCACATTCCTGTTCCCCTGGGGGACAGACTGGAGCCACACACAACTTGCGGTAGTTGCTGTTTATTGAGACACATCACAGGCACAGACAAGGACTTGGACATGAGGTGACAAGGTTGTTCTGGCGAGAGGGTCAGGAGCTGCTGGTCACAAGCAACACCTTCTGCCTCCTCCGGCTTGCCCTGAACTCAAAGTAGATCTGCTGAGGTGAAAAAGTAGAACCGGACATCCTACCCCCTCTAAATGGTCAGGTCACCCCCAAATCTACCAGCTGGTGACCCTAATCTGCCTCCCATTCCACTGCATAACCAAGGAGAAAAACCTGAGTAAATTCGAGCCCTTTCCCAAATGCAAATTATATGTAAATTGTGCACTACAAATACTCAGCCTCTGTGGTCCTGAGAAGCCATGGCCAATGCGAGGACCAAGGCCCAACCCGCAAAGCCTTGCTGCTAATATCTCCGACTAGAGGTCTTGACTGTAGTGGTCTTCCGCAGGATGGAGGTTCCCCCAGAGACCTGACCGCCTTTGGCAGCGCCATAGCTCACACTAGCACCGAAGCCGCCCTTGCTGGCCCCGCCAGCCCCGCCCAGAGAGAGGCCGCTCCCGAAGCCAGCCGCGCCGCCTGCGCTCACGGAGGTAGAGTTGCCAGTCACCGCTGCAAACAAAGTAAAGGCTCAGGACCAGAGAACTGTCCAGGAAGGGGAAGGGGGAAGCCCAGAAACCCACGAAGTAGGGTAATGTGGCAAACCGCTGGAAGCTCACACTGCCAGACCCTTTGACCCTGAGTCTAATAGAAGGGCCACTTAGGACCTAGAGGAGGCACGGGAGGGGCGGGACTGAAGAGGGCCAGTGTGGAGGGTAGATACTTACAGATACTGATTGCAGTGGGACAATCTCCAGACATCCTAGGGAAACAAAGGCCCGGAGCAATTAGCAATCTGGAAACCCATGTGAAATTCTTCCCTCTCTTCCCTTGCCTCTACTTGCATCTAGCTCAGTGCCAAGGCCTGAGAGCAAGACCCAGAGTCACAAGTAGTAGGAGTATGGGGCAATCTGGAACTCAAGGCCTTCCAGTGGAGCCTAAAGGCTCTTCTGCCAGAGGCTTTAAAGCCTCCCCTCTGGCCCTGCTTCCTGTGAGACCACTGAGAGGTCCTCGTATCCCTAAGGACAGACCCTCTTATCTTTCTCAAAGGAAGGAGTTGAGTCTGTCCTAGCCAAACAAACCTTGCTGCTGAGCCTGGACACCCTAAGGGTTACAGATGGCCAATCCATTCCAGAAATGAGCAGCAGAAACATGGAGAGCTAGGAGAGACACCCTAGACAACCACCACCACCCTCTGCCCCACAAACAGATCCCAGGTCTCTGAAAGCTGTGCAGAGGGGCTGCCACCTGCTCTCTTCACTCTCCAGCAGCTTGCGGTAGGTGGCGATCTCCATATCCAGGGCCAGCTTGACGCTCACAAGGTCCTGGTATTCACGCAGCATCCGGGCCAGGTCCTCCTTAGCCTGGTGCAGGGCTGTGTCTAGATCTCCAAGCTTCTTCTTAGCATCTTTGAGTGCCATCTCCCCATTCTGCTCTGATTCTGCAATGGCTGTCTGCAGCTGCTGGCACTGCCCCCAGGAAAAATGGTATTGGGAACATTGTCCAGGATCATCCCATTCACCCCTTTGCTCTCAAGCCAGGAGCCCCACGCCCTACCCAACAGTCTGGGAAAAACAGTGACAATGTAACTGAAAGAGAATTTAGTAGAAGCAGTAAGGAAACACAAAAATATAACCTCAATTCTTCCTGCAGATCTGCCCAGGGCTTTGGAAAAAGTAAAATGAACAATACAACCTTACTGCCAGGCAAAAGCCTTGTTCTATCTATAGAAGAAGTCACAGGGCTTGGTCATACCTACATAGAATCAGCATCCCGTACCCCCTACACTGACATCTTGAAATAGGATGTCATAGTCTTGTCCCTTGAAAAGAGGTCATGCCACATGCTCTACCACACATACCACTGTGTGGCCTGTGGCAAGTCTTTTCCCCTCTCTGAACCCCAGTCACTTCTCTTGGGAGCTCCTTTCCAAAAGGAAAAGGTTGATCTTGGTGAGCCAGACTTTGAGTTTTCCAGGCTAACCCCATGGCCCACCTGCTTCTTGGCTGCATCCGTCTCGCCCTGCAGTCTCTGAATGGTGCGAGTGAGTTCTGCAATCTCGTTTTTAGTGTCTCGGAGGCTGTCCCCGTGTTTCCCAGCTGTCACCTGCAGCTCTTCATACTGGAAGCCAAAAGAGGTGTCAATGAATATTGAGAGCCCTGACCAGCTTGATAACCGTTGGTCCCAGAGCCTACCCTCTGCTGGAAGTCCCATGAGAGCTGAGTGCACCAGGTCCCAGAGCTCTGAGGGCCCTGTGGGCCAGGCCTCTCCAGAGGAGGAGGTCCACCCCAAGCCTGCACACCCAAGCTGGTCATCTGCTCACTTTGGTCTGGTACCAGGACTCAGCCTCAGCCCGGCTCTTCTGTGCGATCAGCTCATACTGGGCTTTGACCTCAGCGATGATGCTGTTCAAATCCAGGCTGCGGTTGTTGTCCATGGACAGGATCACGTTGGTGTCAGATACATTGGTCTGCACTTGGCTCAGCTCCTGTAGAAATAAGAGCAGCTGCCAACAGAGTCCTGCCCTATGCCTTGGACAGAAGCAAAGGACGCAGAACAGGACCCTTACATGACCTCAGAGGGACATCCTAGGCTTCCCTCAGGATCCTCCCTAGAAAGAATCTACCACTGGAAAAAGAACGTTCATCTCCCTGTTGTGAGGTGGGCATACATCTTCCCAGTTGATCCTCAGGTCTTCTGCTGAGCGATCAGGGGAACGAGGAGAGTGTGCTTCCCTGCCCTGTGCCACCCTGGCTCTGCGCTAGCACATTCACTGGTTTCTGTGATTGTCTGGAGACAGGCACTCCCCAGATAGCCTGAAGGCTACTTCTGTGCCCTCAGGGAAGGTGGCATGTTCAGGAAACTGCCTGTTCCACCATCTCTTGTGACCCTGATAAGAGACAAGAGAGGCTTGGCAGGGTAGAAACTTCTATCAGAGTGCCAGGTACAAGGGAAAGGGAATGACACAGAAGCCAGACACTGGCAAACCCTGGTGGCTTCCGACAATCAATGCACTAGACCACGGTGTTCTCAAGTCCTCCTTGCATTTCTATGGCCACTACCTTTTTAAAAGATGCATTAGTGACCAAGAAGGTGATGTAAAGGCAACAGGAAGTTGAGGATCTGTGATCCGTTCACTGGGTTACAACACTGGCTCCCAGGGGGCTCTCCCTCTGTCATCCCTTGGCTCCCTGAGCTGCTACCAGACTGCCCTCAACTCCAGCTGTCAAATCACCTTCTATATTCTCACTGTGACCCTAGCGTGTCACAAACACACACATACATGCACACACATGCATATACACACATACATGTGTGCACATACATACATACACACACATACGTGTGTGTGTGCGCACACACTCACAGCCCAGGAAAATATGGCAGACAGAGAGAGACACACACACACACACACACACACACACAGAGAGAGAGAGAGAGAGAGAGAGAGAGAGAGAGAGAGAGAGAGAGAAAGATCAACACTGTGGTTCAGGCACTAGCTTGGCTACTCAGCGAATATGATGAGTTAGATTTCAGGACATTTCTTTTTCTAGTTCCACAGAGAGACTAAGTCACTTGTCCCAAATCAAAAAGCAGTAAGGAAAGCCCTTTTTAACCCTTGGGAACCTGACCTCAGAACCTGAAATGGCTCAGACAAAAAGAGTTAAGGGAGAAAGAGACAGAGATGGAGTCCAAAGCCATATCTGACAGCTTGGGACATTGGCTATGTTCTAAACACAAGGATGGGAAGAAATAGGTCACTGAAACTGGAAATGAGAAGTGACAGAAGTTAGGGGCCTAGGGTTCTGAGGTCACCCTCCAGAGGTGTCATGGACAAACCCAGAGCACGGAATTGAATTCTGAGAGCCAGGTTGGCCATCATGAATGGCAAAAGAACTGTTGGCCTGACCCTCCTTTTGCCCTGAAAGGAACCCTTTGACAGGAAGTAGTCCTCCAGCATGGTCCACAGCTCTTTCCTTTCTATATTTTTACTTAAATCTCCCAACTTGCCAACTTCCTGCCACCACAGACACTGTGCCTTCTGATGCCAAGGCCTCGCCAAGCTGATCCCTTCCTGTGCCTGCTTCTGAATGCCAGCTCTTCTTTAAGATCCATTACAGTTGTGTCCTCAGAGGGCCTCCCCTCCCCTGCCCTCCAAAAGAACCCCCACCACAGCTTCCCTGTGTGCCTTGGCACCTTGAGCCTGTCTCAGCAGGGCTTTCCTTACTTAAGAACCTGACCCTAAGGGCAGGAACTTTGTCTTACTTGTTATGTGGGAGGAAACCTATAAAAGCTTGTTAAGTAAGTGAGGCAGAGTGAAAGAAAGGGATGCTGGGTAAGTCAGCTCCGTGCTTTGAGCAGAGCAGAACCAAGCCTGAAACATGAGAACAGACAATAGAGCATGAGGGTGGACAAGGACATCCTAACTCATGAGAGACTACCGTGAATCCCCAGCAAAGAGAAATGGGGAAACACTCAGAATCCCTTAGGTTGAGCTCCACCTGGCTAACCAGAGGGAAGACAGCAGAAGAGCCAAGAATGCAAGGTGACAGGAGTGACACTGGGCTAGAGTCTGCAGAAGACCCGGAAGTCAACAACTCCACTACTGTGTCATCTGCCTCGGACCTTTCACAGAGAACAGTCTTCAAACTGGAAATCCAGGAAACAGAAACCCAAAGGAGGCCTTGACCTAGGCAGCCTCAGAGCCTAGCCCAGAGGGGCCGATCCTAGGAGGATGAACACTGAGCCATCCCAAAGAAACAAGGATGAGGAGTCCAGAGTCATATCTGGACCTCTGACCTATGTGTGAACACACACGCACACACTCACACACACAGTCATTACAAATAAATATTATTTAATTAAAAAAAATAAGACAGGGTAATGTGCTCCAAAAGATTGTATATTAAAGAGATTGGTGGTCACATGTATTGTCCAAGCTGGCCTTGAACCTGAGTCCTCTTGCTTCAGTCTCCCAAGTACTGATATTATAGGCATAAAGTACCACACCATCTTGTTTAATTGGATGTTAAAGTACCCTGGGCCCTTTAACTATGCAATCTTGATTAGTAAAACAATACTGTGTTAGAAAGTCACCAAAGGAGACCCCTAGGACTCTGTTCTTAACCCTCTCCCCTTATCACCTCCATCAGTCGCTTACATGGAAGTGTCATCAAAGACCCGAACAGGAGGGGCTAGCCTTGTCTTAGCTCATGGAGTGCTTATCTAGCAAGCACAGAGCCCCATGTTCAATCCCTAGCACCCTATAAACCAGGAGTACCTATGACACCTGTAATCTCAGCCCAGGAAGATCAAGACTTCAGTCATTCTCAGCTACATAGCAAGTTTGAGGCTAGCCTGAGCTACATGAGCCCTTCAAAAACTAGTAATCATAAAAATATTTTTAATTTAAAAGTCTAAACAGAACATTTACCCAGTTTGAAAAAAAACAGAACAGAGTATAGTACCACCAACACACAGGATAGGATGACCCAGTGCCCGAGGTACCACCAACACACGGGATAGAGTGACCCAGTGCCCAAGGGCCCACATAGCATTGTGTGATGGTATACACCTCAGTAGCATTAAAGGGAAGGAAGGGGACATTAACTCTTTCATTTTTATAAAAACTCTACTATCTGATGTGGTAGAACAAGTATATAATCTCAGCATTTGGGGAGCAAGCTGAGGCAGGAGAGCTCCTGTGAGTTTCAGATTAGCCTGGACTACACAGTGAGTTCCAGACTAGGGTACATTATACAGCAAGGCCTTGTTTCAAAAACTAATAGCTGCAGATTTCTGAGTTAGAGGCCAGCCTGGTCTACAGAGTGAGCTCTAGGACAGCCAGGGCTACACAGAAAAACCCTGTCTCGGAAAAAAAAAAAAAGGGGGGGGGACTAATAGCTGGAGATACCATTCAGTGATACAGCACTTGCCTACTTCTTGACTCCATTCCCAGCATGCACACACACACACACACACACACACACACACACATACATGCACGCATACACACATGTGCACACATGCATGCACACACATGCAAGCAAGCACACATGCACACATACATGCAAGCAGGCATGTACACACAAACACACACATATACACATACATGTATACACATACATGCAAGCAGGCATACATCTACAAACACACACATATGCATGCATGTACACACATACATGCACACACAGATGAAAGCATGCACGCACATACACGCATGCACACATGCACACACATATGCAAGCACACATGTACACACACACACACTTTTTTCAACTACCTAATTACTGGAGAAAAGTATGTGCGCACCTCTCTTGAAAGCAATCATGTGAAAATCTCCAGCGATTGTCTAAGCACCTAGGATAATAAGATGTTCTCTAAAACAGTACATGAACTACAGGGATGCTGAGGTGCATAAGTAAATATCCGATCTCCTTCCCCATCCGTCTCTGAATACATTTCCTGACTTCTCAATGCCTCCTTTCTTCATTGTCACAAGATTCATTCAAGTCACCTTTTAACGGAGCAACAACAGCTGCCCTCACAGGCAACAAGCACCCTGCACCTGGGGCATTAAGTAGAGGTTGCATGAGCCCCTGGCTGGCTGGCACAGAGGGGTTTTGCCCTGGACGGAAGATTAGCTGGGAGGTCCCTGCTGACTAAGCTCAACCCTAATGTTCTAGTCTGCAAGATTCCCTGTCTCCTGAGACCTGTCTTGGAGTTTCTGAACCACCCACTACCCTACTGCACCAACCAGGAGCACAGTCCGTGTTGGCTCATTCCTGCTATCCCATTTCAAACTGAGCAACCAAAACAGGGCAGGGGGTCGGGGAGACTGCCTCTCACCAGTTCTGTGACCAAGAACTAGTTACTCTGAACCACAGTACCATTGGTTCTCAAATGGGCACAACAGCACTCACATAGTGGAGTTTTTGAGAGAAGTATGCACGAAGCTGGCTCAGGACCTAGCCCTGTTGAAAGCATCTATTTGTGAGAGGTTGTACTCATTAAGGGGGTGGGGTCACAATTTTATTTTTTTAGAGTGTCTCACCCTGGCTGGCCTAGAACATCTATGAAGACCATGCTGGCCTCAAATTCACACCACCTGCCTCTACCTCCAAATGTTAAGATTAAAACCATGTGCAGCCGCACTCTGCCCCCTCCCATAGGCTCCAAACTTTTGCCGGTTAAGTAACACTGGTAAGTTCACACCTCCGTGGGTGACTCTCCAGTGACACATAAATGTGTGCCAATCATGTCTACCCATCTGTGTCCTTACCATCTCGTAGAGGTTTCGCAGGAAGTCGATGTCTTGTACCAAGACTTCCGATTTGCCATGCAGATCCATTCTGCTCAAGTATGCTGCATCTACATCCTGAGGTGAGAGGGAGAGCAAGCAGAGTGCTCACACCCCAGATCCATCCAGACCCCGGCAGCCAAAGGACCACCTCCCCCAGTCTAGACACCCCACACACCTTCTTGAGCAACACAAATTCATTCTCCAAGGCAGTGCGTTTGTTGATTTCATCCTCGTACCTGTAATACAAGGAAGGCTCAGGCCAGCTCAGACCAGTTCTGTCTTTTAGGCAGTGGGCTCACCTGCCTCCCAGCAAGCCTTGATGGGCTATACTCTACCACCACTTTGAAGTATTTTGGGGAACAGTTCTTTAATGCAGTCAACAGTGAAGAAGCTTGGGGGTGCCGTTGTTTAAACACTTCCTTCCCATGATAGTGTGTACCGAATTCACACACTATCATGAACCACAGGAAGCCATTCTTTGGATCAGGGCCCTTGAAAGTCTCTACCAGACAGAACAAGTGTGCCAACAATGACTGACCTCTGTCTCCACTTTCAACAACAGGCTGTCATTTGAAACAATCAACTCCTTCCCAACCACTTCTGCTAATACTATTTAGAATACTGTAATAACACTATAATAATACTATTTAGTTTAGAAACTACCAGTGTCGAGTTACAGGAAAAGTTATTTTTAAATTACCCTTTAATGTTATAAGTATGTGGTGGGAAGGCCATTTGGATTTCCATTCAAACACTTATTTTTCTAAATTTATGATATTCATGGAGCAGTTGAAAATTTCATACTAGGTATCCCGAGAGGCTGAGGAATCACTATGCTGAACATTTTAGCTGTGACTGTGGTATTTTGTTTAAGTTCTGTCAAGTCAAGTTAGGCAAATGAACTGTATAAATACTTCATTTATATACCTGCTGGGGGTTGAGTTAAGATTATGTGAGGATATGAGGAATCTGTGGCACAGATGTAGGAACGTCCAGGGCTGGTGTTTCTCTAGAAGGGAATCTGGAATGCTGGCAAATATGGGGAAGAACACAGGGATGCCTGTGGCCTTCCTCAGCATCTAGAGAATGGCCATGGTATATACTGTTCCTGTATCTCAGATGCTTTTCTGAAGAAAAATAACAATGTTATGCTCTAGACAAACTTGAGCATACTGGGCTGTGAGCCGTTAACTCGTAACTGCCATCAAAGGAGCCATGATATAAAAATGAGCTTCGTGCTTGGCCGCCCTGTTCTAGTTTGCCCTTCTCCAGAGGGTCTGTCTGGCCAGTCTCTCACATACACCTAGTAAACATATTTATGAAGGAAGTGATGAGGTGACTAGATTTGCTTGGTGACATGAAGGGAGGCAGAGGAAAAAGAGAGAGACAAAGTGAGGTTGGCTGAGCTGACTGTGGATGACAAGAGCGTGGGGTTCAGTACACAATCCTCCCTACCTTATAAAAAGGACATTTTACAATTACTAAGCTGAGTGAGGTTAATCACACATGTAATCCCTGAGGCTGAGCAAGAGGAGAGCAGAGAGTGAGACCCTGTCTGAAAATAATAATAATAACAACAACAAATCAACCAATAAACAAACATGAAACACACAAACACACACAAACATGCCCCTGCCTCAGCCCCCAGAAGGAGCAGCTCTGCCTGGGTGGGAGTGGTCTTTTCCACGGTGTCACCCTCTGTCTCGTAGGAGAGCATGCGTGTCCCTCACTTGTTCTTGAAGTCCTCCAGATTATCCTGCACGTTCCTCAGCTCCATATCCAGCCGCCCCCGCTCGCTCTGCTGGGTATCCAGCTGCCTCCTCAGGTTGCTCAGGTAATTCTCAAAGAAAGGCTCCAGGCTCCTGGCGACCCCTGTGTTCTGGCTCTGCTCCTGCAGCAGCGCCCACTTTGTCTCCAGCACCTTGTTCTGTTGTTCCAGGAAGCGTACCTGACCAGGGAAGGAAGGGTGCATGGACGTCAAGCATCTGGCACACCACAGGCCAACATCACTGAGGTGGTGTGCATCCTACATCTCTCTGGGAGAGAGCTCCCCTGCTCAAACGACAGTCCAGACAGACAGAAAGGAATCCAAAGAGTTAATAAACATGTGTGCTGGCCACATGAGCTACTCATTCTGTTCTCTGTCTCATTTTCCCACTTGTCCCGGACAAAAATGGTTGAGGCCAGTGTTTATAAGACCAATTCTGCATCAGTCAACTGTCTAAAATATCACAGAGGCCTGGGGGTGACACTGGACACCTCTAATCCCAGCACTCAAGAAGCAGAGGCAGGACAATCTCTGAGGCCAGCCTGGTCTACAGAGCAAGTTCCAGGAAAGCCAGGGCTATGCAGAGAAGGTCTGCTTCAAAAAAATTATATATATATATATATATATATATATATATATATATCCCTCAAATCCAACTGCCCACATAGCAGTTACCAACTGTCTGTAACTCCAGCTGCAGAGGGTTCAACACACGCATACAGACATATGTGCACAAATAAAATTAAAATAAATAAAATTAAAAATGAATAAATAAATAGCATCGGAGAAACAGCTGGAGACGGATCACTAGTTAAGAGTACTGGCTGCTCTTACTTAGGATCCAGACTCAATTTCTAACACCCACACAGCAGCTCACAAGAGAACCAAAAGTCACAAGGGGAAAGGGTGAGAAGTGGGTGACACTTACCCTTACCCTCTGCTACCCGGTCCCTCCAGGTGCCACCTCCACAGAACCCCAGGCCTAGTCACTTGGCCAGGAGCCTTGTAGCAGGTATACCTTGGTGCTCAGGACTATGGAGTTCTGCAGCCTTCTTCACAGTTATGCTCCTGCCTCACATACCTGTGTGATCCTGGACAAGTCTCAGGACCACTCTAAGTCTCAGTTTTCAAACTGTAAAAATGGGCAAAGCATCACCTATCCGGGCTCCTCATGGAACCCCTAAGGTAACACAAGAGAGAGGGGATAGGGCCCTTCTGTGTTAAAAGTTCAAATCATGGAGTTAGCCCTCAGCCTGACTCCCTCCTGCAGCCTAGGCTCAGAGCCAAGGCACACAGTGCTGAAGGAATGGAGCAAGAAATGATACAGGTGGCACCAGAGTGATCCTGGTCACCCTGAGACAGGGATCCAGAACCCTCCCAGAGTGTAATATTCAAACTGTTCACTGGCCACCCTCCTTGTGGTCCACTCCAAACTGAGCTGCTTGGCTGGAACAGGGTGCCAGACAAGGAAGGGCAAAGGGCTTCCTCTTGCCCTCCATGTTCTCATTGTGTTTGACCCTGAGGCTTCTTCAGCTGGAGAGGACAGACAGAATTCCAAGACTCCAACCATGGATGACTTGTTGGTTTCCTGAGCCATGCACGGTTGCCCACGGCTACAAAATGACTCAAGTCATTAAAGGCCAACTCCCTAACAGGAACACTGGGGACCACACATCTTTTCATAATTGGTAAGGCTGCTGCTTAACAGTATGAATGATACCATAGGAAAGGCTCCAATACAGTTGGGCTGGGCCCCTCATTCACCGAAGAAACCCCAGCCACCAGGTAGGCAGAAACCACAGTCGGTCACCCAACCCTAACAACCTAATTCACGTGGTTAAAAACTGCCTTTGCCCAGACCACCCCACATTAGAGTTTTTATCCCACCCCACCCCGGCTTTGCCCACCCACCTTATCAATAAAGGAGGCAAACTTGTTGTTGAGGGTCTTGATCTGCTCGCGCTCCTGGGTGCGCACCCGCTGGATCTCGGGGTCTATCTCCACATTGAGAGGCGTCAGCAGGCTCTGGTTGACAGTGACTTCCTGGATCCCCCCAGGAGGACACACTGGCCCAAATGTCTGCCTGCCAGCCCCTAGGCCCACATAGGCCCCACTGCCAAAGCCTCCTAGTGCCCGGCCAGAAGAGATCCCACCAGCCACGCTGACGGAGATATTCTTGCCTCCCAAGTTGTAGAGGCTCCGGCTGCCAAAGCCACCGGAGCTGGACCCAGAGCGGACCCCACCGCCACCACCGCTGCTCCTAGACATAGTCAGTGAGCTGTAGCTGGTTCGCATCCGACTCCCGCCACCTCCACTGGCTGAGTTAGAGCTGAAGCCTCCTTTAGTGGAGAAAGTCTGCCTGGACAAAGAGGACCGCATGGTTGTCAGTGAGAAGGCAGCTGAGAGCAAGAGGAAGCCAGCCGTAGTGAGCTACTGAGCCACCAAAGGGCTTTTTATCTTTACCCAACTGGGCTGGCCCTGGGTTCCACACACTCCTGCTGTGATTACCACAGGTGAGAGGGAGGGGCCCGCAGGGGGAACCCCTCTCCCCCCGGGATGTGGGAGGGCCTCGCCCAGCCATCACTGAGCAGAGACTATTTGAGGTGGGAAGCACCCCACCCCCACTCCCCCTACCCCACCCCACCCTGTAAGCTCTCCCCACTTGGATCAGGATGATAGGGCAGCTACAGTTACCCTCGCCACCCAGTGGCTGGCTTGTCTCCTCCTACGCAGCTCTGATGGCCTGCCGTCAATGGGGCTCTGTTTTGTGGGGTTTGTCCCAGGGCCTTGTGGTAAGCCAAGGCCCCAGGGCCCAGCACTGTGCAGGTGGCAAGGGAAGGTGCGTTGGGCAATGGGTTGCAGAGAGAGTGCCCAGGCCTGCTCCAGTCCCACACCTCCCAGCCCACAGCCTCCTGTCTCTTGGCAGGTCCAGCGTGGGGGGCACAGGTGACAGTGCAGGGGTGGGGCAGGTGCTCTTCTGTCTACACTGGCAGGTGTCTGATGGGTGGGAACCCTGTGTGGGGAAGGAGGGTCCCTGCCCAGCCATACACCTGACTGGGCACACAATGTGGGTTAGATGGCTTTGGCTCTAACCAGGCATGGTAATGCACACCTATATTCCAGCACTCTAGAGGTGAAGGCAGAAAGGTCAAAAGTTCAAGGCCACCCTGTCTCAAAACCAAAAAGCAAAAGAACAAAAAATAAAAATGCCCAGTCTCCGCAAGCAGGGTGTTGAGGCTTAGGACCCCAACTGCCTTCCCTAGAACTGGAGGTAAGCAAGGAACTGTGACCACCCCTAAGCTTTTCCTTGGTGGAGCCTTCCCAGGGGGACCCATTTTGGAATAACTGAAGATGCACACACATCCAAGAAGTCCCAAGTGGCTCACGCTGTATCCCCATCAACCTTCTCCTTCCCTGTCCACGAGGACTCCACCTGCTCAGTTTAGAAGAACAGGGACACTCCCAGTCACTTCACACCGACCTCCACTCTCTTCCCAGTTCAGGCTTCTAGAACCAAGCACAGCCCAAGCAGAGTTAGAAAGACTTCAGAAACCGGATCACAGACAGTGGGAGTGAACCTTGACATTGGACCCCTCATCTCTCCATCATCCAGCAAGCAGAGGGCAGAAGGACAGAGACTGGGTTAAGGCAAAGATGGGGCAGTATTGACTCTGCCAGGCTAGAGCTGGGATCCCAGCAGAGACGCAGAGGATCCTGGTGAGGATGGTGGCCTCTAGGCTCCAAAGGAAACTGGGATTTTTTTTTCCCTAGGGCCACTGGGATATTCAAGTGGCTCCTGTTCACTTGAACTATTGAACCCAGCTCCTACCAGTCATGAAGAGCCACAGAAGTAGCCCCTTAATGCCACCAATAAGACTGCCTGCCCTGCTTGAACTTAGAACTTAGAACATTTGGGAGAGCTGGGCTGAAAGACCAGTGCTCACTGACCTGCATACCTTTGGGACACTCTCCACCTCTCTGAACCTCATTTAAATATAACCCACCATAGAAGTCCTTCAGGAAAACAATACCCTTGGAATGAGCCATCTTCTCCCACCAACCAACCTCCATCTCCTTTCCCCAGGCTGAGAACACTTTCTCAGGCTCCCTTATCTCTGCCTGGCAGCGTGGGAGAAGAGATAGCTGTGAGTGGAGCCTAGCCTCCAGGCTGCTGCCATGGTCCTCTGGGCAGGAAGATGATGTCAGGCAGTGTTGTGAGTCATTGTGTGGCTGGGTTGGTGGGAGTGGGAGTGGAGCTGTAAATATAAACATACCCCACCTCAAAGACTAGCATTCAAGCATGCGACTCATGTATGTATCTACCAGCATGCTCTCTGTGCCAGGCTTTGCACTGGGAACTAGTGAGCCAGTGGCAGATACCTATGCAACCCAGGCACGCTCTTGGGAGACAAGGTTGTTACTCACAGACAGCCTTCCCTTCCCAGCCTGACGGATCACCTCAGGCGGGGTCCTGTGTGGTCGCTTTGCCTCCTCTGCCGTTTGTAGCTTGTGGCTCTGTGGCTGATTTTAGAAGTCGAGCTCGATCGTTCTTTGGAAGTCTTTTTTGCAGAGCACACACATACCTTGATTTTATGTAGAACAAACTGACCTTAAACTCTCTGGGTAGCCAAGAATAACATTAAATTCCTGATCCTCTCACCGCTACCTCCCACGCACTGAAGTGACACCCATGCACTACTACACCTGGCTTTTAAAGTCTTTCCAGAGGAAACGCCAGACCTTTGTAACTAGTGGAGTTTATATAGGAACAGTTGTAAACAGGAATAAAGAACATAAAGATTCATGAATCAAGCCACCAGCTCTCCAGAGGTCTGCTAAAAAGGATGCCACAGCAGCTTTGGGAAACAGAAGAACAGTTGAGAGGTGATTTAACGGCTACTGTGTATGAATTAAGGAAGTGAGCCTCCTGCCAAGGTTTGGTCCATGGGCAGTAAACACCTAGGCTTGATCCACATCTGTGGCCACCCACAAACATTGTGGAGGAAGGCCCAGGGAGAGGGTTTCCAAACGAAGTTCTACAGCCTACCAAGTCTTCGACTGCCAACTACCAAGGGCCTCCAACTCCAGAGACACTCACCTGCCGGCATTCCCCACTAGCAGGAGACAAGAGCATGGGGGATTTAATGCTACTGCCTCCAAAAGCATGGGTCAGAATAGCTGATAATGGCAACTTGTATCTCTAATGCCTAACAACTTGGATGCTGAACTGCATGGAAAACTCGGGAAAAGATGCCTCCCAAGAGAAGAAGGACTTTCCAGTCTAGTAAGACTCAGTGTTATCATCAGTGCATACCAAGAGGCAGCTGTGTGACCCAGTGTGCCCTGGGCACCTTACATGTAGGGTTGACACGCCTTCCCCCAGCTCTGTTTGTGCTCCCTTGTCTCCATCCTACCTTAGAGCCACCCCTACCTTCCTCACAGCTGGGCGCCACTCTCTTGTTTCCTTCTTCCAATGAGGATAACCAAAATAAAGATCCAAAGGGAGAGAAATGCGGATTCTTGCTAACTTCCACCCTCCAACGTCACACTTCTCCCTGGGGTTTCTCCCCACTGTTCCAGAAACTACTCTTTATTCCATGCCAAGTCTCATGCCTCCTCAACTCTGGGCAGGGCAAGGCTTCTCCTTGGCCTGTCTAGTTTAACACTGAAAGTCTCCTTGGTCCCAGGTAAATTGAAACAGTTAACCCATTCACTAGAGAGGTTGGTGGCTGCTTCCCAGCTTCTTGTGGTTTCAGGTCCCTTGCCTCCTGGTCCTTGTTAAGACTCGGGAGGTAAAATCCTTCCTATAAGCTCACTTCAGCTCATGCCTAAAAAAAATCAAGGCTGTGAAAAGAGGTGAGGGCTGAGCACAATTCACTGCATGGGCTAGACCTACTATGTGCTCCAGGACAAGGCCATTAACAAGTTCCTCATCTGGGGACAGGGAGATGGCTCAGTGGATAAAAGCATTTTACTGTATAGACCTAGAGATCAAGGTTTCATTCCCTTCCCTCACACCTGGGAAGGAGAAAATCAAGTCCTGGAAGTTGTTATCTGACCTAACTTACATACACACACACAGACCATAGCACATGAGTGTGCACCATCCTAGACACACACATACACACATACACACACACATAAGAAAAAGAAGAGGAAGAAGGAGAAGGAGAAGGAGAAGGAGAAGGAGAAGGAGAAGGAGAAGGAGAAGGAGAAGGAGAAGAAAGTAAAATTTAGAAAAAAATCTCCATTTGGTTGATCTGATGGCTCATGTTTGTACTCACAGTATTGGGAGGCTAAGGTAGGTTGATCATGAGTTTGAGAACAGTTTGGTTTACATAGTCCCAAGCCAGCCTTTGACCCTGTAGACTCAAATTTAATTATTTAATGAAAAATTTTTAAAAAGTCCCCCATTAGAAGTACAGTGGAGGCCCCAGTAGTCAAGAACATTCCCAAGCTAACTTCTGTGATACACATGCTTCTCAGAGGGCATTCAAGAACTCACCTCCCAAACAAACACCCCCAGCTGATTCAGACTGTGGGTCCCTCCCAAGACCCTCACCAAAGCACATTGTAAGAAGCTGAGCCCTTTGTGGTAAAATTGCCCTGGGGAGGAGAGAGAGAAGATGTACTTCACTGGGACTCAGATTAATTACTCTGTCTGGGGTTGGGCAGTGAGAGGCAGTAGTGGTGGTGGTGGTGGTGGTGGTGGTGGTGGTGGTGGTGGTGGCGGCAGCGGCGGTGGCTGCTGCTGCTGCTGCTGCTGCTGCTGCTGCTGCTGCTGCTGCTGC